>CM047747.1:20034345-20376202 GCA_026225825.1 Pistacia integerrima
TCTTTGGTCTCTCGGATATCCTATAATATACATTACAGATTTTGGGCCCTTTTGGGTTTGCTTGTTCAAGTCAATTTCTTAACATGGGTCTGCCCACATCCTTTGGATAAGACAAGTTGGGCTTTCGCCCACTCATAGCCTTTCATATGGAGTCTTATCTACGACTTTGACGGCACACGGTTCCAACGTGAGTCGCAACTCTGGCATAACCTCTTTAGACGAGTGAAATCACTAAAACTCATCATGGACCTAACCATGTCCAAGTAAGGTCTATTCTCTCTTTTACACTAACCATTGTGCCTTGGGATGTATAAGGAGGGTGAGGTTGTGATACTATCCCACCCATTCCTTCAAGTACTCGAAAACCGAGCTTAAGTATTCCACCTCTCGATCGACCGAGCTTTAATACTTTGCCTTCCACATATCGGGTTTACTCCATTCTTGAATTCCTTGAATTTATCAAAGCTTCGATTTATGTCTCGATAAGGTAGACATAACCATATCTACTAAATCACGGAAATGTGATGAAGTATGAATATCCACCTCCTCGGCTTCATTTCTTTGCTTAGTGGACCCACATACATCACTATGGATGATGCCTAACAAGGCTTCAGAAGCTTTCACTTTGTCCGTGAGCCCGGAGACTTAGTCATCTTGTTTAAAAGGCATGAAACTGCGATTACCTCAAATGACTGGAAGTCAAAAGGGTTTTGGGCCAAAACTCCATCCCTTTGAAGTTTTGCAATGCGGGGAGGGGTCTTATTAACATGACATAATCTACAATGCCGAGATATGTTTGGCCCCTTTTGATCGCTATGTTTAAGGCTTCTTGGTTTCCAATATTGAGAATATCTTTATTGTTTAAATCAAGAACATATAATCCATTATATAACCTTGCAATTCCAAATAGAATACCATTCAAACTAAAGGACAACAATCATTAGATATCTCAAAATGATACCCCATATTATCCAAAACGGATAAAATGGAATATTTATTTCTAGAAATAGATGTACGTGATACAAGCTTATGTAGCCTTCTAATAACAAGCTCGAGGCAAAGATAAACAATAAGTCCTATGCCGCTAATGCAACCACATGTGCTCCCATTTCCAACTCGTAGGTCCACCTCTCTTGCGAGCATTCTACTCTACCTTAGTTCGCACACGGCATAAATGTGAGTACCACATCCGTGTCCATGACCCAAGATGTTGAGGAGAGAAGTTAATCTCAATCATGAAAGTACTTGTCGTAGTCTCTAACCCTCTTCGCTGCCGAGAAAGCCTTCTGTGTTTCCTCTAGTGGCGGGTGGGCTTGCCACAAAGCAGCGCATACCTTGCCCTTTCATATGCCTCACTCGTGGCCCAGAGCAACCTGTCCTTTGGGCTTGGGCTTGGGCTTGGTTTGGCTGGCCTTCAAATTCCTTCCGGGTTCTTTGTTTACCTTTCTTTGTACGCCAGACAAAAGACAGCTTGGACTTTTTCAAGTCTCGTCGCCAAGCCTCGGCATGTTCGAAGTTCTCGATTTGGGTGGGTTTTCTCATCGTGTTCATATTGAAATTCATTATGACGGGAGGTAAGAGAGGTTCAAGGATTGCAAATTAAATCCATTTGTAATTTTGCATCCTTGCACATCCCAAAGTCTCAAGCCTCTCCAATGTGCTCATGTTCTTACACACGAGGACCAACTGGCACCCTCAATGTACAACTCCCAACAGTCGACACTGGGGAAAAGTACCTCTCATTGTTCGAGCATTTGTTTCAAATAGCTCCTTCCGAGGTGTAGAATAATGGAAGAAGCATCCATATTCTCATGCCCGCTTTTTGCAAGATAGGTGTCATCGATGCTAACATCAAGCCAAACCTTTCAACGGCTTTATCACAAATCATCATGGACTTTTGATAAGTATCCTTAACTTCCAAGGCATCGGGATCAGGCTCCACCATGTAGGCTTTCAGGATATACAATTTCTTTTCTTTTCCCCGACTTAAGTATAATCCGAAGGATCGATACTACTCGAGGAAATTGGATCCATCACTTCGGGGCTTTTCGATTATCTTGCGCAGGTTCCATAATACTCATTTTGGTGAATCTACAATTGCAAAAAGAAAAGAAAGTTATTATAAAGTTCATTATTATTTAATATGTCTATACGATGCTCAACTATTTTACTCAGCCAATAGCTCACTATTAACTCGGGAAAGGCCGCCTTGGCTTTCTAGTGGGAACGAGATCCCATCGCCCATTTCAAACCTTCGCTTTGGTGAACAAGCCAAATGAGTTGATTAGGTAGCCAACAAACTTAATCCACACCAACCTTGATAGCACCTTTTATCAACGCAAATGTGAAAAAAGCCACGCCAATCACACAATCCAATGGCTCCCACCATTGTCCTCAAAGTGTGATTCTCGGCACGTAGAGTGGACAACTACATGTCACCATGTACACATAATATGTGTACTTTGTCTACTGCCTATGGAACGCTATTTATCAACCTTCGCTTTCCCGGCGAATAAGCAAAACCGCTATTTAAGTCAACCCATCACCATTAAGGAAAACTCATGAATTTTAACCTCCCAAATTTCCCGGTAGAAGTGTACCCTTCTTCTTTGGGCATTTAACAAGGTTTTCGGATGACAGGTGGTTTGATTAAAACCATGGTGATGGAAGGCATTCCGTGACTTAATATACTTTAATTCCGAGGGTTTGATATTTAATGTCTCATCGTATTATTATCTTTTGTTAGAATGACATTGTTTGGCATGTTTATTCAACATTCAACCTTAGCATGCATTCTAAACAAAATATTAAACGTGCCGGTATATGGCCTAACTAAAACGATTTCCTCGAGCCTAGAGGAATCGGGGTGGGTCACCTAGGGATCCTTTAATAAACATCTTGAGTCTTCAAGTATGGTTGCCTCGCCTTTGCTTTCAACTGTACATTACAAAAAACATCATTCTATATTTACAATAAAATTAATATTAAACTAATTTTACATCAACAAATTTAGAAACCTCAATTTACATTCAGGGGAATGAGATGAGAAAAAGAATGTACATCAAAGAATAGGAGAGAAGGCAGGGACACGCAAAGCTTTATTTTAAAATATTACAGCCATACATACCCCAAATAATTTTAAAACATTCACCCTTAGGTCTTAAGGTTCTCATGCCACGGGCACCATGCAACATACAATCAAGTACAAAGCATACATTTCAAAAACAATCAATTTTTTGAATTCCCGGGTAAATTAATTAATTAATTACCCTCTTAAATGTGCAGAATGTACATTGGCTTTATAGGTTATTAAATCGTGGAGATTAGTCTTTGCGAAAAAATACGTAATTGGGAAAAGTACGGCCTTCCGTCGCGGCGAAGATAGCTTGAGAATTTACAAGATGCACCCTTTCCCTTTCCCCGCGCATACCCTCCTGCGCGGCGCCGGTTTTATCTTCTTGCTTAGGTTGATGAGGATTTACATTAAGGTCAGCCGCCATAGACTTCTGGCCCGTTTGGCCCGAAAGGGTTTTATCTTCGCAACAAGGAGACTTCACAGGAAGGCACTTCGCCGCAGAAGAACTGAAATCCCCTTGCCTTAAACGCATGGCTTTTTGCGGCTTTTTGTGTATAAACACGAATCCAAATCAAATCAAACGCACATACGCCTTCAACCAGGGATATTAACCAACCAATATATCCAATCATCGACACATTATTAAACTAGTTTATCATTTGAATCATTCATCCATAAGTGGATTACGTATTTTTTCGTATTTAACAAAATCTAGGTTTTCATGGTAGATTCATCAAGGCAACATGTTATCAACAAACACATGTAATCAATCATTCATAAAAACCATAAAATCTAGTACCCTAGACTCGATACCCAATTTCCCGCTTAGGAAATGACCCGGGAATTATTGCCTTAGCTGAAAACAAAATTTTATACAACGTAGATCGCCTTCCTTGGGAAAGTTTTCCCAAAATCAAGGGAACAAATTTTTACAGCTTTATGTATAATATCAAAGAATCAGAGAAAAATAAACTAAATCTAAAGATTAGATTCATACCCCACCCCGCCCTTTGGAGCTCCACCAATATTGTCTCTAATGTGTTTCTTTGCTACCAATCAAGTTTAGGATCGACGTAGAGGTCCACACGAAGACAATTAACAAGAACCAAGAGTGAATTTGCTAGATCCTCCTTGGCCTTAAGAAATCAAGAAGGAAAACAAAAATAAAGTGTTTGATTTTCAATCAAACAGAAAGTGGCTGGGAGGGAGTATTTGGGGCTTCCGAGGGTTTTTCCTTTTTCAATTCAAGAATAAAACAAAATAAAAACACACCCTTCTTCCAATTAACACTTTTTTCTTTTATAGTCAATTTAAGGGTTGCCCTATTCCCATATGGAATGGGCTTGCTCCAACCCAAACACCCCCAAATTTTGGGGCCAAACACTCCCATTTAGATATTTTAATTTAATTCATCATTATTTCAATTAAAATCAATTAATATATATTTAATATATATATTAACATTTAACAATAATGATAATTTATTTAAATATATGCTAACATATATTTAACGGAATTTCACTTATTTAATTTTTCTAACAAATTAAATAAAAGGCTACGACCTCAGAAATTTAATTGCCAAACCCGTGAAATTGCCAAAATACCTCGCCCAAAAAAGAAACCCCCGAACGCCCTTCTTTCTTCTTGAGTCTTAAATTATCTTCCCCCTATGTGTGACCCTATTTAGCTCCCTCATCATCGTAGTGTATAGTACGCAATTAACACCAATTAATCGTCTCACTAATACACGTACTCCAAGATTGGCCCCTTTTAGCAAGGCATCATGGCCACCGATATATTCGGATTCAGGCAGCATCACACCCACGATATGGTTACCGCACAATACGATCCTTTCATCATTCGTTACCTCGGACGAGACGAAGGCATAGAAATAGTGCCAACCTCGCTTACTCTCGATATTAGGTATTCTTGGGCTGGATCAATGACTTTTATTATAATCCGGACAGCAACAACTCAATCCCCACTTTGGCCATACCCCCATTTTAGTGTCATCGCCATATAAACTTGAATTACGCCAAGGGAGGGATAATTCTTCGCATCTGTGGGAGGGGTGATGAATCTCGCAATCCACCATAGTCTTGATACAACTCCTCAATGCACCAATCACCACGTATTGGGACATAAAAGAAAACTCAACAGTTAGGCTAGTGTCAATCCCGCACCAACGGCACGGCGGCCTTCCGGTGATCTAAGTCTAAAGGATCACATGCACCACCTATTCTGCTTAGAGGGGATTTGTTCCATAGACAACCGGGGTTACCCATCCATATGGAATCCTCTTCGGTGGGTCACCATTGAACTTGGCGTGGTGGATAATCGCACAGACAAAACCCATTTATGTGTTGCATTGTGGTTGTCACAAACAACCTTGACAAGTGAAGACTAGCAACGCCTTTCGGAACGGGGTTGTTGTTCAACACCTTTATGATAGCCTTACCGTATTATTCTCGTGCCCTTCTTACTTCAATAATACTAGGGCCCTTTACAGACGCCCTTTCCTAGAATGGCCACCTTATGTGCTCATGTGGGTTCTCACTATCAAGATTTGAAACACTTGATACCCTTTGTCACGGTTCTACCATTCTAAGGACATATATCAATACATATTGCAATAATAATGATTTACGCGATATAGAATAAAATGCCTTTTATTATTGATTAATGAACATTATTACAAAGAGTCAATTCTACAATAATTGATTGGCTCTAGGGCATCTACTCTAACAACTACAACATAGCCATGAATTACATTGCAGAGGACATTTCAAGGAAAACAATAGGTATTGCAAGAATCGGGTTTTTGGGTTTTTATTAGCCAACTTTGTTTTAAAGATGCTTTTACTTTTTGTGCTAGATGTGATAGATGTCAATGAACTGGAAACATTGGAGAGAGGAACGAGATGCCACTCACGTCATTCATGGTGGTGGAGTTGTTTGACGCCCTTTAAAGGGGTGTAGATTTTTACGGGTCCATTTCCCTAACTCTCATGGGTATGCTTATATACTTGTTGCTGTAGATTATGTGTCAAAATGGATTGAGGCGATTGCCACAAAAACTAATGACAATAAAGTTGTATTGAGCTTTCTTAAAGACTTAATTTTCACAAGGTATGGTACTCCTAGAGCTATTGTTAGTGATGGGGAAGTCATTTTGCAATAAAGTCGTTTGGCAGCATTTGTTCAAGAAGTACAACGTAACTAATAAAGTGGCCACTCCATATGTAACAACTGCTGAAAACTAGTGCAATGCATGCATAATGACAATAGAAAATTGGGCCCAAAGTTTTCTTTTCATTATTAATCATATGTCTTTTATACACAAAGAGTGTGATTTACAAAAATTCACTTTAAAAAAGACAAAACAGGGAAACAATTTAGCTATTCTCTTGGGCTTGCGGAACCCGCCCCTCCCGGAACGCCCATCATCACCTAGATCCGCATCCACAAAAGGGAAAATAACGGGGTGAGCACAAAATAATGCTTTCAGGCAAGTAAAACCCTCTATCTCGCTCGTCCCTCGTATGGTACACTCTTAATTCTTTCCTTATCCCTATTTCTATCTCTACTTAATGAGCATGGCCTCATCTTACCAGGATGCGGAACGGGATGGTGTTCTACAGCGCCATCTCACTTCATGACTATCCCGGGTGGAATTCACCAGAGTACCAACCCGTTCTTGACTACGAAGTGGGGATCACAAAGCACCTACTCGATTTTTCCTATATCGGGGAGGAAGGACCACAGCACCTACCCGTTTCTCGACTTTTGGATAACGATCACAAGCATTAACCCGTCTCTAGTCAGCGTCCCGGGGTTTGATGATCACAAAAGCATCAACCCACTTCTACTAAATGTTGGATGATGATCACAAAGCATCAACCCAACTTTATCTAACAACTAACAAAGGGTATGGTCACAAAGCATCTACCCATTTCTACTTACTCATCGGGTGGCGATCACGATCACCAAAGCATCGACCCATCTCTAAGGGAATTCGGGTGGTGATCAGCTTCCCGATTCCTTATCGGGTGAAGATCACAAAGCATCGACCCATATACTTTTCTTTTTAATTCTCTATTCTAGCATTTTACATTCTCTCACTCTTAGAGTAGTTGCATCCCACAAGCTCTCTACTTTCATAGGGGTAATTGCATACACAATTTTCCTACCTTTTTCTTAGATCACTTTTTCAATGCACAATTAGTGCCTATGGATGGTTCATCACCACTAATGCACTTATGAAATGCCAACATGCAATGTTGCAAGAATTAGGTTCATTACTCACACTTTCCAAACCTCTATTAGGCATTTCATCAAACAACTCATGTGCCTTATAAGAAAACTCTACTATAGCAATGAGTCTAAATCTTTTTCTAACCATCCAAAATGGGGAAAAACCCCTTCCCCACATAGCCACAAAACTTGTCAAACAAAAACACTTCTAAAAGGGTTTTGGGATCCATAACACCCCTTCAATTCCATCTCAAACTACCTTGCCAACCCACAACCCATTTCTCATATTTGCAATATGTAAGCATTCTTGAGGCATAGAAATCTCTATTAAAACCTCCATACATGGCATATTACATGTACATCACATACATATATCATGTCTATCAAAACCCCTAATCAAGAGAAATCTTAAATCTCAACTTGGGTTGGGGTTTACTTACCTTGTTATGGAGAGACTTCACCTTCTTTCTTCCTTTCACTTGGTTTGCTTGACCTTTTTCTCTACTCTTAATCAAAAGAATAAAAACCCTCGAAACTTCATATAGGTTAAAACTCCCAAATCACACAACTTAGAAGAAATCCTTACCTTAGGAAGTCTTAGGTTGCTTTTCTACCCCAAATCACTTCAAAAACCCCTTGAAAATCCTTGATCAAAAGAAAGAGAAGTTGGGAGGAGAAAAGATAGAAAGCTGCGTTTTTGGAAAAGAAGAAGAATGAGGGGTTTTTCTAATTCTAATTCCCCTTTTAATGAAATTTACACCAAAGCATTCCCATTTTGCCCTTACTCTTCTTTAGAATTCCATCTATATCCTTTGATTCATTACAAACTCACCCCATATCAACATATTCTCCATGAAAAATCCTTACAATTAACTCCCCACTTTTCCTGCTAATTAGGGGTAGAATGGTCAAATTTCCCTTAGGGAAGAAAAAATATCTAAAACTTAATCAACATTTTTAACGGCTTTGCGCGCGGCCCAAGCAACCAACTGTGCGCCCCTGGCCAGCTGTCAGACTTCTCCGTGGCTTCACACCTCTTCGCCACGGCGAGATTATTCTTCGCCTCGGCGTCACTTCCAGGGCTGAACTTCTTCTTTTCAACCAATTTCCAGGGCAAGTATACTACACAACACTCAAAATTACCAAAAACCAACTTAAATAAGAGCAAAGGAAGAAACAACAACTACGTACCTCAAGTGGGGCGTTACACCATATCACCCACAAACTTTAGGGCAAGTAGAGGTGAGTAATAGGCAAATTAAGGCAATTTTGGAAAAGACAGTGAACACATCTAGGAAGGATTGGGTGTTAAAGCTGAATGATGCTTTATGGGCTTACAGAACGACATTCTAAACACCGATAGGAACGAGTCCATATACTCTAGTTTTTGGAAAGCCATGCCACCTACCGATGGAATTAGAACACCAAGCGTATTGGGCAATCAAATGGTTAAACTTCGACATGGACAAAGTCGGCGAGGTAAGGAAAATGCAAGTGAATGAGTTGGAAGAGCTTAGGAATAAAGCGTATGAAAACGCGAAGATTTACAAAGAACGAACAAAGCTCTATCATGATAAAGCAATACAACGTAAGGAATTTCAGTCAGATATGAAAGTTTTGCTTTATGACTCACGTTTGCATCTTTTTCCAGGAAAGTTAAAATCAAGATGGACTGGACCATACAAAGTGCTCGAAGTGTTTCCTCATGGTGCAGTGGAAATGCAAAATTTGAAGACCGGAGGTAAATTCAAAGTAAATGGGCATCGTTTGAAACCATACTTGGAAGATTTCTAGTCGGAACAAGTAGTGATGTACCTTGACGACATCTAATGAGAGATAGTGCATTCCATCTTGCGTAGACGTTAAATAAAGCGCTTCTTGGGAGGCAACCTAAGTTTTTCATTTCTTTTAAATTTTATGTGTATAAGTGTTTAATAGTGTTAAATTTGTTTATGTGTGAGTTAGCCATATTCATAAGTCTGTTTAGGTAAATTTGACGTTCAATTTATTTTACAGGAATGGTTCACGCCGTGGCACAAAATTTCCATGCCGTGGTGCAAAAGGGAAAGGAAGACAGAAAATTCATGCCGCAGCATGAAAGTTTTTCATGCCGCGGCACGAAAAGAGGACAGAATTTCCAGGTCACGGCTCAACTTTTCCATGCCGCGTCGCAAAATGTTCCATGAGGATAGAAACTTCATAGTGTGGCGTGAAAATTTCCCATGCCGTAGCGCCATTCATTCAAAAAAAAAAAAAAAAGTATCGTGCCTCGGCGCGAAACGGGTTCTATAAAACAAACCAGATTTTTTTTCTTTCTTCTTTTTCTCTTCTCCTTCAATTTCCTAGTTCGCTTCTCACGCTACAACACCATCACACCACCCTTCCCCCCAAAACTCAATTTTTTTTCTCTTTTCTTGCAATTTCACCCACAATCGATGCCTTCCAAGTGCATTTACCACCCTTAAACGTCACCCAACACTAATCTTCTCTCTATTGTTACAGATTGATTCAGTGAAGAAGACAAGTCAGGGTTTGGTGATTTGGGAATTTTTCGAAAGGAAGTGTAATCTTCAATCAAAGGCTTCCAAGTCATTCTTATTACGTAGGTAAGCAATTCTAATCATGAGTTGGAGTGTTACATGCAAATTTTTGACTTGATTTGGAGTGCCATGAACATGATATTTTGTGTAATAGTTTGTGATTGTGTTGAATATATTGTGGTGATTGATTGATTGATTGAGAGTGTTTTAAAGATGATTGTGGTTGGAATTATCAGTTTATGAAGTTGAATTTGTGATTGATTGCTCTGGTGTGGATGAGTTCATGAAGTTGTTTTGAGCTCGATCATGAGTGTGTGTGTGGTGTGGTGGCGTACTGATTTGCGATGTAGTGATGGTTGTTTGATTGAGGTTAATTTGAGTGGAACGTGTCGCATTGTGCATTGAGTGAGTGTGTGATAATCCGTGGATTATACAATTTTCTTTAGTCTTTTTATTCGGATTTCAAGTACTTTGTGATGCATTTTGACCTGAATTGTTATTTAATTCTTTACATTTTGTGTTTCAGGTTAAAATGGACAATTTATGCAAATAAGGACAAAATTGGAAGTTTTTGACTCAAAAGTTAGCGGATCTCGAAGTTAGGAGAGTTACAGGCGGGATAAAACACTATGAGGCTTGTTCCAAGGGAGATCATCGAGAATCGAAGAAGGAATCAAAAGAAGCAAGCGAGTGGCGGTTACTATAATCAGAACTTGTCAAGTAGCTTCGCCACAGCGAAGGCCCGATTTGTCTCGCCGGCCAGGCGGAAGTATGCAGACCACGGGCTCTTTAGATCTGTTTCTTTTCTTCCGGCGCGGAACTTGGTCATTATTGCAATTTTGTTAAACACAGAATTTCACTTTGTATGCGTGTTTTTGGGCAAGGTATAAAAGAAAAACTAAGCCTTTTGTCAAAGGGTCTTTGTTTTTAGGTTAAGCAAAGCTTTTACATATTTTTAGGAGGAGTTTTTGGAAAAGGCCCGATTTTTGGATTATAACAAGGGTGAAGATTCGATTCTAACTAAGGATTCATCTTTTGGGGAGATTTCTTATCTTTTATCTCGCTTTCATTATGTTGAACTTGATTATTTGTGTTTTTTCGTTTTTGTATTGTACCCGCGCTTGAAGTACGTTGTTATTGTTTTTCCTCTTTTCGCTCTTATTTTGAGTTGATTTTGGTGTTATTGTTTGATTTAGTGTTGTGTTGAATGGTTGCCTTGAAATTGGTTGAAAACAAGAATTTGATGGGCATCGATGTGCCAGGCCGAAGGAAGAATCTTCGCCGCGGCGGGGAAGAAGGAGGTTAAGGGCCCACGGGAAGGCTGCGATGGGAAACCGGTTTCGCGCGGCGGAAACAGTTTCTTCGCCGCGGCGGCTGACCCGAATAAATTGTTGATTGAGTTTTAGATATTTTTTCTTCCTTAAGGACAATTTGACCTTTCTACCCCTCATTAGCGGGAAAAGGGAAAAGTGGGGAGTTAATTGTAGGATTTTTTCATGGAGAATAGGTTGAGATAGGGGTGAGTTTGTAAAGAATCAAAGGATATGGATGGAATTCCCAAGAAGAATAAAGGGGCAAAATGGGAATGAGTGTGTTTATATTTCATTAAAAGGGAATTAGAATCAAAGAAACCCCTCATTCTCTTCTTCTCCAAACGTGACTTCCCATCCTTACTCCTCTCACTTCTCTTCTCTTTTTTGATCAAGGTATTCCAAAGGGTTTTGAAGTGATTTGGGGTGGAAAAGTAACCTAAGGGCTTCCTAAGGTAAGGATCTCTACTTAAGTTGTGTGATTTGGGAGTTTTTAACCCATATTGAAATTTGAGGTTTTCCTTCTTTTGGTTAAGATTAGAGGAAAAGTCAAGCTAAGCAAGAGAAAGGAAGGATTTGTGAAGTCTCACATAGCAAGTAAGTAAAACCCAACCCAAGTTGAGATTTATGAATTTTTTCTTGATTAGGGTTTTGATAGAAATGATGTATGTATGTGATGTACATGTAATATAGCAAGTATGAAGGGGTTAAATAGAGATTTCTATGCTTTGTGATTGTTTATACCTTGCAAATTTGAGAAATGGGTTGTTGGTTTGGCAAGGTAGTTGAGATGGAATTTAAAGGGTGTTATGGATCCCCTTTTTTAGAAGTGTTTTCTATAGGCGGAGGTTTTATGGCTTTGTGAAGGGGGTTTTTCCCCATTTTTGGATGGTTAAGAAAAGTTTTTAGAATCATGGCTATGATAGAGTTTCATAGTGCACATGGAGGTTGTTTGATGAAATGCCTAATAGAGGTTTGAGTATGAAGAAATGAACCTTAATTCTTGCAACATTGCATGTTGGCATTTTCATAAGTGTATTAGTAGTGATGAACCATCCATAGGCACTTAATTGTGCATTGAAAAGTGACCTAAGAAAGTGTAAGGAAATGGTTTATGCAATTACCCTATGAGTAGAGAGCTTAGTGGGTAAAAATTACTCTAAGGGAAATAGAGAGCATTGAAAAAATGCTACAATAGAGTGAATTAGAAGAGTAGTATAGTTGGGATGATGCTTTGTGATCATCACCCGACCCGTTATGGGAATCGGATTGATGCTTTGTGATCATCATCCGAATAGCCCTTGGAGAGATGGGTCGGGCGCTTTGTGATCGTCACCCGATGAGGTAAGTAAGAAATGGTAGATGCTTTGTGACCACTACGGTTAGTTAAGAGATAAGTAAGTTGATGCTTTGTGATCATCATCCAGCGGCTAGTAGAAGCGGGTTGATGCTTTGTGACCATCACCCCATAGTGACTAGTTGGGTAAATGCTTGGTGAGCGTTACCCGAAAATTCGAGAGGCGAGGGTAGGTGCTAGGTGATCTCCACCCGATAGTTAGAAAGAACCGAGTTGGTGCTTTGTGATCCTCACTCGGTAGTCACTAAGACGGGTTGATCGTGTGAATTCCACCGATAGCCATAGAAGAGGTGAGATGGTGCTGTGTGAACGCCATTCAACCGTACCTCCCGTGGGGAAGGACGAGGCTATGATGTTATTAGGACAAGCAGAATCGAAATAGCATAAGGAAAGAATTAAGAGTTATTTATACGGGGACAGAGCAGAGAGAGTTTTACTTGCGAGCATTATTTTGTGCTCACCCGTTATTTCCTTTGTGGATGCAGGGGTTCTAGGTGATGTTGCGGTTCGAGGGGCGTCGGCAAGCAATGAGGAATAGTTGCCTTTGTTTCCCCTGTTTTGTCTTTTTAAAATACATTTTTGTGGGCGAAATACTTCTTTATGTATAAAAAGACACATGCTTACTAATGAAAAAGAAAAACTTTGGGCCCAATTTTCTATTGTTATTATGCATGCATTGTACGAGGTTTTCGAGTAGATGTTACATTTTTGGTATCGGAGCAAAGATTTTGGGATTGAGCAGGTGTACTTATTCTCATCGCCACGCCACGCCCTTCAGCTTGTGTGAGTAATTCTTTCCTTATAGCAATTGTTCCTTGAGTTTATTAGTGTGACATTTTTGTAGATGAGGGCGTAGTTATCGGGAATCGCGGTAAGGTGTGGTGAATGAAGGGAGAACCTTCTAACCCTGAAGTCTACGCCCCTCCCTTGGATGAAGCTAGAATCCCAGGGGAATTATTCGGACAAGTTATGGCGAAACTTCGGGGAGGAGTTGTACCTTTGTTCGGAAGTACCGCCTTGATTATACATGTCGAAGAGGACAAAGCGGTACCTCCCCTAGTGCGAAACGAGTTGAACGATTTACGGTCTCTCTGGCCGCATCAACCCTCGAGTTTAAGGGTACTACGAGATCCGGTGATAGCGAAGAGTGGCTTGGGAGGTGAGGTAGAGCGAGCCACGAGGTTTATTTCCCATGTCGGGCCAGGGGAGAAGATCGGTATGCGAGTTTCTTGTTTCGGGGTGATGCCCGATTTGGAGTGGGGAAATTAATGGAAGAAACTCATGATGGGCGCGAATAATGCGTGGGAAGAGTTCGAGGCAAAAGAAGTTTGAGGTAGTATAGAAAGCGAGAGGACCAAGTTCATGAGAAGGTCCGAAGAATTTATCGGATCTGACAAGGGAAACTAGCGCCTTGTGAAAGAATACTCGGTGAAGTTCAACGCTCTTGCAAGGTTTCGCAGGAATAGTTAGCACTCCGCGAGAAGGGATAAGTTTGTGCATGGATTGAAGCCGGAGATAGCCCAGGGATATAATGACAAGCTCACCCTCCCTCCCCGGAATTATAGTGAGGCTTTGAGGCGGGCGATGAAGGCGGAGATTTTTGACAATAAAAATCTTTCCCGTAGGATCCTCGGACAGGAGGGGACCGGAAGGAGCTACCCTCCCCGCTCCTCATAAAGAGAAACATGAGGATGTAAAGGTAAAGACATGAAGAATCGAGAAGAAGTTTCAGTATAGGCAATAGAAAAGAGTGGAAGAATAAGCAACCTCGTTGAAGGGTTTCCTCTGCCTAAATGCGGGAAGAATGAGGCGGGGAGAGTGTCGAGGGATCCCGAGAGGTGTGTTATAGGTGCCGGAGGCCCGAGGGCACATGGATGAGAGGGGGATTGTAAAGCTCCTCTTCCCACCAACCACTTCGGGGAGGGGTTCGGGAAGGGAGGTGCTGCGAATGCGAAGTTTTTCTTGTGGCACGGGGGTGAAGTGAGAAGGCAGTCCATCGGAGCGGTTCTTGGGTCGGAGTTATTATTTCATGCGGGTCCCTTTATATGCTTTAATTGATTCGGGTGCTACCCATTCGTTTATATCTTATGGGATGCTTGAGAGGTTAGGTTTGAAACCTACTAAGCGACTGACCATTAAGATAGAACTGCAGATGGGGTTAGTGTTGTGACTTTCAAGAGATTTTGTTAAGAAGTGCCTTAGTGATCGGGGAGGGGTAGAGAGTTAATCGTTGACTTAATAGTTTTCGATATGCCCGATTTTTGATGTGATTAAGGCATGGACTTCTAGGGAGATATGGAGTAGAGATTGGTGGTCAGGAAAAAAAGGCGAGGTTTAACCTTGATAGTGGAGATAAGTTTAGTTTTGGAGAAGGCCATCGGGATTAGTATGGCTTTGATTAGTAATGTAAAGCCTTGAGGGAAGATGTTGAGAAAGGGGTGTTGGGTTATATTGCCCATGTAGTGCAAAGTGGTGATGTTCCCCTAGTTAGGGAGATTCGAGGGTGCCAGTAGTTCGAGACTTCCTTTAGATGTATTTTCGGAAGGGGAGTTCATGGGGTTTGCCTCCCGAGAGAGGGAGGTAGAGTTTAGTATCGAACTAGCACCGGGGACCCAACAACACCAATATCTAAAGCCCCACCCCCTTGTCGAATAGGGCCCCGGAAAGGGTGAGCTCCAAGAACTAAAGAAGCAACTCAAGAGCTTTTAGATAAAGGCTTTATCCGACCAAGTCATTCCCGCGAGGGAGCCCTCAAATCTGTTTGTGAAAAAGAAGGATGGATCACTAAGGGATGTATATTGATTATAGGGAGCCCTTTGAATAAAGTTAACTTGATGAAGAATAAGGTACCTACTACCGGATAGATGACCTTTTTGATCGGTTGAAAGGAGCGCGTGTTCTCCCAAAATTGATTTGAGGTATGGGTATCATCAAGTAAAGAGTGGTTGAGCAAGATGTGGCTAAGGACTGCCTTTCGTACAAGATATGGGCATTATGAATTTGTAGTGATGCCTTTTGGCTTGACTAATGCCCCAAATTTGGTTTTTATGGACTTGATGACAGGGGTATTTCATGAGTACTTGGATCAGTTCATTGTTGTCTTCATTGGACGACATTCGATTTACTCAAAGTCAAGAGAAGAGCATGAGAGACAACTTGAGATTAGTATTGCAAAGTGAGAGAAAAGAAGTTGTGTGCTAAATTTTCCAAGTGTGAGTTTGCTTAACCAAGTGATATTCTTAGGGTCATACCGTATCGAAGGAAGGGATTTCGGTAGATCAGAGTAAAGTGCGCAATCCCCTGAGTGGCGTAAGGGGCCCGAGGAAACAGTTGAAAGAAATCGGGGAGTTTCTTAGGCTTAGCGGGATTACTACGGCGATTTGTAGCATGATTCGCCCGAGTTGGCTAAACCGATTGCTTGACTTCTTACCAAGCGAGAAAACTCCTTTTATGCAGTCAGGCTTGACATGTGAAAAAGAAAAAGCTTTCAAGAGTTGAAGAAGAGGCTAACATCAAGCCTTACGTACTAGTGTTACCACAGGGAGGGTGTAGATTATGACATTTATACAGCGCCTCTTTGCGGGGGACTTGGTCTTGTGTTGATGCGGATTAGGTAGGGTTATAAGCTTATGCTTCTCGTCGAATTGAAAGAGTACAGACCCGGATACCCTACGCGTGACTTAGGAGTTGGCGGCAAGTAGGTCTTTGCTTTAAAGATTTGGAGGCATTACCTTTATGGTGTGAAGAGTAATATCTACACCCCGATCATGGAAGTCTAAAGTACTTAACTTACATCAAAAGGAGTTGAATATGAGGCAGAGAAGGTGGTTAGAGCTGGTCAAGGATTATGATTGTGAGATCAAGTATCAACCGGGAAGGCATGTAGTAGCCCTGGATGCTTTGAGTAGAAAAGCCCATGTTTAGGGCTACGGCGAAAGAGTTAATAGAAGATTTGTCTAAGGAAGGGCAAGGATCGAAGTGGTTCCAAAGGGGCGAATTGCCCGGACCTAGTCCTGATCCTCTTTACTAGAGAAATTAGAGAAAAGCAAATGGCGAGATAGTGGTGTCGAAGGCGTTCGGCAAGTGCATGAGGGCAAGACATCGAGTTCTTTGTGAGAGATGGTGTCCTCTATTTAGAATCGGTTGTGCATTCCTCCAAATGAGGAGTTGAAAGCAGAAAAATTCTTATGGAGGGCTCATGACACACCGTACACCCCGCTCATCCGGGGAGCAACCAAGATGTATCGGGATATCAAGAAAGGCTATTGGTGGTCAGGTATGAAGAAGGACATTGCGAGTTTGTAGCTAAATGCCTAACTTTACATCGGCGGGTGAAAGCGGGAACACCAGCGGCCGTCGAGGGGTTGCTTCACCCATTGAGTATCAGTGGAAATGGGAGAGCATTTCGATGGATTTTATCACGGGTTTCCCTCCCAGTACAGAGAGGGTATAATGCTATATGGGTGATTGTGGATAGGTTAACCAAATCAGGCCCATTTCCTCCCGAGTAAAGGATAGTACCACTCTGGTCGTGGTGGCCCGATTTACCTTAAGGAGATAGTCGGATTGCATGGTGTGCCCAGACTATAGTATCGATAGAGATTCAGTTTGTTTCAGGCCCTTGGACAAGCTTACGAGAGGAGTTTGGGTACCGTTTAGCATTGATCGCCTTTTTTTATCATCCTCGAGACAGATGGTCGAGGCAGGAGGGCGAATCGGGTGCTCGAGGATATGTTGAAGCTTTGTTGCATGGATTAGAGTATCTGGCATGAGATGTTACCCTTAGTGGAATTTGCCTACAACAACGGTTATCGGTCTACAATTAGAATGGCGCCTTACGAGGCTTTGTATGGTAGATGGTGTAGGGTCTCCGCTTTCATTGGGATGAAGTAGGAGAAGAGATGAGTTAGTGCGCTCTTGGGCGATGACTCGAAGCTAGTAGAAGATGTGAAGTTGGTCCAAAATAGAATGAAACAAGCCCAAGATCGGAGAAGAGTTATGCCGGAATTTGAAGAGGAAAGAGGTAGAATTCCAAGTGGGCGATAAAGTATTTCAAAGTTTCCCCTTACAAGCGAGTAATGCGCTTTGGAAACAAAGGGAAGCTTAGAGGTATGTAGGTCCTTTTGAGGTCTTGCAACGAGTGGGGAAGGTGGCCTATAGATTGGCACTTACCACCTAGCATGGACGGGGGTGCATGATGTCTTCCATGTCTCGATGCTACGAAAGTATGTAAGTGATCCCCTCCATATTACGAGGTGTAGAGGGCGTTGAAGTAGCGAGAGAATCTAGTATATGAAGAGCGTCCGGTTGATTTTTTTAGATCGAAGGGTTAAAGAACCGGAACAAAAGTGTTCCCGCTAGTTAAGGTCCTTTGGAGGAATCACAAAGTGGAAGAGGCCACTTGGGAAGTAGAGCGGGACATGCAGAATCGTTTCCCGAGAATTATTTGCGTGAATTTCGGGGACGAAATTCTTTTAAGGAAGAATTGTGCGCCCGGCTGAGTACGTTATTCTTGTTTCCTCTTTCGCTCTTATTTTGAGTTGATTTTGGTGTTATTGTTTGATTTAGTGTTGTGTTGAATGGTTGCCTTGAAATTGGTTGGAAAAGAGAAGAATTTCAGTGCAGGCTTGGCGAGGCGAAGAAGAATCTTGCCGCGGCCCGAAGAGAGGTTGAAGCCACGGGGAAGGCTGGCTGGGACAGGTTTCGCCGCGGCGGAGTTTCTTCGCGCGGCGATGCCCAATAAATTGTTGATTGAGTTTTTAGATATTTTCTTCCTTAAAAAGGGACAATTTGACCTTTCTACCCTAAATTAGCGAGGGGAAAAAGTGGGGAGTTAATTGTAAGGATTTTCATGGAGAATAGGTTGAGATAGGGGGTGAGTTTGTAAAGAATCAAAGGATATGGATGGAATTCCCAAAGAAGAATAAGGGCAAAATGGGAATGAGTGTGTTTATATTTCATTAAAAAGGAATTAGAATCAAAGAAACCCCTCATTCTCTTCTTCTCGGGCGTGACTTCCCATCCTTACTCCTCCTGGAAACTTCTCTTCTTTTGATCAAGGTATTCCAAGGGGGTTTTGAAGTGATTTGGGGTGGAAAAGTAACCTAAGGCTTCCTAAGGTAAGGATCTACTTAAGTTGTGTGATTTGGGAGTTTTAACCCATATTGAAATTTGAGGGTTTTCCTTCTTTTTGGTTAAGATTAGAGGAAAAGTCAAGCTAAGCAAGAGAAAGGAAGGATTTGTGGGGGAAGTCTCTACATAGCAAGTAAGTAAAACCCAACCCAAGTTGAGATTTATGAATTTTTCTTGATTAGGGTTTTGATAGAAATGATGTATGTATGTGATGTACATGTAATATAGCATGTATGAAGGGTTAAATAGAGATTTCTATGCTTTGTGATTGTTTATACCTTGCAAATTGTAACGCCCCGCTTGAGGTACGTTGTTATTGTTTCCTCTTTTTCGCCCTTAATCGAGTTGGTTTTGTTATATTTGTTTGTTTGAGTGTTATGTTGAATGTTGCCCTGAAATTGGTTGAAACAGAAGAATTTGATCTGCCGTTCTTGGCAAGGGCCGAAGAATCTTCGCCGCGGGCGGGGAGAGAGGTTGGAAGCCACGGGGAAGCTGCGGTTTCGCGCGGCGACAGTTTCTTCGCCGCGCGACAACCCGAATAAAAGGTTGATTGAGTTTTAGATATTTTCTTCCCCAAGGGAAATTTGACCTTTCTACCCCTAATTAGCGGAAAAGTGGGGGAGTTAATTGTAAGGATTTTTCATGGAGAATAGGTTGAGATAGGGGTGAGTTTGTAAAGAATCAAAGGATATGGATGGAATTTCCAAAGAAAGTAAGGGCAAAATGGGAATGAGTGTGTTTATATTTCATTAAAAGGAATAAAGAGTTAGCAAACCCTCATTCTTCTTCTCCAAAACACAACCCTTCATTCTTCTCCTCTCTCAACTTCTCTTTTCTTTTGTTCAAGGATTTTCAAGGGTTTTTGAAGTGATTTGGGATATAGAAAACAACCTAAGGCTTCCTAAGGTAAGGATTTCTCCTTAAGTTGTGTGATTTGTGGATTTTTAGTTCATTTTGGTTTTTTGAGGGTTTTCATTCTTTTTGGTTATGAGTAGAGAATAGCCAAAAGGGAACCAAGTGGAAAGAGGATTTGGTGAAGTCTCTCCATAACAAGTAAGTAAAACCCAACCCAAGTTGAGATTTATGAAATTTCTTGATTAGGGTTTTGATAGACTTGATGCATGTATGTGATATACATGTAATATAGTATGTATGAAGGATTAAATAGAGATTTCTATGCTTTGTGATTGTTTATACCTTGCAAATTTGAGAAATGGGTTGTTGGTTTGGCAAGGTAGTTGAGATGGAATTTAAGGGTATTATGGAACCCTTTTTTGGAAGTGTTTTTGTTTGACAGGTTATTATGGCTTTGTGAAGGGGTTTTTTCCCCATTTTGGATGGTTAAGAAAAAGTTTTTAGATTCATGGCTATGATAGAGTTTTATAATGCACATGAGTTGTTTGATGAAATGCCTAATAGAGGTTTGAGTGTGAGTAATGAACCTTAATTCTTGCAACATTGCATGTTGGCATTTCACAAGTGCATTAGTAGAGATGAATCATCCATGTGCATTGTTATATGCATTGGCAAGTGACCTAAGAAAGTGAAAACTTTGTGTTTAGAAATACCCTATGAGTAGAGAGCTTAGTGGGTAAAATTACTCTAAGGGTAGAGAGCATTGAAAAATGCTACAATAGAATGAGTTAGAAGAGTAGTATAGTTGGGATGATGCTTTGTGATCATCACCCGGCCAGATTATGGGAATCGGATTGATGCTTTGTGATCATCATCCGAATGGCCTAGAGATGGGTCGATGCTTAGTGATCGTCACCCAATGAGTAATAGAAATGGGTAGATGCTTTGTGACCACTACCCGATTAATTAAGAGATATGTAGGTTGATGCTTTGTGATCATCATCCAATGGCTAGTAGAAGCGGGTTGATGCTTTGTGATCATCACCCGATAGTGACTAGAGATGGGTAAATGCTTGGTGATCGTTACCCAAATTTCATGAGGAACGGGTAGGTGCTAGGTGATCTCCACCCGAATAGTTAGAAGAGGGAGTTAGTGCTTTGTGATCCTCTCGGTAGTCACTAAGCGGGTTGAGGTCTTGTGTGAATTCCACCCAATAGCCATAGAGGGCCGAGATGGTGTGTGAACACCATCTGCCGTACCTCCCGGTAAGATAAGGCCATGATGTTATTAGAAAGCAGAAATAGAAAGCAAGATTAGAAAAGGAAAGAATTAAGAGTCACACACGGGGGACGACGGGTTAGGAGAGTTTTACTTAATTGAGCATTATTTGTGCTCACCCCTGGGTTATTTTCCTTTGTGGATGCAGGTTCTAGGTGATGTTGCGGTTGGAGGGGCGTCGGCGTGCGAGGAGCAATAGCCACACTGTTCCCCTATTTTGTCTTTTGAAATGCACTTTTGTAAACAGTTACCTTTGTGTATAAAAGACATGTGAATTGTAATGAAAAGAAACATTTTGGGCCCAATTTTCCATTGTTAATTGCATGCATTGTACTAGTTTTCAGTAGATGTTACACAAATTTGAGAAATGGGTTGTTGGTTTGGCAAGGTAGTTGAGATGGAAATTAAAGGGTGTTATGGATCCCCTTTTTAGAAGTGTTTTCTATGGCAGGTTTTATGGCTTTGTGAAGGGGTTTTTCCCCATTTTGGATGGTTAAGAAAAGTTTTAGAATCATGGCTATGATAGAGTTTCATAGTGCACATGAGTTGTTTGATGAAATGCCTAATAGAGGTTTGAGTATGAGAAATGAACCTTAATTCTTGCAACATTGCATGTTGGCATTTCATAAGTGCATTAGTAGTGATGAACCATCCATAGGCACTAATTGTGCATTGAAAAGTGACCTAAGAAAGTGTAAGGAAATGGTTTATGCAATTACCCTATGAGTAGAGAGCTTAGTGGGTAAAATTACTCTAAGGGTAGAGAGCATTGAAAAATGCTACAATATAGTGAATTAGAAGAGTAGTATAGTTGGGATGATGCTTTGTGATCATCACCGAGCCGTTATGGGGAATCGGATTGATGCTTTGTGATCATCATCCGAATAGCCCTTGGAGAGATGGGTCGACGCTTTGTGATCGTCACCCGATGAGTAGTAGAAATAGGTAGATGTTTTGTGACCACTACCCGGTTAGTTAAGAGATAGGTAAGTTGATGCTTTGTGATCATCATCCAACGGCTAGTAGAAGCGGGTTGATGCTTTGTGACCATCACCCGATAGTGACTAGAATTGGGTAAATGCTTGGTGAACGTTACCCAAAATTCATGAGGAACAGGTAGGTGCTAGGTGATCTCCACCCGATAGTTAGAAAGAACCGAGTTGGTGCTTTGTGATCCTCACGGGTAGTCACTAAGAACGGGTTGGTGCGTGAATTCCACCCGATAGCCATAGAGAGTGAGATGGTCTTTGTGTGAAGCGCATTCACCGTACCTCGGTAAGACGAGGCTATGATGTTATTAGGAACAACGAATAATCGAAATGGCATAAGGAAAGAATTAAGAGTTATTTATACGGGGACAGACAGAGAGAGAGAGTTTTACTTACTGAGCATTATTTTGTGCTCACCCCGTTATTTCCTTTGTGGATGCAGGTTCTAGGTGATGTTGCGGTCGGAGGGGCGTCGGCAAGCAATGAGGAATAGTTACACTGTTTCCCCTGTTTTGTCTTTTAAAATACATTTTTTGTAAACAGTACTCTTTATGTATAAAAGACACATGCTTACTAATGAAAAGAAAAACTTTGGGCCCAATTTTCTATTGTTATTATGCATGCATTGTACAGTTTTCAGTAGATGTTACATGTATTATTAATTTGGCTATGAACTAACCATTTTTGGGTTAGGGTTTTGATAGTAGTTTGGATTTTTAATGGGTTAAGTGTTTGATTGTTTTATTTTCATATGAGTATGCTTTGGTTGTGTGTTTACTCTGAGTTTTAATGCTTATTGTGATGAAGATGATGAAATTGAGAAATGAGTCATGTTAGGCTTCTTGGGTAATCACCATTATAATATTGGATGCTAGAGATAGATTCAAGAATTAATGAAATCATTGTAGGATTCTTTTGCTTAATGAGTTTGGAATTGTTAACCTTCAAATTGTTGGGTGCGGAAGGTTAATAAGGATGAATAGGAAAACATAGCCCGAGAGGGTATGTTTAACATCTTAGTGAGTTCGATTTACAACCATTGCGTATGAATGTGATTGTAGTGTAATTTTTAGGTTTAACCCATAAAATCCAAATGAAGTCAAAACCCTGCCTATTTTACTTGAATTGATTATCCGTGTTTTAATATTGCACTCTTAGTTAAATTTTAGTTTAAAATTTATTGTTAAGTTTAATTGCAATTAGCTCCCATCAATCCAAAGAAGTCGTTTGCTTCAACTTGATAACATTAGGAAACTTAGTGCTTAGCTAACAATCCTCGTGGGAACGATACTTTACTCATCATTTTATTACTTGTGCGATTAGTATACTTGCTACATTTTGCATGTTGTAGGAAACACACATCTGTGTGCAGCTATTACAGGTGGTGTAGACTTGTTTGTGTATTGTGTTAGTGCGTTTATGTTAGGCTGAATAGGTGAAGTGTGTTGTTGATTGAAGTTCTCAAAGTGTGTGAGATGGCGCCAACCAAAAGACCTAGAGACAGTGGGGCTGCTGCTAAGGGAAAAGGAAAATAGCTCTGCATCTGAGTTATGAGCCATTTGTGAGCTTTTCAGCAGAGGAAAGGTATCTTGAGGCTGCTAAAGCCGATCGAGGGTTTGTTGATGAAAAGGGATATTAATTTCCAGATGACCAACCAGGGGTGACTTATGTAATTAGTGAGATGAAATAGGATACATTATATTCCTATCCTAAACCAGCCATCGAGTCCTTGGTAACGGAATTCTATGCTAATGTCATTGAGAGGAGAAAGGGACAGATTAAGATTGGAGGCATGAAGGTTAGCTTTGATACCTCGAAGATCAATAGGTTCTATAACCTCTCCAACATTTCAGTAGAACAGGCCAAGTATAATGAGTTCCTCAAAGACCCAGATTATGGATTAGTCTTGTGAACATTAACTGGTGGTAAGGGAGAATGGAAGATGTCTAAAGACGAACACAAGGGCATCGAGGCAAAATACTTGCTCGGTAGACATCGACTTTGGCAATACTTTGTATATGCCAAGATTTACCCCACGGTTCATATGAGTATTGTAGATTCTGAGAGAGCACTGCTTCTTTATGCAATTGATCAGCGGATGCGCATGGAACTGGGTAACATGATTTATCGTAGGATTCTACATGCCATGAGAACTCCAGGGGTGTCCTACTTATTCCCTAGCTTGATCATTGCTTTATGCAAGCAAGTTGGAGTGCTAGTAGGGGATGATGAGGTGCAAAGAAAAATGGCATCACCATTATCTCATGGTTTTTATCTAAAGTTGCTTGGTAAACCCACAGTAGAAATCCAATAGACCTGACCCAAGCAAAGTAAGAAAGCATCGCTTCCATCCACTTCTGTGCAACCATCCGAGTTGGATATATTACAGAGTATGAGAGATCAGCTGGCCAGAGTGAGTGATGAGGTAACCTAGATGCACACTTGGGTCACTAGTCAGATGACTTATTAGGTAGCGTGTTTGATAAGTGCTTGAAAATACACTTATACTTAGCGGTTTATAGCTATGGTTTGTGGGAAATTAGGATTAATGTGCATGAATTAACTTAATTGTTTCATAAATGCACTTTTCAGGATCACGAGTATTTTTGTTGTGTTTTCACGAAATAAAGCTTAAAAATAATATTCAGATGAGAGATGATGTTGGCGAGAGAATTTGTGACGATTGGAAACAAACGGATCGAGAATCGGAGTTGAATTGAAGAAGTTATGGAGCTTTGAAGTAAAGAGGAAATTCTAGATTACGCTCCAGTTTAAGCATGTCTCAGTGTTTCAAAAATAACTTGAGCTGTAGATATTTTATTGAGATGATTCTTGAACCATTGGAAAGCTGATTCAAAGAGCTAAATTTCATACGTTTACCACATCACCAGATTCCATTGTTATCATGCTCAAAAATCACTATCTCTGGAGTGCTGAAGAATGATACAAGGTTAGAAGAGGAATTGGACCATGCCGTAGCACTGTGCTGTAGCACAACAAGACCAGAACCAACCATGCCACAGCACACTTAGTTCAGAATCAACCATGCCATAGCACAGTGCCAGGGCATAGTCACAATAGCTGGAAATTGTTCTTCCGTTTTTTACTAGGAAAATAAGGTTTAAGAGTCCTAAACTAACTAGAATTAAGGAAAACAAAACCCTAATCCTTGTGGGATATAAATAGAAGTCTTTTAGCATTATTTTGGGGGAATTTTCTTTTAGGAATCTTTGTGGAGAACAAAAATACTCAATAACGTAGAGATTAAAGGAGATTGAAAGAGGCTTGGACAAGAGAATTGGGGAAGATCATCATCAACTCCATTGTTCTACCCAAGATTTCCTAAGTTTTTCTTATCTCTTGTTATTATTTTGTTATTCATTGATATGATTATGTTTTTAGTCTTCTCCATGAGCAACTAATTCTTTTGTGATTGAGGGTGCTTTCAAAACCCTAGACATGTCTTGTGATTAATAAAATCTGCATCTATTTATCTTTTGATCCCTCTTGGTTATGCGATTATTTCTCTGTGAATAGGGTTTAGATAGATTGTCTTAATTGTTTAAGTGTGCAATTAAATAGTTAGGATTAATTTATTAATGCCAATTTAGGTTGTTTAGTACAAAATCGCTTTATTAACCTAAATAACTAGTGGTAAAGTGTATGCTTGCATACATGGGGGATAATCACTCAAGATAACTAAATCAACCATATGAGTTTAGCCTTGATTCAGTAGGGCTCTCGCAACTTAATGCTTTTATTACTTTGAATCTAGAGATCGTATCCTAGGTTATCTAATAAATAGGGAATTGGGTTATGACCGTGTCTAATCCAACGACTCGGTAAGGAGAGATGGAACTTATCAACGTTTGGTATTTTCTGAGTTGATGTGTTCAGAAGGGTAGAAAGTTAAAGAGTGCTTTTATTATATGTAATTCATGTCTAGTGGTGGCGAATAAACCTTCAATCTAGTTTCTCTCATTTATCTCTTTCGTGATTGTTTGATTGTTTTACTTTGTTTAATTTTAGCTTGATAGTTTTTGTTGAGTTTTTATAATTCGTGACAAACCCTGTTTGAAGTAGATAATTAATTGAGTTCACAAATCCTTTGTGGGAAAGACCTTACTTGCTCTTTGCTACTACACGACTTTGCATTAGAATTTAGTGAGGTAAACTTAGGTGTTGCGTTTGCACGCATCAGTGTTGGTAGACCATATAAAGGATCTAGCACTTCCAGCTTACTCAAGCTGGCTTTGATAGTAGCCAACCCCAGTTCCAGTTTCTAATGTATCCTAGGGACTTTGAGCTTGAGCAATATGATGAGGAGCACAATGATGAGGTGCAGGATGGTAAGGAGTGAAAAGAGGAGAGTCTGGGATCCGAGGGATGCGGACCTTTGTTATTTCATTTGTTTTTGTCTTTCATTGTGGTATGCATATTTTTGTTTTGTTGATGACATTTGCCGCATTTTCATTTTCATTTTCTAGTTGATTAAGTGTAGATGCTTCTCAAGTATGTGTGGTTGTATTTTTTTTATTTTATTTTGTTGCTTATTTCTTCCCAAACTCATGATCTTTAACAAGAATGTGGTTTCTACTTCGAGGATACCATGTTATTTCTATTGTTGGCAGATAGTTGAATCCAATACAGGACGGACACTTGGTGCTGCATAGCGTTCATGTTTTATGATGTTTCGACATGGGTAATTGATTCTTTCTCATAGCCTCCTAGTTGATTTGATTGCCACATTGGGGACAATGTAGGATTTAGGTTGGGGGTGGGGACTTGTAGCGATTTAATTGTAGAAGTTTTGGGATATTTGTTTCGTCTTGATTGTTGTTCTGGATCAATATATTTGTCTATGATAGTAAGTAATTCAACAACATAAAGCGTTGAGAATAATGCAAATTTTGCTTTAGTTGAGAAATTATTCTGAATGTTAGCTTTGTTGTAATTTGAAACTCTCATGAATGTGATATGTCTGGTGGGTTAGTTTCAATATTTAGGAATGGTTGGTATGTGCACATCTTAAGGCATAATTGAGATCCCCAAACTCTAAAACCTAGTTGAGGACCACTCGAGGTGAAATCCTAGATGATGCATGACTGAAGAAGTGACTTAGGCCATCTTTGGACCGTTTGAGCCTTTCTAGCCAACCCTGGTATTTTGTGATTATCACTAGTTACCCTTTTGAGCCAAGAGTAAAATATTTTAGCCTTGATTTTCTTTCATGTAGCCCACAATAACATACCCTTTTAACCCTTAAACACATTACTCACCCATGTTTTATAAGAGGATTTAATATGAATTTATGCAAAGTGAGAGGTTTGTGTGTGGTTTTCAGTGCTTTCTCAAGATGTTGAAGATTATTCAAAAGAATGGGTTGGGGGTTGGGGTGTGTTGTGTTGTGAATATCAAGGTAAAAAGGGCAAGATTGTAATATCCATGATTCCTACTGTAGTTTCATTAAAAAAAAAAATCTTAAAAAAAGGAAGAAAAAAAATGAATGAATCAAGGAAGTATGGAAAGTGTGTAAACACAAATGCAATTGGGAAGAGAGACGTAACAAAGGCTTGGAAAATTTAGAGAGAATGTGATATGCTTTGAGCGATTTTGTTACAAATAAGTAAGATTAGTCCTCTTATTTTGTTGATTCCTTTCCATTTTTTTCATAACCTAATACTTAGCCTAACATTAGAAGCTTAATAAAGTCCTAATGATCTAAGGTTATGTCATTTTCTACATTAGTGGAGAGTGTTCGAAAATTATGCCTATAGAGTTTGTCTCTACAGAGTTTTATTCTTATTTCATTTTTTTTTTTTTTTTTTTTTGTTGGTTGGGATCAATGTTAGTTTATGGATGTTGCATATGTAATTATTCCTGGTGTTGAAATTGACGGATTGTGGACTATTGAAAGGTAAAGAGTTGATAATGAAGTGAGATTGACGTCAGGATGTTCTTAGAAGTAAAGTAACGTTTGGTTATTTTTGTTGCCTAATGTATGCAATTTTTGAGACTCTTTAATGTATTGATCCGGAATTGTTAGTTTAGTAGTTGTGAGTCTTGGTAGAGCTCGTAGGATGTTGTGGGTAGCATCGTTGTAAACCCTCACGAGACTATAACTCATCCACTAGGGGGACCTAGGGGTTTAAAGGCTTATTGCATACGCTAAATGCAATCGTGTTAACCTATGGAAGTGGTTAGTGAAGTTGTCATAATAGGTTTAGGTTATTTTCGATCGCTTTGATTGCTAGAGACTAGCAAAACATTGGTTGGGGGTTGTGATGAGTGGTGAAATGATATATATATTCCGTGACTTTATGGGTAGATTGTAGGGAATTCGTGACTTTTATGGATTATTTTTTATTCAAGTTCTTTGCATATTTTTATTTGCAAGAATCACGGGTATGTGTATGAGTTTCAAGTTTTTAGGTAGAAAAAGTGAGGAATTTAAGCTCACACGATGGTTGGAGGCTTTGTACGTGCTAAAGAAGAAAAATGGATCGTCAAACAGAAGAAAGGAAGTGAATTTGCTGGATGGCGCCGTGGCATGGACTTTTCGCGCCGCGGCGCAAGAAGCTGAAGTTGGGCAGAAAATTCATGCCGCGACGTGAAGAAAGTGGCGCTGCGGCGTGACAAGGTCATATGTTTTTGGAAAAACTCTGCGCCACGGCGCCAGAAATGTTAGAGTTGATACCCTCGAGCAAATCAATTATTGTAGAATTGACTCTTTGTAATAATGTTCATTAATCAATAAAAGGCATTTTATTCTATATCGTGTAAATCATTATTATTGCAATATGTATTGATATACGTCCTTAGAATGGTAGAACCATGACGAAGGTATCAAGTGTTTCAAATCTTGATAGTAAGAACCCTATGAGCACATATGGTGGCCGTTCTAGAAACGTCTGTAGCCCTAGTATTATTCTGAAGTAAGGGCACAAATAATACGGTAAGGCTATCATAGTGTTGAATGACCTTGTCGAAAGGCAGTGACTGATCTCACTTGTCAAGGTTGTTTGGTAACAACCTGGTGCAACACATGGGTGTCTTCTTTGAGGCGATATACCAAGCGGGCAAGTTCAGCGACCCACTAAAGGATTCCATATGGATGGTAACCCCAGTGTCTATGGAATAAATCCTCTAATGAATGATGGTGCATGTGATCCTTAGACTTGAGATCACCGGAGTGCCTTGTGCACCGATTGGTGCAGTTTGACACTAGCCCAACCCAATTCTATTCAGAGCTGTCAATACGGTGGTGATTGGCTGCATCAATGTAACGCCCCACTTGAGGTATGTAGCTAATTTATGTTGCATTGCTTAAATGTTTATTGTTTTGCTCTCATTTGAGTTTGTATGTTGGTATTATTGGTTGGTTGGCCCTTGGTTGAATTAATACTTTGGTTTGGTTAAGTGTTTGCCCTGAAATTAGTTAAAACTTGGCGAATTTTAGAGTTACAGCTTTCACCTGGGCGAGGAATAGTCTTCGCCGCGGCGACGTATGCTCTGGAATTTTTCACTAGGGTGAAGAAAGAATCTTCGCCGCTGCGAAGGGTTGGCTGAAAAGTTTGGTGAAGTTTCTAGAGAAATCTTCATAGGGGCCAAATGACCATTCTACCCCTAATTAGCAGGAAAAGTAGGGAGTGAAATGTAAGAAAATTTCATAGAGAATGTGTTAGAATTAGGGGTGTGAGGGCAATGAATTAAAGGACAAAGATGGAATTTCCAAGAAAGAGTAAGGGCAAAATGGGAAAGAATGGTTATAGTATGAGCTGATAAGGGATTAAGTTTAGCAAACCCTTCATTTTCTCTATTCCACCGCCATTCCTATTCACCATTTTCTCTCAACTTTTCATTCAATCTTTCAAGGATTTTAGAGGGCTTTTTGAGTAGTTTTGGTGGAAAGTTAATCTAAAGCATCCTAAGGTAAGGATTCTTGCTTTAGATGTGAAATTTCCTTTATAGATATGTTGAAGTCTTATAGTATTGTTGTTTAAAGTTGTAGAGAAAAGTCAAGCTACCAAAGGAGAAAAGAGAAGTGCTAGTGGAGTCACTCCATCACAAGGTAAGTATATCCAACCCAAGTTGAAATTTGAGAAATCTTTTGAGTAGAGATTTATGTATGCATGTGCATGTTATGTTATTGAGAAATTGAGATGAGATGTGTATTGAGTTTATAATTGTTGGGTATGTTTACATCTTGAGAAGTGTTTGATATGTGAAGAGAGATTAAAATTGAGTTGAAGTTGGAGGAGTTATGCATGAATCTTTTTAGAAGTGTTTTCCTTGATAGGAACTTAGAGTATATGGGGGAGTTTTCTCCCATTTTGGATGATGAAAGAGAGGAGAAGACTTATAGTTAAAGTAGAGTTTTTTATATGTACATGAGTTGTTTGATGAAATGCTTATGAGAGATATGAGTAAGAGTAGAGAACTTTGGTTATTTTTACATGGCATAATTGCATTTCATAAGTACATTAATGAGCATGAGACATCCATATGCATTAATTGTGCATTGGCGAAATAGCTTGAGAAAGAGTAGATAGTTTTGAGAAGCAACTACTCTAAGAGTACAGAGAAAGAGAGCTTAAGCACTAGAGAAGAAAAAAGAGAAAAGAGTGCAAAAGAAGAGAATAGAGTAGGTTGTGTGATGGGAAACCCATGAGTAATGGTAGAGTATTCCCGCATGTACGCCGCAAAGAGAGAGCGGCCTGAGTATGAGAGAGAGAAAGTGGTATGGCCCGTGAGAGTGCATGCGGATGAGGGCTATACCCGAGAGAGAGAGAATATACACTCACATGGCCAAGGGTTCCAAATCCATGCATAACCGAGTCCGATCGACTGAGAATGAGTAGAAGTCACGGAGAGCGGGAGCGAGTCCCGGTCGTGCCTCCGGTAAGATGGGGTTGTGACATACGAGAGAGAAAGTTAGTAGAAAAGAGTTATAAGAAAGAGAAACAGAAAGAGAAAATGGAGAGAGTTGTAAAAGAGAAAGTAAATGAGAATAGAGCCATTGTAAGGAAAGAATTGAAGAGAGAGAGTTATGGGGATAGAGAAGTAGAGGATTTACTTACTGAGCATTATTTGTGCTCACCCCGTTGTTTTTCTATGTTTTTGTAGGATCTAGGTGAGGACGCGATCGGATGGACGTCGACAAACGAGGAGAAATAGCTACACTGTCCACCATGTTTTGATGTTTTTGTATATGATATTTTTGTAATATGTAGAAAATGTATATATTTAGTAATAAAGAAAAATTTGGGCCCAACTAATTTTGTTATCATACATGTGTTTTGTTATGTATATTTTTATGAGCATAGTAGTAGAAAACAGCTATTACAATCAAGGAGTGTATCAAGACTATGGTGGATTGACAGAGGATTCATCACTCCCGGGTACGGGAGAAGTTATCTCACGACGCAATTCAGTATATGGCAATGACACTAAAACTGTGGCCACAGTGGGATTGAGTTGTTGCTCTATCCAGTTTATAATACATGTCATTGGTCTAGAAACTAAATACATAATATCAAGAGTAACCGAAGGTTGACACTATTTCTATGCCTTCATCTCGTCGAGATAACGGATAATGAAAAGATTGAATTGTACGGTAACCATATCGTTGACAGGTAGCTACTTTGCTAAATCCGAATCTATCGGGTGGCCATGATGCCTTGCTAGGGGCTAATCTTGGTCTGTGTATTAGTGAGACGATTAATTGGTGTTAATCGCGATACTATACATTGTCGGTATGATGAGAAGCCTATGGGTAACACACATAGAAGATAATTTAAGAGCCAGTAAGAAAGAAGGGCGTTTTCGTCTTTTTGGGCGAAAGGGTATTTTGGTAATTTCACAGTGCAATTAAATTTGCTGACATCGTAGCCTTTATTTAATTTATTAGAAAAATTAAATAAGTGAAATTACGTTTAAATATGTGTTCGCATATATATTTAAATAAATTATCATTATTGTTAAATGTTAATATATATATTAATTGATTTTAATTGAAGATAATGATGAATTAAAATAAATATCTAATTGGGAGTGTTTGGAAACATAGCGTGTTTGGGTTGGGGCCCAAGCCTATTCCATAAGGGAATAGGGCAACTAAAATATGACTATAAAAGAAAAAAGGTGTGTGTGATTTTTAATTAATGATTTTCTTTGATTGAGAAAAAAAACACACAACCCCAAAACACTCTCTCCCACGCCACATTGCTTATTTGCTTTGAAATCAAATTCTTTTTTATTCTTCTTTGTTCTTAAGGCTAAAGAGGATCTAGCAAATCCCTCTTTAGTTCCTTGCAATTGTCTTCGTGTGGACTTCATCGATTCGATCCTACACTTGGGTCGGTAGCAAAACACGTTCAGAGATAAAATTGGAGGAGCCACCAACATGGGTATGGTTCTTAAACCTTGAACTGATTTTTCTGCAAATTTAATTATTTTTGTATAAACTGTGATTTTTGTACCCAGATCTTGGTTCTAAGGAATGATCCATGCAGTTTATGTTTTGTTTTTCCGCTGCGTAACTGGGTCATTCACTAACAGTGGTATCGAGGCCTCGGGTATCAAACTTTTGCAGTTTATTGTATGATTTATAACATGTATTTGGTTGATAACATGTTATTTTTGTAAAATCTGAAAAAATCTGCAAAATCTGCTTTTGGATGAATGATTCAAATGATGAATTGGTTTAATAATGTGTTGATGGATGTTATATTGGTTGGTTGATGTCCTGGTTGAATGTTTGTGCATTCGATTCGATTTGGATTTGTGTTATTACACAAAAACCACAAGAAACGCAAACTGTTCATATTAGGGATTTCCAGGTTTCACCGCGGCGAAGTGCTCTCTGGAATTTTTCGCCTCGACGAAGATAAAACCTTCGCCGCTGCGAAGTCTGTAGCTTTCCCAATTCTATATTTTTCGCAAAGGGACCAATCTATAGTTTTTAATAACCTATAAAGCCAATAATCATTCTGCACATATAAGAGGGTAATTAATTAATAAACCCATCCAATTCAAAAATTGATTGTTTTTGAAATGTATGCTATGTACTTGTTTGTATATTGCATGGTGCCCGGTACATGAGCCTTAGACCTATGGTGAATATTTTAAAATTTTTGGGTATGTATGGTTGTAAATTTTTAAATAGGGCCATGCGTGTCTTGCCTATCTCCTCTTCTCAATGTACATTCTCTTCTCATCTCATTCCCCTCGAATGTAAATCGAGGTTTCTAAATTTGTTGATGTAAAATTAATTAATATTAATTTTATTGTAAATGTAAAATGATATTTTTGTAATGTACTTGAAGACGGGGCAAAGGACGAGGCAACCATACTTGAAGACTCAAGATGTTTATTACAAAGACCCCTCCCCTAGGTGACCCACCCGATTCCTCTAGGCTCGAGGGAAATCAAGGGCTTTTAGTTCTGGGCCATGTACCGGCACGTTTTAATATTGTGTTTAGAATGCATGCTAAGGTTGAATGTTGAATAACATGCCAAGCAATGTTATTCTAACAAAGATAATAATCTGATGAGACATTAAATAAAAACCCTCAATTAAAGTATATTAAGTCACGTAAGCCTTCCATCACCATGGTTTTGATCAAACCACTGTTCCTCGCAACCTTGTTCGCTAAAGCGAAGGGTACACTTCTACCAATGCGAGGTTAAAATGCATTGGAGTTTTCCTTAATGGTGATGGGTCGACTTAAAATGACGGTTTTGCTTGTTCGCCAAAGCGAAGGTTGATAAACATGTCATAGGCATAGTAGAGCAGTAAACATATTATGTGTACGTGGTGACATGTAGTGTCAACTTTACTGATACTGAGAATCACACTTGAGGACAATGGTTGGAGCCATTGGATTGTGTGATTGGCTTGTTGTTTTTTCCGCATTTAAGGTTGATAGTAGGAGCTATCAACTGGTGTGGATTAAGTTTGTTGGCCTACCTAATCAACTCATTTTGGCTTGTTCGCCAAAGCGAAGGTTTGAAATAGGCCGGGATGGGATCTCGATCCCAGGCTAGGAAAGTCAAGCCGAAAGCTTTCCCGAGTTAATAGTGAGGCTATTGGCCTTGGAGTAAAATAGTGGGAGTATCGTTAATAAAAGACCATATTAAATAATAATGAACTTTATAATAACTTTATCTTTACGAATTGTAGATTCACCAAAATGAGCATTATGAACTGCGACCAATAATCGAAAGAAAACATGTTGGATGGATCCAATTTCTGAGCTGTATCGTAATCTTGGATTATACTCAAGTCGAGAAAAGAAATTGTATATCCTTGAAAAGCCATACATGGCCGAGTCTGATCCTAATGCCACTCAGGAAGTGAAGGAAACTTATCAAAAGTTCCTTGATGATGCTAATAGTGTACAATGCTTGATCTTAGCATCAATGACACCTACGCTGCAAAAGCAACATGAGGATATGGATGCTTCTTCCATTATTCTACACCTCAAGGAGCTTTACGAAACAAATGCTCGAGCATGAGAGGTATAAGGAATGTCAAAAGCTGCGTTTGGGAGTCGTCCGAGGTAGGGGAGCCAAGTTGGTCCTCATGTGCTCAAGATGATTGAGCACATAGAGGACCTTGAGACTTTGGGATGTGGCTTGATGCGAATTACAAATGGATTTAATTTTGCAATCCTTGCTTGACTCTTATGCTCCGTTCATAATGAATTTCAATATGAACACGATGGAGAAAACCCTGTCAGAACTCTTGAACATGCTTAGGACTGCATAGTAGGACTTGAAAAAGTCCAAGCCTTTTTCTGGTTGCTGCCGGTAAAGTAAAGGGTAACGGCAAGGGTAAGGCCAAGGCCAAACCCCAAGCCTAAGCCTAAAGGACAGGAGGTAACTCCTTGGGCCCTCCCGAGAGTGGCATGGGGAAGGGCAAGGTAGTCTGGTTGTTTTGTGGCAAGCCTGGCCACTAGAGGAAACACTGCAAGGCTTTCCTCGCAAGCAAGAAAAAGTCAGAGGCTACGACTTCAAGTATTTATATGATTGAGATTAACTTCTCTCCCTCAACATCTTGGGTCATTGACACAGGATGTCGCACTCACATTTGTACTGATGTGCAGGGACTAAGGCAGAGTAGAGTGCTCGCCAAGGGAGAGGTGGACCTACGAGTTAGAAATGGAGCACACATGGCTGCATTGGCTATAGAGACTTATTGTTTATCTTTGCTTACGGGCTTGTTGTTGGAACTACATAATTGTTATCACGTACCTTTGATTTCTAGAAATATTATTTCAGTATCCGCTTTAGATAATATAGGGTATCATTTTGAGATATCTAATGGATTGTTGTCCTTTAGTTTGAATAGTATTCTATTTGGAATTGCAAGGTTATATATGGATTATATGTTCTTGATTTAAACAATAAAGATATTCTCAATGTTGAAACCAAGAAAGCTAAACATAGTGATCAAAACTAGACATATCTCTGGCACTGTAGATTGTGTCATGTTAATAAGACTCACATTGCAAAACTTCAAAGGGATGGAGTTTGGACCCTTTGACTTTCGTATTTAAGGTATGTGAGTCATGCCTTTTTAGGCAAGATGACCAAGTCCTCCTTTCACAAGACAAGGTGAAAGGGACTCCTGAAATATCCGTGGGGCATCATCCATAGTGATGTATGTGGTCCATTAATAGTTAAGGCCAGAGGTGGATATTCATACTTCATCACATTTACTGATGATTTCAGTAGATATGGTTATGTCTATCCTATGAGACATAAATCTGAAGCCTTTGATAAATTCAAGGAATTAAGAAATGTAGTACATAATATGTTGGGCAAAAGTATTAAAGCTCTTCGGTCGAATCGAGGAGGTGAATACTTAAGCCTCGAGGTTTTAGAGTACTTGAAGGAATGTGGGATAGTATCACAACTTACCCCTCCTTATACACCCCAACACAATGGAGTGTTTGAAAGGAGGAACAGGACCTTACTTGACATGGTTAGGTCCATGATGAGTATTAATGATTTACCTGCATTGTTCTGGGGTTATGCCCTAGAGATGCGACTCACGTTTTGAACCGTGTGCCATCAAAGTCTATAGATAAGACTCCATATGAGCTATGGGAGGGTGGACGAAAGCCCAACTTGTCTTATCTAAGGATTTGGGGTTGCCAAGCTTATGTTAAGAAATTGACTTCAAACAAGCTAGGCTCAAAATCCTGTAAATATATATTTGTGGGGTATCTAAAGGATACTATTTCTACCACTCAAAAGAGCACAAAATTATTATTGCTCGATCTGGTGTCTTCCTAGGAAATGAATATTTTCTAAGAAGTACTTGTTATGGGTTTGGAATTCCGATAATCACAGCGGAAAGGGAAACAAAAAATAATATAACTCCGGGATCGTTTACATGAGCCAAGATCAAGGGCATAATTTTATAATTTATATTAAATAAAATCTGCATAAATATTCAACATGAGTTTAAAGAAACAAACGCACGTTGGAGGCTCCTCCAAATTTGTCGACCCTAATCCGTTTTGCTACCGATCCAAGTGTAGGATCGAACTTGTGTAGTCCACACGAAGACAATTCAAAAAGAACCAAAGCAGGGATTTGCTAGATCCTCTTGGCTTCAAGATTTCAGAAAAAAAACAAAATCAATTGAATTGATTTCGTGGCTCAAAAGTGTTAATGGGGCCTGGGTGGGAGTGCTTTTCCAAAAGGGGTCGGGGCTGTGTGTGTTTTGTTTTCAAAGGGGAAAAAACCTTAATTAAAAATCACACATTTTTCCTTTTATATTTAAAAAAACAATTTGCCCTAATCCCATACTAGGCTTGGGCTCCAACCCAAACGCCCCCATGTTGCAAAAAACACTCCCAATTTGATTTATTTTATTTTCCATCATTATCTCAATTAAAATCAATTAATATATATATATATATATATATATATATATATATATATATATATATATATATATATATATATATATATTAACATTTAACAATAATGATAATATATTTAAATATGTCGAACACACATTTAAACGTAATTTTACTTATTTAATTTTTCTAACAAATTAAATAAAGGCTACGACCTCAGAAATTTAATTGCATCCGTAAAATTACCAAAAATACCCTTTCGCCTTTAAAAAGACGAAAACGCCCTTCTTCTTCTTGGATCTTAAATTATCTTCTATGTGTGTGACCCATAGGCTCCTCATCATATCGGCGGAGTGTATAGTATCGCGATTAACACCAATTAATCGTCTCACTAATACGAGACCAAGATTGGCCCTAGCAGGCATCATAGCCACCCGATAGATTCGATTCAAAGCAAAGTAGCTACCTATCAACGATATGGTTACCGTGGCAATTCGATCCTTTCATCATTCGTTATCTCGCGAGCGAAGGCATAGAAATAGTGTCAACCTTCTACTCTCGATATTATTTATTTAGTTTCCGACCAATGACCCGTATTATAAACCTGGATAGCAACAACTCAATCCCACCGTGGGCCACGCTTTTAGTGTCATTACCATATACCTGAATTGCAACAGAGATAACTTTCTCCCATACCCGGGAGTGATGAATCCTCTGTCAATCCACCATAGTATTGATACACTCCTTGGATGCGCCCAATCACCACCATATTGACAACTTCAAAAGAACTGCTAGGGCTAGTGTCAAACTACACCAATCGCTGCACAAGGCGCTCCGGTGATCTCAAGTCTAAGGATCACATGCACCACCATTCGTTAGGAGGATTTGTTCCATAGACACCGGGGTTACCATCCATATGGAATCCTCTCGTGGGTCGGGCCTCAGTTGAACTTGCCGCGGTGTAATCCGCCTCAAACAAAGAAACACCCATGTGTTGCACCGGGAGGTTGTCACCAAACAACCTTGACAAGTGAGATCAATCAACCGCCTTCGACGTGGTCGCTCAATACTATGATAGCCTTACCGTATTATTCTGTGCCCTTAGTTCTGAACAATACCGGGGCTACTGACGTTTCTAGAATGGCCACCATATGTGCTTATAGGGTTCTCACTATCAAGATTTGAAACACTTGATACCCTCGTCACGGCTCTACCATTCTAAGGACATATATCAATACATATTGCAATAATAATGATTTACGCGATATAGAATAAAATGCCTTTTATTGATTAATGAACATTATTACAAAGAGTCAATTCTACAATAATTGATTGGCTCTAGGGCATCTACTCTAACAGTACTAGTGGGAGAAAAGTAGAGCTTGATGAAGTTCTAGAACCACAAGATATATTAGACGAAGGACTGAATGATATGCCATAGGAAGTGGTTGAACATCATGAGGAGCTTACTCCACAACTTATGGATCAAAGTGAACCACCTCAGGTAGCACAGGAGCTACGTAGATCTGGGAGAGTATGCCATGAGCCCAAGAGATATGGTTATCCCGTGACTCAACATGGTGATGTACTAGTCTACCAAGACGATGAACCCAGAACTTATGAAGACACTATATTGGATCTATATTCCGTTAAATGGCTTGAAGCCATGAAATCTGAGAGGGACTCCATGTACCAGAACCAAGTGTGGTCTCTGGTGGAACCACCTGAAGGGGTAAAGCCCATAAGGTGTAAATGGGTCTTCAAGAAGAAGACTGACATGGATGGCAACGTGCATACTTGTGATAACTACTTCCTACTCAAATACTCATAAAAATATACATAATAAAATACATGTATAATAACATAAATAGTTGGGCCCGAAATTTTTCTTTTATTAAACATATACATTCTTTATACAAAATTAGTATCATAAACAAAAGCTATCAAAAACTATGTAGACAGTGTAGCCATTCCTCCTCGCATGCCGACGTCCATCCGATTGTGTCCTCACCTAAATCCTGCAAAAACATAGAAAGACAACGGGGTGAGCACAAATAATGCCTATAAGTAAACCCTCTAGTCATCTATTCCGTAACTCTCTCTCTCTAAGTCTTTCCTTACAATTCTCATTTACTCTCTTTATACTTCTCTGTTTTCTCTTTTTGTTTCTCTCTCTCTCTGTTTCTCTTTCTTAGAGCTCTTTTTTTTTTCTACTAACTCTCTTTAGTAAGTCATGGCCCCATCTTACCAAAGGCACGACCGGGACTCGCTCCCGCTCTCCGTGACTTCTACTTGTTCTTAGCCGATCGGACTCGGTTATGCATGGATTCGGAACCTTGGCCATGTGAGTATATAATTTCTCTCTCGGGTACTCTCGGGTATAGCCCTCATCCGCATGTACTCTCATGGGCTACATCTCTCTCTCTCATACTCATGCCACTTTCTCAATGCGCTACATGCGGGAATACTCTACATTACATTACACGGAGTTCCCCATCGCACAACCTACTCTATTCTCTTTTTCTTTTCTTTTCTTTCTCTTAATAAAGCTCACACTCAAAAGTTCTACTCTTTTCTACTCTTTCTCTAATGCATATGGATGATTCATGCTCATTAATGCACACATGAAAAGCACAAATGCAATGTTGCATCAAAGACAGTCATTCTGCGCAGGTCACACTCAAGAAGGCATAACTTGAGTTATACAAATCTGATTGCTACGATTTTTGTCTCTTTTTAAATCTTAGAGACAGGGCTATAACTTATATGTTTTGGTCTAAACCCAGTTCAATCCGTAAGATGCCCAAAAATCACTTAGAAAGTCAGAGCTATGACAGGGCAGTTTGGTAACATGTTTTCACTTAGGCATTTCATCAAGCAACTAATGTGCATACAAGAACTCTACTTTACTATAACTTTTCTTCTCTTCTTAACAATCCAAAATGGGAGGAAAACTCCCTCATATAGTCATAATTCCTGCCAAGGAAAAACACTCCCAAAAATATTCATGCAAACTCCTCCAACTTCAACTCAATTTCAATCTCTCTTCACACATCAAACACTTCTCATAATTAAAGTGTATTCAACAACCACAAAGAAAATATTCATCTCAACTCAATTCTCAATAACATAACATACTTATACATACATAAATCTCTATTCAAAGGATTTCTCAAATCTCAACTTAGGTTGGATTTACTTACCTTGAATTTGAGCAACTCCAACACTATAATCTCTCTTTGATAGAATTCTCTTTCCTCTTAAACCCTAAGCATATAAAACCATAAGAATTCAAAACTTTAAAATTTAATCTCACATCTTGATGCAAGAATCCTACCTTTGGATGCTTAGGATTGAAAATCCACTCAAAAATACCCAAAATCTATGAATTTCCTTGGAAATCTAGTGAAGAAATTTGAGAGGATTTGAGTAGAGAATGGCATGAATGGAGGGATAGAGTGGCTAGGGTTTCTATTCTTGAACTCTTATTACATAATAATATATATATATATATATAGTTTCCCATTTTGCCCTTACACTTTCTATGAAATTTCATCTATGTCCCTTAGTCAATTACAATAATGCCCTCATTTTTATTACATTCTCCATGAAATTCTATCTCTTTTCACTCCCCAATTTTTCAACTAATTTTGAGTGAAAAGACCATCTTACCCCTAATGAAAGTTTATGGGATTTTCTTCACATTTTTCTCAAAATAACTTTAACAAAGGGCCAACCAACCAAAAATAAACATTCAAGCAATGCAACAATAATTTAACTACATACCTTAAGTGGGGCGCTACAATACCTATAAAGCACGACTGGTTGCCAAACGTTTCAAACAAATTCATGGCATTGACTATGAAGAAACCTTTTCGTCGGTTGCCATGATTAAATCCATTCGGATTATGCTTGCAATTGCTGCATATGATGACTATGAGATTTGGCAAATGGATGTCAAAACTGCTTTCCTGAACGTAAATCTTGAGGAGGATGTGTATATGACACAACCTGATGGTTTCATTCTTAATAGTCAAGCTAATAAGGTATGCAAGTTGCAGAGATCCATTTATGGACTCAAGCAAGGTTTAAGGAGTTGGAACATTCGTTTTAATGAAACCGTAAAAGAATTCGGTTTTATTAAGAACGAAGATGAGCCCTGTGTTTGCAAGAAAGTGAGTGGGAGCACAGTAGCATTCCTAGTGTTGTATGTCGATGACATACTTCTGATCAGGAATGATATACCAAACTTACAGTCGATAAAGACCTGGTTATCCAAGTGCTTCTCCATGAAGGACTTACGGGAAGCAACCTACATCCTTGGTATAAAGATCTATCTTGATAGATCACGTAGGTTGCTTGGCCTAAGTCAGAGTGCATATATTGACAAAGTACTGAAGAGATTCAGTATGGAAGAATCCAAGAAGGGATTTCTTCTGATGTCACATGGTGTTTATCTCTTTAAGGAATTGTGTCCTATAACACAAGATGAGAGAGACAGGATGAAGAGGATCTCATATGCATCAACAATTGGATCCATCATGTATGCCATGCTATGTACTTGGATTGGTGTCTCGTGTGCTTTGAGCACTTATAGTAGATATCAATCGGATCTAGGTGAGCATCACTAGATGGTCACAAGAATATTCTTGGCACCAAGAGGACTAAGGATATGTTCTTGGTTTATGGAAGGGAAGATGAGCTCACTGTAAGAGGATACAATGATGCTAGTTTCCAAACGGACAAAGATGATTATCAATCGCAATCAGGGTTTGTATTTTGTCTCAATGGCGGTGCAGTGAGCTGGAAGAGCTCCAAGCAAAGCACTATAGCGGATTCTACAATGGAGGCTGAGTATATTGCATTGTCAGATGCGGCCAAGGAGGCAGTTTAGATTAAGAAGTTCATTACTAAACTTGGTGTGGTTCCCACAATTGTTGATCCTATAGACATCCATTGTGACAACAATGGAGCAATTGCTTAAGCCAGGGAACCACGGTCTCATCAGAAGTTCAGACACATACTCAGACGATTCCATCTCATCATATAGATAGTTAGAGGAAAAACGTGCAGATTAGTAAAGTGCATACTGACGACAATCTCGCAGATCCACTAACAAAGCCTCTATTGCAGCAGAAGCATGAAAGACACTTAAAATCATTTGGTATTAAATACATGAATGATTGGCTATAGTGCAAGTGGGAGATTGTTAGAGTAGATGCCCTAGAGCGAATCAATTATTGTAGAATTGACTTTGTAATAATGTTCATTAATCAATAAAAGGCATTTTATTCTATATCGCGTAAATCATTATTATTGCAATATGTATTGATATATGTCCTTAGAATGGTAGAACCGTGACGAGGGTATCAAGTGTTTCAAATCTTGATAGTGAGAACCCTATGAGCACATATGGTGGCCATTCTAGAAATGTCCGTAGCTCCAGTATTATTCTGAAGTAAGGGCACAGATAATACGGTAAGGCTATCATAGTGTTGAAAGACCATGTCGAAAGATAGTGACTAATCTCACTTGTTAAGGTTGTTTAGTGACAACCTGGTGCAACACATGGGTGCTTGTTATAGGCGAATACACCGCAGCAAGTTCACTGGACTGACCCATTAGAGGATTCCATATGGATGATAACCCTAGTGTCTATGGAACAAATCCTCTAACGAATGGTGGTGCATGTGATCCTTAGACTTGAGATCACCGGAGCGCCTTATGCACCGATTGGTGTAGTTTGACACTAGCCTAACGCAGCTTTTCGTTTTTGAGGGCGCAATACGGTGGTGATTGGCTACATCGAGGAGTGTATCAAGACTATGGTGGATAGACAGAAGATTCATCACTCCTAGGTACGGGAGAAGTTATCTCACGGTGCAATTCAGATATGGCAATGACACTAAAAACCTGGCCCAACCAGTGGGGGATTGAGTTGTTGCTGTCTGGGGTTTATGATACATGTCATTAGTCTAGAAACCTAATACATAATATCGAGAGTAATCAAGGTTGACACTATTTCTATGCCTTCGCTCGGCCGAGATAACAAATGATGAAAAGATCAAATTGTACGGTAACCATATCGCTTGATAGGTAGCGCTTTGTGAATCCGAACTCATCGGGTGGCCATGATGCTTTGCAGGGGCCAACTGCTAGTAAATGATCCATATACTAGCAATGGAAACAAAAAAAATATAATACAAGGATCGCTTTACATGAGCCAAGATCAAGGGTATAATTTTTACAATTTATATTAAAGTAAAATCTGTACAAAAAGGTTAATCATGATTTAAGAGAATCATACGACGTTGGAGGCTTCTTACGTTTGTCTTTGAATGTTTTGCTACCGACCCAAGCATAGGATTGAACTTATGAAGTCCACACGAAGACAATTACAAAGAACCAAAGAGAGATTTGCTAGATCCTCTTTGGCTTTACGATTAAAGAAGAATGAAATCAAAGTGAATTGATTTTAGGCAAAATTGGGTTTCGGCCGTGGGAGAGAAATGGGGCTGCTGTGTATTTGTGTTTTTTCAAGAGAATGAAAAAAAAAAAAAATGAATCTCACTCATTTTACAATTAAAGGTTTTTCTTTTTTATATTAAAACTTTAGTTGCCCTACCCTTTATTCCCATATGGAATAGGCTTGGGAAAACTCCAACCCAAACCAAACCCCATTTTATGTTACCAAACACTCCCACCCTAATTAGATATTTTATTTATTTCATCATTATTTCAATTAAAACTCAATTAATATATATTTAATCTATATATTAACATTTAACAATAATGATGATTTAATTAAATATATGCGAACACATATTTAAACATAATTTTACTTATTTAATTTTTCAATAAATTAAATAAAGGCTATGCACTAAAGAAACTTAATTGCACCCTGAAATTACCAAAATACCCTTTCGCCCAAAAAAGACGAAACGCCCTTCTTTCTTCCCGGCTCTTAAATTATCTTCTATATGTGTGACCCATAGCCCCTCATCATACCGGGCAAGGCATAGTATCACGATTAACACTAATTAATTGTCTCACTAATACATAGACCAAGATTCCGGTTCCTTCCCCTAGCAAGGCATCATGGCCATTTCCCGATAGATTCCTGGATTCGGCAAGTAGCTAGCTACCGTAACGATATGGTTATCGCACAATTCAATCCTTTCATCATCGCTATCTCGCGAGAGGAAGACATAGAAATAGTGTCAACCTTCGGGTTACTTCCTATACTATGTATTCGCTGGACCAATGACCTTTATTATAATCCGGATAGCAACAACTTAATCCCCAAGATGGCCATAGTTTTAGTGTCATTGCCATATATCCGAATTGCACCGTGAGATAACTTCTCCCGCACCTGGGAGTGATGAATCCTCCTGCAATCCACCATAGTCTTGATACACTCCGACGAGCCAATCACCACCGTATTGACAATCAAAAGAACTACGAGGTAGTGTCAAACTACACCAACTAATGCATAAGGCGTCTAATTGGGATCTCAAGTCTAAGGATCACATGCACCTCCACCATTCGTTAGGAGGATTTGTTCCATGACACTGAGGGTTATCATCCATATGGAATCCTCTAACGGGTCACCGCTGAACTTGCCGGCTGTATTCGGCCTATAACAAGCACCCTCCCATGTGTTACACGCATTGTCACCAAAACAACCTTGACAAGTGAGACGTGCAACCGGCCTTCCGATAGGGTCATTCAACACTATGATAGCCTTACTGTATTATCTATGCCCTTACTTCACAATAATACTAGGGCTACGGACATTTCTAGAATGGCCACCATATGTGTTCATAAGGTTCTCACTATCAAGATTTGAAACACTTGATACCCTCGTCAAGCTTCTACCATTCTAAGGACATATATCAATACATATTGCAATAATAATGATTTATGCAATATAGAATAAAATGCCTTTTTATTGATTAATGAACATTATTACAAAGAGTCAATTCTACAATAATTTATTGGCTCTAGGGCATCTACTCTAACACAATCTTGGTCTGTGTGTTAGTATGATGATTAATTGGTGTTAATCGCGATACTATACACTGCCGGTATGATGAGGAGCATATGGGTCACACACATAGAAGATAATTTAAGAGCCAGGAAGAAAGAAGGGTGTTTTCGTCTTTTTGGGCGAAAGGGTATTTTTGTAATTTCACACGCAATTAAATTTGCTGAGGTCGTAGCCTTTATTGAATTTATTAAAAAAAATTAAATAAGTGAAATTACGTTTCAATATGTGTTCACATATATATTTAAATAAATTATCATTATTGTTAAATGTTAATATATATATTAAATATATATTAATTGATTTTAATTGAAGATAATGATGAATTAAAATAAATATCTAATTGTGAGTGTTTGGAAACATGGGGTGTTTGGGTTGGAGCCTAACCCTATTCCATAAGGGAATATGGCAACTAAAATATGACTATAAAAGAAAAAAAGTGTGTGTGATTTTTAATTAATGATTTTCTTTGATTGATAAAGAAAAACACACAACCCCAAAACACTCTCTCCCACGCCACATTGCTTATTTGCTTTGAAATCAAATTCTTTTTTATTTTTCTTCTTTGTTCTTAAGGTTAAAGAGGATCTAGCAATTCCCTCTTTAGTTCCAATTCCACGATTGTCTTTGTGTGGACTTCATCGGTTCGATCCCTACACTTGGGTCGATAGTAAAACACGTCAGAGATAAAATTGAGAAGCCCTCCAACCGTGGTATGGTTCTTAAACGTGAACTGATTTTTCCCTGCAGATTTGATTATTTTTGTATAAACTGTGATTTTTGTACTCGGATCTTGGTTCTAAGGAACGATCCATGTAGTTTATGTTTTGTTTTTCGGCTGCGTAACTGGGTCGTCACTAACAAGAAATTCACGCCGCGATGTGGATCGCGAGAAAAAAATAAAATCCTTATTTTTTTTAACTCCGACTTGAACTTGAACTCGAACTCTTCCAAAAAACACCCTTAGCAGAGGAAAAATATAAATAGGACTTTGTTGTTTAATTTAGGGTTAGCTAGAGATTGAGAGGAGAGTTATTTTTCTTAGTAAAAAGAGAGGAGATTTTTCCCAGGGTTTTGAAGATCATTCATGCTTTGGGGAATTTCAGGTTTGCTCTTTTCAATGTCACCGTGGAAACTAAACTCTTCTCTAGGGATCCAGTGTAGCCTAATTTGATGGCTCTATGTGTAATCATATATTTATTGTTGTCAATTCAATGAAACTCTAGATTCATTCACGTATTTATTTCTCCTTTGATTTCCATTATTGTGTGACGACACTTAGTGCAAATTATTAGGTTGTATGTGTGAAGATTATTGAATGAATGATTAATATTCTATGGATACTCCCTGATAGAGTAATAGTAGGTTCATGATTTTTTGGGTAATTAGTGTTTGTGCACACGCCAGGACAAATATGCCTTTGTTCAGGATTTCGAGTACTCCTACATTTAATGGGTTTTTAATTTACAGGCTATACTATACGCCCTAGCTAGTCTTATATTAAAAATACTAGGTTAATCCCGAAAGTCTTACGGTAATACCTTGATTTGGTCAATTGGGTTTTAGATAATTTTAATTGTGGTTTAATTTTAGTTTTATTCAGTTGTTGCTTCTAAAGTGAATTTTCATAATTCTTTATTATTAATTCTATTTATTTGGTTAATTAAGGCATAGTTATTAGGATTACTTGATAACTTACAAATCTCTGTGGGATTGACCCTTGCTCTACACACTATACTGCAATAGCGATTCGTGCACTTGCGAGGAAGTAGAATTTGTTCATCACTTGCCATAGGTGAGTTCATCGGATAGACCCACTAGAGGATTTCACATAGATGGTAACCCTAGTGTCTGTGGATTAAATTCTCTAACGGATGGTGGTGTATGTGATCCTTAGACTTGAGATCACCGAAGCGCCTTGTGCACCAATTGGTGTGGTTTGACACTAGTCGAATGTAGTTCTACCTAGATTGAGAAGGGTATTGATTGGCTACATTGAGAAGTGTATTGAGACTATGGTAGATTGACAGAGGACTCATCACTCCCGGGTAGGGAGAAATTATCTCGCTGAGTAGTTTGGCAGATGGCAACGACATTAAATCTATGTCCACGGTGGGATTGAGTTGTAGCTCAATCCAATCTATTCCGGTCGTTGGTCTAATAATTGAATACTGAGATATCAAGGATATCCAAGGTTGACACTACTTTTAAGACAGATTAAAAATAAGATAAGTGAGAGGGGCATTTTTGTCATTTATGATGAAAGGTTATTTTCGTCTTTTAAGATGAAACGGCATTTTGGTAATCTGACAGTACAAATAAATTTGCTGAGGTTGTTGCCTACATTTATTTTCATATAAAAATAAAATTATGAGATTGTATATTTAAATATTTAGTTTATATATATACATATATGTATGTTTGTATGTATAATGCATATTATTTAATAGCAATATTTATTATTAATATTGATAATATGGAATTCAAATTTGATTTTAAATTTGAATTGAAATGCCTTATTTGGTAACAATGGAAATGTTAGGAAACGATCCATTGAGGCAGCGGAAAACAAAATCAATAATAACAAGGATCGTTCCAAAGAGCCAAGATCAAGGTATAATTTTATAGTTTATATCAAAGTAGAAATCTGCAGAAAAATTATTCTTGAGTTTAGAAACCATACGCACGTTTGGAGGCTCCTCCAACTTTGTTTTTGAACGTTTTGCTACCGACCCAAGTGTAGGATCGAACCGACGTAGTCTACACGAAGACAATCACAAAGAACTAAGGAGGGATTTGCTAGATCCTCCTTAGCCTTAAGAATCAAAGAAGAAATGAAGAGAAATAGATTTTAGGCAAAAATCAATTCTGGCGTGAGAGAGTGAAATGTCGGGCTGTGTGTTTTCTTTTCAATGAAAAATGAGTGTAATAAAAACTCTACCATTTTACAAAGAAACCTTTTCTTTTATAGTGATGTTTTTAATTGCCTTATTCCCATATGGAATAGGCTTGGGTTCCAACCCAAACACCCCATGTTTCCAAACACTCCCAATTAGATATTTATTTTAATTCATCATTATCTTCAATTAAAATCAATTAAAATATATTTAATATATATATATATTTATATATATATTAACATTTAACAATAATGATAATTTATTTAAATATATGCTAACACATATTTAAATGTAATTTCACTTATTTAATTTTTCTAACAAATTATATAAAAGGTTATGACCTCAGCAAATTTAATTGCACTGTGAAATTACTAAAATACAATTTCACCCAAAAAGACGAAAACGCCCTTCTTCTTCCTCCGAGTCTTAAATTATCTTCTATGTGTGTGACTCCATAGGCTTCCTCATCATACCGTAGTGTATAGTATCGCATTAACACCAATTAATCGTCCTCACTAATACACGTTACTCCAAGATTGACCCCTCAGCAAGGCATCATGGCCACTCGATAGATTCGATTCCAAAGAAAGTAGCTACCTGCACAACATATGGTTATCGCATAAGCTATCCTTTCATCATAACGTTATCTTGACAAGATGAAGGCATAGAAATAAGTTGTCAACCTTTTGGTTACTTCTTCGATATTATGTATTCAGGGTTCCGAACCAATGACCTGAATTATAATCCGGATAGAAAGCAACAACTCAATCCCACCGTGGCCACGCTTTAGTGTGATTGCCATATACCGAACCTTGCGCCGGTGAGACAACCGGCCGCGCACTGGGAGTGATGAATCCTCACAATTCACCATTGTCTTGATACGGGCCCTTAATGCAGCCCAATCACCACCGTATTTGACAACTCGATAGAACGCATTAGGCTAGTGTCAAACCTACACCAATTCCAATGGCACAAGGCACTCCATGATCTCAAGTCTAAAGATCACATGCACCACCATTCGTAGAGGATTTGTTCCATAGACATCCGGGGTTACCATCCATATGGAATCCTCCCTCCCGGGTGGGTCAACCAGAACTTGCGGCAAGATATCCGCCTATAGCAAGCACCCATATGTTGCACCAGGTTGTCACTAAAACAACCTTGACAAGTGGAGATCAAGATCGCTTTCACAGTGGGGTCGCTCAACACTATGATAGCCTTATCGTATTATCTGCGGCCCTTACTTCAGAATAATACCGGGGCTACTGGACGCTAGAATGGCCACTATATGTGCTCATAGGGTTGGCTCACTATCAAGATTTGAAACACTTGATACCTCGGTCACGTCTACCATTCCAAGGACATATATCAATACATATTGCAATAATAATGATTTACGCGATATAGAATAAAATGCCGCTTATTGATTAATGAACATTATTACAAAAAGTCAATTCTACAATAATTGATTAGCTCTAAGGCATTTACTCTAATAATCTCCCACTTGCACTATATCCAATCATTCATTTATTTAATACCAAATGATGTCAAGTGCCTTTCATGCACTTTACTAATCTGCACGTCTTTCCTCTCAACTGTCTCTTTGATTAGATGGAATCGTCTAAGTATGTATCTAGACTTCTGATGAGACTGTGGTTCCCCGGCTTGAGCAATTGCTCCATTGTTGTCACAATAGATGTCTATAGAATCAACAATTGTGGGAACCACACCAAGTTCAATAATGAACTTCTTAATCCAGATTGCCTCCGGTCGCATCTCCGACAATGCAATATACTCAAACTCCATTGTAGAGTCTCGCTATAGTGCTTGCTTGAGCTCTTCCAAACCTTCCGCACCGCCATTGAGACAAAATACAAACCTTGATTGCGATTGATAATCATCTTTATCCGTTTGGAAACAGCATCACGTATCCTCTACAAATGAGCCTCATCTTCCCCTCCATAAACCAAGAACATATCCTTAGCCCTTCTCGTACTTAAGAATATTCTTGACAGCCATCCAATGACGCCTACCTAGATCCGATTGATATCTGTTACAAGTGCTCAAAACACATGAGACATCAATCCGAGTACATAACATGGCATACATGATGGATCCAATTGCTAATGCATACGGGATCCTTTTTCATCCTATCTCTCATCTTATGTTCTAGACACAATTCCCTTAAAAGAGATAAACACCTGTAGACATCTTAAGAAATCCTTTCTTGGATTCTTCCATATCGAATCTTTAATATATGCACTCGACTTAGCCAAGTACTACGCGATCTATCACGATAGATCTTTATTCCAATTGGATGTAGCCGCTTCCCCTAAGTCCTTCATGGAGAAGCACTTGATAACCAAGTCTTTACCGATTGCAAGTTCTTGGTATATCATTCCCGATCGAAGTATGTCATCGACATACAACACAAGGGATACTACTTCGCCCACTCACTTTCTTGTAAACACAGGCTCATCTTTCATTTTTGATAAAACCGAATTCTTTTACTCATCAAAAGTGAATGTTCCAAAGCTCCTGAAGCTTGCTTGAGTCCATATATGGATCTCTGCAACTTGCATACCTTATTAGCTTGACCATAATGGAACGAAAACCATCAAAGTTGTGTCATATACACATCCTCCTCAAGGTTTCCTATCAGAAAGCAGCTTTTGACATCCATTTGCCAAATCTCATAGTCATTGTTAGTAAAATGGTCTCATATATGCTAGTGGGGTAAACAAAAAACAAATATAATATAGAGATCAAGCTACATGAGCCAAGATCAAGGGTATAATTTTTACAATTCATATTAAAATAAAATCTACGTAAAAAATAAACCTTGAAAGTAAAGAAAAACAAACGATGTTCCGGAGGCTCCTCCAAATTTGTCAACTAATGTTTTGCTACCGATCCAAGTGTAGGATCGAACCCACGTAGTCCACACGAAGACAACTAAAAAGAACCAAAAAGAGGGATTTGCTAGGGGATCCTCTTGGCTTCAAGATTAAGAAGAAAGCAAATCAATTGAATTGATTTTAGGCCAAAAAGTGTTGCTGCCATGGGAGAGAAAGAGAGGGGCAGTGTGTGTTTTAATTTCAAAAGAAATCAATCGATTTAATAATCACACACTTTTCTTTTTATAGTAAAATAATCAAGTTTCCCTATTCCCATATGGAATAGGCTTGGGCTCCAACCCAAACACCCTATGTTACCAAACACTCCCAATTTGATATTTTTTTTTTCCATCATTATCTCAATTAAAATCAATTAATATATATTAACATTTAACAATAATGATAATATATTTAAATATGTACGAACACACATTTAAACGTAATTTCACTTATTTAATTTTTCTAACAAATTAAATAAAGGCTACGACCTCAAAGCCCAAATTTAATTGCACCGTGAAATTACCAAAATAACCTCCTTTCACCTTAAAAGAAGAAAACACCTTTTTTTCTTCTTGGATCATAAATTATCTTCTATGTGTGTGACCCATAGGCTCCTTCATCATATTGGCAAGGGTGGTATAGTATCGTGATTAACACCAATTAATCGCCTCACTCCAATACACGTATCAAGATTGGCCCTTAAAGGCAGGCATCATGGCTACCCGATAGGATTTAGTTCAAAGAAAAATAGCTACCTATCAACGATATGGTTACCGTGAAATTCGATCCTTTCATCATATGTTATCTCGAACGAGACGAAGGCATAGAAATAGTGTCAACCTTCTGTACTTTCGATATTATGTATTCGCTTGACCAATGACTTCGATTATAAACTCGGATAGAGCAACAACTCAATCCCCCACTGCGGGCTACGCTTTCAGTGTCATTGCCATATACGAATTGCTAAGCCTTAGATAACTTCTCCCGTACTGTGGAGTGATGAACCTCCTGTCAATCCACCATAGTCTTGATACTCCTCGATGCAACCAATCACCACCGTATTGACAAACTCTTTTAAAAAGAACAAAAGATTAGGCTAGTGTCAAACTACACCAATCGGGTGCACAAGGCGCTCCGGTGGGATCTCAAGTTCCCAAGGATCACATGCACCACCATTCGTAGGAGGATTTATTCCATGACACGGGGTTGCCATCCATATGGAATCCCTCCCTCCCGTGGGTCAAAGCCTAGTGAACTTGTCTTGGGCAGTATCCACCTACAAGAAGCACCCATGTGTTGCACCAAAGTTGTCACCAAATAACCTTTGATAAGTGAGATTAGTCATCGCTTTTCGACGTTGTCGTTGAACACCGGTGATAGCCTTAACGTATTATCTCGTGCCCTTACTTTAGAATAATATCCGGGGCTAACGATGTTTCGAATGGCCACCATATGTGCTCATGGGTTCTCACTATCAAGATTTGAAACACTTGATACCCTCATCACAGCTTCTACCATTCTAAGGGGACATATATCAATACATATTGCAATAATAATGATTTACGCGATATAGAATAAAAAATGCCTTTATTATTGATTAATGAACATTATTACAAAGAGTCAATTCTACAATAATTGATTGGCTCTAGGCATCTACTCTAACATTCTCCCTACTTGCACTATAGCCAATCATTCCCATGTATTTAAATACCAAAATGATTCTCAAGTACCTTTCATGCTTCACCGCGCGACAGACGCTTGTTAGTGGGATTCTACGAGATTGTCGTTCGATGCACTTTACTAATCGCACCTCTTTTCCTCTCAACTATCTCTCATGAGATGGAATCGTCCCTCGAGTATTTGTCCGGGATTTCGAGACCGTGGTCCCCTCGGCTTAAGCAATTGCTCCATTGTTGTCACAATAGATGCCTTGATAGGATCAACAATCGTAGGAACCATACCAAGTTCGGCAATGAACTTCTTAATCCAGATCGCCTTCTTTTGGCCGCATCCGACAATGCAATGTACCTCACTCCATTGTGAATCCGCATGCCGCTTTGCTTGGAGCTTTTCCATCTCACTGCACCCCTATTGAGACAAAAATACAAACCTTGGATTGCTATCGATAATCATCTTTGTCCGCCCTTTGGAAACTAGCATCACGTATCCCCTTTTACAAAGCTGAGCCCATCTTCCTCCATAAACCAAGATCATATCCTTAGTCCTCTTCAATTACTTAAGAATGTTCTGATAGCCATCCAAGATTTGCTTCCACCTAGATCCGATTGATATCACTACAAGTGCTCAAAGCACATGAGACATCAACTGAAAGTACATGACATGGCATACATGATGGATCCAATTGCGACGCATATGGGATCCTTTCCTTTCATCCTATCTCTCATCTTGTGTATTAGAGACAATTCCTTAGAGAGATAAACACCATGTGACATCGAAGAGTAATCCCTTTCTTGGACTCTTCCATACCGAATCTTTTCGCACTTTGTCAATATATGACTTCCCGACTTAGGCCAGCAACACGCGATCTATCACGATAGATCTTTATACCAAGGGGATGTAGGTTACTTCCCCTAAGTCCTTCATGGAGAAACACGTGAATAACCAAGTCTTTACCGACGCAAGTTTGGTAGATCATTCCCGATCAGAAGTATGTCATCGACATACAACACTAGGAATGCACGGCATTGCTTCCCACTCACTTTCTTGTAAACACAGGCTCATTCTTGCTCTTGATAAAACCAAATTCTTTATGGCTTCATCAAACGAATGTTCCCAAAGCTCCTTGAAGCTTGCTTGAGTCCATAAATGGATCTCTACAATGCATACCTTATTGGCTTGACTATCAAGAACGAAACCATCAAAGTTAGTGTCATGTACACATCCTCCTCAAGGTTTTCGCTCAGAAAGCGCTTTGACATCCATTTGCCAAATCTCATAGTCATGATATGCAACAATTGCAAGCATCATCGAATGGGATTTAATCATGGCAACCGCGAAAAGGTTTCTTCATAGTCAATGCCATGAAGTTGTTTGAAAACCTTGGCAACCAACCGTGCTTTATAAGATGCACGTTGCCATCCATGCAGCTTCTTTCTTCTTGAAGACCCATTTACACCCTATGGGTTTTACCCTTCAGTGGTTCCACCCAGAGACCACACTTGGTTCCTCGTACATGGAGTCCATCTCGATTTCATGGTTTCAAGCCATTTAACGAAATCTGATCCAACATATGCCTTCGTAGGTTCCTGGGTTCATCGCCTTGGTAGACTAGCACGTCACCATGTTGAGTCACGAGATAACCGTATCTCCTAGGCTCATGGCGTACTCCCTGGGCATCTACGTAGTCCCTATGCTACTTGAGGTGGCCTTCACTTGATCCACAAATTCGTGGAGTAACCTCCTCATGATGCTCAACCACTTCTCCGTGGGCACATCATCCCGTCCCTTCATTTAGTATATCTTGTGGTTCTAGAACTTCATCAAGTTCTACTTTTCTCCCACTTAGACTTCTTAGAAAAATATTCCTTTTCTAGAAAGACACCGATCGAGCAACAAAAATTTTACGCCTCCCCGGGTGGTAGAAATAGTATCCTTTGGTCTCCTTTGGATACCCCTCCCCACAAATATTCATTTATAGGATTTTAAAAGGGCCCAACTTGTTCAAAATCAATTTCTTAACATGCTTGCAACCCCAAATCCTTAGATAAGACAAGTTGGGCTTTCGCCCACTCTATAGCTCATATGGAGTCTTATCTACGCACTTTGACAAAGACACCTGGTCAAAAACGTGAGTCACGCCTCTAGGGTTCATAGCCCCTAGAACGATGTAGGTAAATCACTAAACTCATCATGGACCTAACCATGTCAAGTATGGTCCTATTCCTCCTTTCTGACACTCCATTGTGGGGTCCCCAAAATGTAGTAGAGGGGTGAGTTGTGATATTATCCCATATTCCTTCAGGTACTAAAAACCCGAGCTTAAGTATTCACTTCCGATCCGACCGAAGAGCTTTAATACTTTTGCCCAACATATTCTAGTTCATTCCCGATTTCCTTTGAATTTATCAAAGGCCCCTTCGATTTATGTCTTATAAGGTAGACATAACCATATCTATTGAAATCATCAAGAAATGTGATGAAGTATGAATATTCCACCTCGCCTCAATGCTTAGGTGGACCACATACATCACTATGGATGATGCCTAATACAATGAGCTTTCACCTTGTCCCTGTGAAAGGAGACTTCCGGTCATCTTCGCCTAACATGCATGACTCGCATACCTCAAATGACTGAAAGTCAAAAGGGTCCAAAACTCCATCCCTTTGAAGTTTTGCAATGCGGGTCTTATTAACATGACACAATCTACAATGCCAGAGATATGTCTAGTTTTGATCGCTATGTTTAGCTCTCTTGGTTTCAATATTGAGAATATCTTTATTATTTAAATCAAGAACATATAATCCATTATATAACCCTGCAATTCCAAATAGAATACCATTCAAACTAAGGGACAACAATCCATTAGATATCTCAAAATGATACCCCATATTATCCAAAGCGGATACTGAAATAATATTTCTAGAAATAGAAGGTACATGATTACAATCATGTAGTTCCAATAACAAGCCCATAGGCAAAGATAAACAATAAGTCCCTACAGCCAACGCAGCCACATGTGCTCCATTTCCAACTCGTAGGACCACCTCTCCCTTGGCGAGCACTCTACTCTGCCTTAGTCCGTACACATCAATACAAATGTGAGTACCACATCCTGTGTCAATGACCCAAGATGTTGAAGGAGATAAGTTAATCTCAATCATAAAAATACCTGAAGTCGTAGCCTCTGACTTCTTCTTGCTTGCTAGGAAAGCCTTGCAGTGTTTCCTCCATGCGCGTGCCACAAAATAAGCAGACTACCTTGCCCTTCCCTATGCCACTCTCAGGCCCAAGAGCAACCTGTCCTTTGGGCTTGGGCTTAGGTTTGGCCTTGGCCTTACCCTTGCCGTTACCCTTCCTTTGGTTTATCCGGGCCAGAACCAAGAAAACAGGCTTGGACTTTTTCAAGTGCTGCTCTGTAGTCCTAAGCATGTTCAGAAGTTTTGACAGGGTTATCTCCATCGTGTTCATATTGAAATTCATTATGAATGGAGCATAAGAGCCAGGCAAGGATTGCAGAATTAAATCCATTTGTAATTCTGCATCCAAGCCACATCCCAAAGTCTCAAGCCTCTATGTGCTCGATCGCCTTGAGCACATGAGGACCAACTTGGGCTCCCCTCACTGACGACTCCCAAACAAAGGTGTTTTCGACACCTGTACCTCTCATGTCGAGCATTTATTTCGAAAAGCTCCTTAAGGTGTAGAATGATGGAAGAAACATCCATATTCTCATGCTGCTTTTACAGCATAGGTGTCATCGATGCTAACATCAATCATTAAACGCTATCAGCATCATAAAGGAACTTTTGATAAGTATCCTTAACTTCCTGAGTGGCATCAAGATCAGGCTCAGCCATGTATGGCTTTTCAAGGATATACAATTTCTTTTCTGACTTGAGTATAATCCTAAGATTACGATACCAATCTGAGAAATTGGATCCATCCAACTTTTCTTTTTCTTTCGATTATCGGTCGCAGGGTTCATAATGCTCATTTTGGTGAATCTACAATTGCAGAAAAGATAAAGTTATTATAAAGTTCATTATTATTTAATATGGTCTTTTATTAAACGATGCTCCCACTATTTTACTCAAGCCAATAGCCCTCACTATTAACTCGAGAAAGCCCGTTGACTTTCCTAGTGGACTGAGATCCCATCCGGCCTATTTCAAACCTTCGCTTTGGCGAACAAGCCAAAATGAGTTGATTAGGTAGGCCAATAAACTTAATCCACACCAGTTGATAGCTCCTACTATTAACCTCAAATGCGGAAAAACCAACAAGCCAATCACACAATCCAATGGCTCCAACCATTGTCCTCAAGTGTGATTCTCAGTATCAGTAAAGTTGACACTACATGTCACCACGTACACATAATATGCTTACTACTCTACTATGCCTATGACGTGTTTATCAACCTTCACTTTGGCGAACAAGCAAAACTATCATTTTTAGTCGACCCATCACCATTAAGGAAAACTCCAATGCATTTTAACCTCCCACTGGTAGAAGTGTACCCTTCGCTTTGGCGAACAAAGTTTCAACGAACAGTGGGTTTGATTAAAACCATGGTGATGGAAGGCTTACGTGACTTAATATAATTTAGTTGAGGGGTTTGTTATTTAATGTCTCATGAGATTATATCTTTGTTAGAATGACATTGTTTGGCATGTTATCAAACATTCAACCTTAGCATGCATTCTAAACAAAAAATTAAACGTGTCGGTACATGGCCCAACTAAAACCAATTTCCTCGAGCCTAGAGGAATCGATGGGTCACCTAGGGGTCCTATAATAAACATCTCGAGTCTTCAAGTATTGTTGCCTCGTTCTTTGCTCCATCTTCAAGTACATTACAAAACTTTTAAATTTATAAAAGAATAATAATACAAAATTCTTTACATCAATAATTTAGAAACCTCGATTTACATTCGAGGGGAGTTAGATGAGAAGAGAATGTACATCAAGAAAAAGGAGAAAGGCAGGACACGCAGGCCTTATTTAATAAATTATACAACCATACATACCCAAAAATATTTAAAACATTCACCCTTAGGTCTAAGGCTCATGTACCAAGCACCATGCAATATACAAACAAGTACAAAGCATACATTTCAAAAACAATCAATTTTGAAATTAGTGGGTTAATTACAATTTACCCCTGATAATTTACAGATCTATAGTTTGGTCTAAAAGTTTTGAAACTTTTCATTTTAGTCCCTACACACTCGGAAGTGTGCTCGCTGCGGCGATGAGTTAGATCGATGTGGCGTGTGTTGGTTATGCTGACATCCACGCTCTACACGCTGCGGCGATTTGGTACCGCGCATGTTCAAAAGACGATTGCTGCAAGATGGGTTATATCGCCGTGGCGAGAGCTGTTTTCGTACAGCGCTCATCCAGAGGATGATTGCTGCGGCGATGGTTTATATCGTTGCGGCGAGTGCTGGTTTCGTCACCAACGCCAGCTTGGACAATGCTCGTTGTGGCGATGGGTTATATCGCCACGGCGAGCGTACACAGATCTGTAGCTCCAAATTTGTTCATACAGTAACCATACACACTCAAACAGATTTTCAATCAATCAAAACATACTGATTTCAACCAAAAAATCCATCATGCATTAAACCAAACTTGCAGTTCATCAACAAATCAGATTAATCAATTAATCAATTTCTCAAAACATGATTTAACGCAAATTTTATAAGGCAACATTATATCATCAAATACATGTTATCAACCATCCAAATAAAAATTGTAAAATTCAATACCCTAGGCTCTGATACCACTGTTAGTAAATGGTCCCATATACGCAGCGGAAACAAAAACAAATATAATATAGAGATCGTTTGCATGAGCCAAGATCAAGGGCATAATTTTACAATTCATATTAAAATAAAATCTGCAGAAAAATAAATCTGAGTTTAAAGAAAACAAACGCACGTTGGAGACTCCTCCAAATTTGTCAACGAATGTTTTGCTACCGATCCAAGTGTAGGATCGAACCCACATAGTCCACACGAAGACAATCTCAAAAGAACCGAAGAGGGATTTGCTAGATCCTCTTTGGCTTCAAGATTAAGAAGAAAGCAAATCAATTGAATTGATTTTAGGCCAAAAAGTGTTGCTGCCGTGGGAGAGAAAGAGAGGGGCTGTGTGTGTTTTAATTTCAAAAGAAATCAATCGATTTAATAATCACACACTTTTCTTTTTATAGTAAAATAATCAAGTTGCCCTATTCCCATATGGAATAGGCTTAGGCTCCAACCGAAACACCCCATGTTGCCAAACACTCCCAATTTGATTTTTTTTATTTTCCATCATTATCTCAATTAAAATCAATTAATATATATTTAATATATATTAACATTTAACAATAATGATAATATATTTAAATATGTGCGAACACACATTTAAACGTAATTTCACTTATTTAATTTCTCTAACAAATTAAATAAAGGCTACGACCTCAGTAAATTTAATTGCATTGTGAAATTACCAAAATACCCTTTCACCTTAAAAGACGAAAACGCCATTTTTTCTTCTTGGATCATAAATTATCTTCTATGTGTGTGACCTATAGGCTCCTCATCATATCGGCAGTGTATAGTAACGCGATTAACACCAATTAATCATCTCACTAATAACACGTAGACCAAGATTGGCCCTAGCGAGGCATCATGGCCACCGATAGGGGATTCGGATTTAGCAAAGTAGCTACCTGTCAACGATATGGTAACCGTGCAATTTGATCCTTTCATCATACATTATCTCGACGAGACGAAGGCATAGAAATAGTGTCAACCTTCGGTTACTCTCGATATTATGTATTCGCCTAGACCAATGACCCGTATTATAAACTAGATAGAACAACAACTCAATCCCCACTTTATGGCCACGCTTTAGTGTCATTGCCATATATTGAATTGCGCCGTGAGATAACTTCTCCGCACTGGGAGTGATGAATCCTCTGTCAATCCCACCATATCTTGATACACTCGATGCAGGCCAATCACCACCGTATTGATAAGCTCAAAAGAATTGCATAGGCTAGTGTCAAACTTCACCAATCAGCCACAAGGCGCTCCACCGGTGATCTTAAGTCCCTAAGGATCACATGCACCACCATTTGTTAGAGGATTTATTACATAGACACTGGGGTTACCATCCATATGGAATCCTATGGTGGTCGGGCCCAATGAACTTACCGCAAAGGTATCCCACCTTACAAAGAAGCACCATGTGTTGCACTGAGGTTGTCACCAAACAACCTTGACAAGTGAGATTAGTCAATGCCTTTCGATAGTGTCGTTCAACACTATGATAGCCTTAACGTATTATTTGTGCCCTTACTTGCACTAATACCGGGGGTACGAACGTTTCTAGAATGGCCACCATATGTGCTCAGTGGGGTTCTCACTATCAAGATTTGAAACACTTGATACCCTCATCATGGTTCTACCATTCCAAGGACATATATCAATACATATTGCAATAATAATGATTTACGCGATATAGAATAAAATGCCTTTTATTATTGATTAATGAACATTATTACAAAGAGTCAATTCTACAATAATTGATTGGCTCTAGGGCATCTACTCTAACAATCTCCCAATTGCACCATAGCCAATCATTCATGTATTTAATACCAAATGATCTCAAGTGCCTTTCATGCCTTCGGGTGCGGACAAAGGCTTTGTCGGGTTTGGATCTGGGCGATTGTCGCGGTATGCACTTTACTAATCTGCATGTCTTTCCTCTCAACTATCTCTCTGATGAGATGGAATCGTCTTAGTATGTGTTTGGATTTCTGATGAGACCGTGGTTCCCTGGCTTAAGCAATTGCTCCATTGTTGTCACAATAGATGTCGATAGGATCAACAATCGTAGGAACCATACCAAGTTTAGTAATGAACTTCTTAATCTAGACTGCCTCCTTGGCCGCATCCGATAATGCAATATACTCAGCCTCCATTGTAGAATCTGCTACAGTGCTTTGCTTGGAGCTTTTCCAACTCACTGCACCCCAATTGAGACAAAATACAAACCCTGATTGCTATCAATAATCATCTTTGTCCGTTTGGAAACTAGAATCACTGTATCCTTTTACAGTGAGCTCATCTTCCCTTCCATAAACCAAGAACATATCCTTAGTCCTCTTTAGGTACTTAAGAATGTTTTTGATAGCCATCCAGTGACGCTCACCTGGATCCGATTGATATTTACTACAAGTGCTCAAAGCACATGAGACATCAATCCGAGTACATAACATGGCGTATATGATAGGATCCAATTGCTGACGCATATGAGATCCTCTTCATCCTATCTCTCTCATCTTGTGTATTAGGACACAATTCCTTAGACAGATAAACACCATGTGACATCGGAAGAAATCCCTTCTTGGATTCTTCCATACTAAATCTTTTCAGTACTTTGTCAATATATGCACTCTGGCTTAGGCCAAGCAACCTACGCGATCTATCACGATAGATCTTTATACCAAGGATGTAGGCTGCTTCCCCTAAGTCCGTCATGGAGAAGCACTTGGATAACCAAGTCTTTACCAACTGCAAGTTCGGTATATCATTCCCCTGATCAAGTATGTCATCGACATACAACACTAGGAATGCTACTGCACTCCCACTCACTTTCTTGTAAACACAGGGCTCATCTTCGTTCTTGATAAAACCGAATTCTTTTATAGCTTCATCAAAATGAATGTTCCAGCTCCTTGAAGCTTGCTTGAGTCCATAAATGGATCTCTCCAACTTGCATACCTTATTGGCTTGACTATCAAGAACGAAACCATCATGTTGTGTCATGTACACATCCTCCTCAAGGTTTCCGTTCAGGAAAGTAGTTTTGACATCCATGTGCCAAATCTCATAGTCATGATATGCAGTAATTGCAAGCATCATCCGAATGGATTTAATCATGGCAACCGGCGAAAAGGTTTCTTCATATTCAATGCCATGAATTTGTTTGAAACCTTTGGCAACCAACCGTGCTTTATAAGTATGCACGTTGCCATCCATCTCAAAAGGAACCAAAGAGGGATTTGCTAGATCCTCTTTGGCTTCAAGATTAAGAAGAAAGCAAACCAATTGAATTGATTTTAGGCAAAAGATGTTTCTCCGTGGGAGTGTTTTGAAGTGGCTGCTGTGTGTTTTAATTTCAAGAAGAAATCAATCAATCAATTAATTAACACACACATTTTTCTTTTTATAGTTAATCAATTTTCCCTAATCCCATATGGAATAGGCTTGGGCTCCAACCCAAACGCCCCATGTTGCCAAACACTCCTAATTTGATATTTTATTTTTCCATCATTATCTCAATTAAAATCAATTAATATATATTAACATTTAACAATAATGATAATATATTTAAATATGTGCGAACACACATTTAAACGTAATTTCACTTATTTAATTTTTCTAACAAATTAAATAAAAGCTACGACCTCAGCAAATTTAATTGCCACCGTGAAATTACCAAAATACCCTTTCGCCTTTAAAAAGACGAAAATGCCCTTCTTTCTTCCCGAGTCTTAAATTATCTTCTATGTGTGTGACCCATAGGCTTCTCATCATATCGACAGTGTATAGTATCGCGATTAACACAAATTAATCGTCTCACTAATACCGCAGGACCAAGATTCGGCCCCTCCCCAGCAAGGCATCATGCCATTTCCTGGTGATTCGGATTCACAAAGTAGCTACCTGTCAACGATATGGTTACCGTAATTCCGATCCTTTCATCATCGTTATCTCGACGAGACGAAGGCATAGAAATAGTGTCAACATTCGGTTACTCGATATTAGGTATTCGCCGGACTAATGACTTGTATTATAAACTGGATAGAGCAACAACTCAATCTCACCGTGGGCCCACGCTTTTAACGTCATTGCCATATACCTTGAATTGCGTCGTGGAGATAACTTCTCCCGCATCAGGAGGTGACGAATCCTTCGTCAATCCACCATAGTCTTGATACACTCCTTGATGCAGCCCAATCACCACCGTATTGACAAACACGAAAAGAACTGCGTTAGGCTAGTGTCAAACTATACCAATCGGTGCACAAGGCGCTCTGGTGATCTCAAGTCTAAAGATCACATGCACCACCATTCGTTAGAGGATTTGTTCCATAGACACTAGGGTTACCATTCATATGGAATCCTCTAGTGGGTCAGCCAGTGAACTTGCTGCGGTGTAATCGCCTACAGCAAGCACCCATGTGTTGCACTAGGTTGTCACCAAACAACCTTAACAAGTGAGATCAGTCACTGCCTTTCGACAGGGTCGTTCAACACTATGATAGCCTTAACGTATTATCTGTGCCCTTACTTCAGATTAATACTAGGGCTACGGACGTTTCTAGAATGGCCACCATATGTGCTCATAGGGTTCTCACTATCAAGATTTGAAACACTTGATACACTCGTCATGGTTCTACCATTCTAAGGACATATATCAATTCATATTGCAATAATAATGATTTACGCGATATAGAATAAAATGCCTTTTATTGATTAATGAACATTATTACAAAGAGTCAATTCTACAATAATTGATTGGCTCTAGGGCATCTACTCTAACATTTTATTCTTGTAATTTTGCACTTGTTGCGTTAGAAATCTTGTAGGGACTAAACTACAAATTTTGCAAGTTTGGGGACCAGAAAAATTCTACAAAAGTAAAGGGGGTAATTGTAATTTTACCTAGTAAATTCAAATTTGGTTATTTGAATGATAGGCAATGTCTGATTGGTGTCCGATTATGCATGGTGTTCGATACTTGGCCATCGACCTTAGGTTTATTTTATTATTTATAGGAATGTACGAGTTTTGTTATTAGGTAGGACCTACGTGTCCTACTTTCTCTTAAATTCTTAGTGTACTTCTCCTCATCTAAATCTCCTCGAGTGTAACTCGAGGTTTCTATTCTATTCGATGTAAATTAGAATTGGTCTTGTTGTAAAGAGGATGAAGCGAATGCGTGAAGCATATCCTGAAGACTTTTAAGAGTTTTGTAATAATTTAAAGGAACCTAGGTTGCCCTACCAATTCCTCAAAGCTTGAGGAATTTGGTTTTAGATTGGCCATGTACTGACACGTTTATTTTATTATCATAGAAAGCATGCTAAGGTTGAATGTTTTAACATGTTGGACTATAACAAGCTACGAGATAATAAAATTGGTGAGAGGATAAATCAAGAACCCTCATAAAAGACATTAAGTCACAAATAACAACAAGCCTTCCATCACTATAGGATTAATCAAACCATTGTTCATCGTGATCTCATTTGCCCCTACAAAGGGTACACGTCTACCAGTGGGAGGTTAATCATCACAGGAGTTTTTCCTTAATAGTGATGGGTTTGACTTAACTAGGCGGATTTCGCTTTATCGCCTTCACAAAGGGTTGATCTTTACACTAGAGGCATAGTAGAGTAGTGCATATAATTGAATGCACAAGTGGGCATGTAATGTCTAACTCACCGATCTAAAAATTACACTTGAGAACAATGGTTGATGCCGTTGGATTGTGTAATTGGTTTGTTTGCTTTATTTACATTTGAGTTTAATGGTTGGTGCTATTAAATGATGTAAATCAAAGTTTATTGGCGTACCTAATCATCCTATTTTGATCTATTTGCCCCTGTGAAAGGTTGGAATAGAAATGATGAGATTCTGGCCCACTCGGAAGACCAACGGGCCCTCTCGAGTTTAATAGTGAGAGCTACTAGGTTTGAGTAAAATAGTGGGAGTAATTGATTGATAAAAGGCCTTATTAATTAATATAATATAATATTGACTATGTTTATTTTGGCACTTGTAGATAAACATTTATAATGAACATGGAATCACTGGGATCAAACATCAAACTAGGAAACAAGTTTAATGGTGAAAACCTCATTGACTGGTATAGATCTGTCTGATGAGACTATAGGCCCAACTAATTCCTTAGTTGTGCAAGACTCCCCATTGAAGAGCCAAGAAACCCATGTAACGCCCACTTTGAGGTACGTCCCTTATATGTGTTTAATGGCCTTTAAATGTTGTTGGTTAGTCCTTAGTTAAGTTGGTAGGGTGATATTGTAGTGTGGTTGCCTTGAATTTGGTGAAGACTTGGCGAAGTTGGGAATTACAGACTTCGCCGGGGCGAAGAATAAGCTTCATCGCGGCGACGTACGCTCTGTATTTTTTTGCCAAGGTGAAGAAAAATCTTCGCCGGGGCGAAGATTTGGCTGAATTTCTTGAGAAGTTTCTAGAGAAATTTTTCATAGGGGTGAAGTGACCGTTCTACCCCTAATTAGCAGGAAAAGTGGGGAGTGAAATGTAAGAAAATTTCATGGAGAATGTATTGGAGATGCGGTTGTGATAAGAGTGTAATTTATATATTTTTTCTTCCTTCCATATTATGTTTTTTGTTATGTTTTATGCCTAGTTGAATTGATTAGAGTTTATTTTGTAAGTTTGGTATATTTGGATAGACTTTATGAAATAATTGAGAAAAGATTAGGAAATTCCAGATTTTTTGTTATTCTATCAAGGTCGCTGTTTTTTCAGGTTTTTCATGGAGTCAGATTTCTGGATTGCAAAAGTGTTCTTCAAAAAAAGTAAAGTAGACGAATCAAGCCTTCCAGGAAGGTATTATGGGCGAGAATCCGAGTTCGTTTGGGCCCTCATTAGTTGCTGCAAAACCGGACTTGGAATCCTATTCACAGAAGGATTTCCTGGCTGAGTATTGAGTCTTAGAATTGGCCTAACTGGAGCTTCAGATATCAAAATCAGGTGATTCAAGAGCCCAAATTCATCTACACATCCAGGAATACAAATTTTATGAAGTGACCAAGCCCAGAAAAGTTCTTTTACATTGTGAGAATCCTGGTGCAAACTGGATTACGAATTCTGTTTTCCATATCTGATAAAGAATTGACAGTTTTGGAAGTCTATCATTTAGGAAAGGTCTAGGAAAGTAATTTCTGTTTTTCCTGGGGCAGAATTGAGGAAATACACGTTATTTGTTTATGAGTTTTTAGGTTAAACAGGGGGAAAAATGGCAGTGGAAGTTGTTGTTTTTAGTTTTTTTACTTTCTACGTCAATACGTGCGGCTGATCTTTCTTCTTCAGTTCAAGGGGATTTTGAAGCCTAAATTCATGTCATTGGTGTAACTTAACTTCAGTAACATTTTTCTTAATCTCGTTCTTATTGGAATTGTTTATGTTATTCTGTTTTAATTGTTTATGATTTTTGTTTGGGTGATTTAGTAATGGCCTGCTAAATTGTTTAATCGGAATTTTATCTGTTAGAATTAAGAATTGTGATACGTAATTGTCCTCTTTCTATTCAATGAGTAACACATGATGATAGATGATTATGGACAAGTTTTCAGTTTGTCACCTTGAATAACATAACCTAAGTTTAATAATCCAATCTTGCGTGATTGTTGCTTGGATTGATCTATTTTCCTAATTCTTATGGCTGCCATTGAATTAAACTTAGAGAACTTATTCTAGGTTGTTCAAGGGTTATGATCTAATTGAAGAGCCTTATTTCAGTAGTGACAATTAAGGGAAAATTCGGGTAACAAAGCTTGTTGTTTCCTAGGGTCAATAATTCCATAATAACGAGATAGAATATTGTTACGGTTAGTTCATGTCCAATGCATGTTTAGGTGGATTTTGAACCGAGAACTGGTTGTCTTTAATTTGATATTTTCTACTATTGGAGATTTATTCGTTTCACTTTGGATTGCATTGTCTACAACCCCTTTCATTATTTTGTTGTCATGTTTACTGTTTAGGATTTTATTTTTATTTTATTTTTCTGTTGTTTTCATCGTGGTTATTGGTTAGAACATAGGATTTAATCGAATCATTCCCTGTGGGATAGACCCTTGCTCACCCTATATGCAATTTAGTAGTTAGGTTAGTAAGGTTATTAATTTGGAGCATTCAGCACGCTACTAGGTTGTATTTGTAAAGAATTAAAGGACAAAGATGAAATTTCCAAGAAAGTTTAAGGGTAAAATGGGAAAGAAGGGTTAGCCTTACCAACCCTCCCATTTTCTACACCCCATACATCACTTCCACTCTCCATTTCTCTCATCTCTTCATTCAATTTTCTAAAGGAAATTGAGGGCTTTTGGTTGGATTTTGATAGGGATTTGATCCTAAGCATTAAAAGGTAAGGATTCTTGCTCTAGTTATGAGATTAATTTGTGTAAATGTTGAATTCATAGAGTTTATGCTTAGGGTTTGAGAGAAAGAACAGGTCTAACAAAGATAGGGAGCTTTTGTGGAACTACTCAAGCACAAGGTAAGTAAATCCAACCTAAGCTAAGATTTAAGTGATCAAATGTGTAGGTATGCATGCATATGCTATGATTTTGGGATTGATTGTTGAGAATGATATTATTAATGAGTATATGGCTTGTGATGAGTAGATATGAGCCATGAGAAGTGGAGTTGAGATTGTGGTGACCAAGTGAAGTTTGGTTGCATTTAGAGAGAATTTGAATAGAATGTTTGAGGTGTATTTTCCTAGCCAGGATTTGTGATGATTCAAGGGAGTTTTACTCCAATTATGGATGGTTTAAGAAAGAAAGAGAATTATAGTTAAAGTAGAATTTAAGTATGCATGTTTGTTGTTTGATGAAATACCCAAGAGAAACATATTCATGAGTAGAGAAAACCTAATTTTGTGCAACATTGCATATTTGCATTACATGCTTGCACTTAAGAAAGAATGATGAGCATGAGCCATCCACATGCATATATTTGCATATGCATGAGAATTTAAAGAAAGAATAAAGAGAAAGAAAGAAAAGTGCTAAAGAAGAGAAAAGAATAGGTTGTTGCGATGGGGAACCCGTGGGTGATAAGAAAAAGAATTCCCAAATACACGCCCCTTAAGTGAGCGGCATAAGAAGAAAAAGAATTTGTACGACCTGTAAGAGTGTATGTGGATGAGGGCTGTACCAAGAAGAATTTTCTACATGCACGCCACCTTAATTGAGTGGCCTAAGAAGAAGAAAGAATTTGTACAATCCACAAGAATGCATGTAGATGAGGACTGTACTCACTCACAAAGCCAAGGTTCCAAATCCATACATCAATCGAGTTCGATCAGCAAAGAATAAGAAAGAATAAGAATAAGAAAGAAGAAGAATAAGAATAAGAAAGAATGAGAAAGCTTGAGCAAGAAAGAAAAGAAAGAAAAGAAGAGAAGAGCTTGAACAAGCAAGAAAAGAAAAAGAAAGAAAAAAAACATAATAAGAAATAGAAAAGAAGAAAGAAAATGCATTACTATGCATTACTGCATGTGCATTTCATTCATGCATGTTACCATGATTTCCATCATGGTTAGTGAGAATAAGAAAGAAAGAAAGAACAGTAAAAACTAGAAACAATGAAAGAAAAGAGAAAGAACAAAGAGAGAATGAAGAAGAGAAAGAATAGAGTAAGGAAAGAATTCAAGAGAAAGTCACGGGGATGGAAGAGTAGAGGATTTACTTACTGAGCAATTTTGTGCTTACCCAGTTATTTTTCCATGTTTTATAGGAAATAGGAGAGAAGCGGTCGGATGGATGTCGAGAAGCGGAGAGAAATGGTACCACTGTCCATCATTCCTAAAGCTTTTGTATATGCTATTTTGTATTATGTAAAGAATTATATGTTAAGTAAAGAGAAAATTTTGGGCCCATCTACTTTTCATTCAATAAATATGTATGTTTTCATAGTATGTTTTCTAAGTATACTAGTAGAAAAGAAGCTATTACAACCCAAGCTTTGCAAGAAGTGCACCAATCGGTCCATTCCATCAAGGAAATCTACAAACTTGTCTATGGAGTGCTAACGGTCCAAGATGTTGCTAAAGCCCTTTTTATTGGCCCAAACCGTGAGCATCATGTCTAGAGAGATCCATTTGGCCCAAGTCCAACAAATGGATGTCATTTGATCCAGTGGAGAGAAGTTAATCGAGTCAATTAGTGGTTAGGGACATAGATCCTTAATTTAAGGGGGTTGTTGTCCTTGTGCATTAAATGGGTATGGCATTATAATTTGAATGAATGGTTGAGAATTAAGCCCTCCCTTTTTTTTGTAATTATTTGTAAAGGGCAATTCTTATCTTTATAATGCCTATATGAAGGCAAGACTCTCATTTAGTAAGGATGATGAATAGTGTTTCCAAGGAGAGTGAATTCTTCTTTGTTCTTCTTTTATCCAAGTTCGGTCGAGACTTGGTGGTGCATTGATTCAAGCCGGTGGAAGTTCCTTTAAGCTTGAATGATTCTTGGCCAAATTATCTAGTAAGTCACCTAAGTCACAACTTTTATTTCCTTCATCTCGATTTTTGGCTTGTGTGTTTGAGATTCTTACCAAATTGTTGAGTTGTCACGAGTTGGATTTTATCTTATTGGATTGTTGGCATATTTGGAATGTTGAAATAAGTTGATCAAAGGGATTGTATATACTTGTGGTTGCCTTGGCCGAATGGTTGCAAGAAGATGTTTGTGTGACTTTAGTGTTAATGTGTTATGCTTATGAATGGAATGAGATGATGTTTGAATTGGTGTCATAAATTCATATCAATTTTGGTATCAGAACCCTAGTTGTGGAGTGATATTTGTGTTGCATGTTGTTTGTGGTGATCAAAAAATTACTTGGTGGCGTGCTGTCGTAGGCACCCAGAATTAAAACCTAAAAATACACGTAGTAGTGTAAGTCAGGGTCGATCCCACGAAGAGTGTCTAGCTGAATTTGCTGTTATGTGAACAAGGCTGGGGTTTTTTTTTTTTTGTAAAAACAGAAAACGTTTCCAGGAAAAGAAAACAACTCAAATCGAAATCAATTAAAATGACGGAACTTGGTCTCCGTCAACATCCACCATCGGAATCTTACAACTGATCATTGACGTGAAGATAATCAATTCACACATTGAATATTCACCGTTGGAACTAATTTCCTATCTCTCCTTAATTGTAATTAATCAGGAAACAAGCGATCCTAATTAATCTTACCCCCTAAACAACCCTAGACAAGCGTCAAGATTTAATCTAGTGGCAGCCTTAAGAATTAGAGAGATCGACGAAGCTAAACAACACAAACACAAGCGGTTGTATTTAATTTAGTTGAATGTTCTTCGTAAGGTTACTAATTCCTGACGCAGCAAATTACTTACCCTAGTTGCTTCACAAGTTGGAGGGATCAAACAATTACGGATTTGATATCAAACTTAGCAGTAGATTTCAACAAATAATACACTAGTAGGCCTCCTAGTAATTAAATGCATCAATCATAAAAAATATGCACAGAATAACATTCAATACTCAAACATGAATTTAACACTAAAAGCGAAAGATCTCACGCTTTATTTGATTTCCGAGGTTTCCGTTTCCTTCGACCAAGTTACAAAATCAGCCTCTCATGGCCATCAACGAATTACAGAGGAAAAGTTCAGAGAAGACCAGAGAGAGGCGTGTGTCCCCCAAAAACTAATCTGATCTCTCTTTTAAAATCTAATTTAAGAATTCAAATCCCACTCAATCTCCTAAAAGAAATATTCTCCTATCCTAAAATAACATTAATCCTAATTTAATTCTAATTGGAAATAAAATAAAATAGAGTCCTAATACAATAGGAAGGTGGTGTTTCCAGCTGTAATTTTCGTGCAGCATGTATGTCTTTAAAACGTGCAATAATAGACTGACTTGCATAACAAGTCAGAACGCTCCAGGACGTCGGTAATGCAGGTGCGTCAACTTCAAGCTCGATTACAACCTTGATTCAGCCAGTATCTCTAAAACCTCAAAACATGAAAGTTGTAGATCTCTTTCTTAGTGTTGTACAGCATTTTGAATCATCTCAATCGGAGCTCGGATAAGAAAATTATGCCCAGAATACGAAGCAGTGGCGAAACTGTCCGAATTCCCCTAATTAATTCCGTTTTTCAATTAACACCTCCATTTGCTTCCTAAACCAAAATAAAGTAATAATGAGTACAATTAGGAAACAAATACATATAAAAGACTAAACATTAAGAGGGTTAAATATGACATTTTGCATTCCCATCACTTGGGTATGATGAGTGCAAGTGTAGAATTGGTTTTGGGCCTAATTCTCCATTGTCATTACATTAGGCTTTCTCTTTCTTTAAACACTATTACCTCAACTCATACACCTCACCAATTCCTAACTACCCACCTTACACCTCATCTACACCTAACCAATTCCCTCCAAATCCAACTAAACCAATTCCATTCAAACTAATTCAAACTAAATTACCATTAACCTTAACCAAACACTAAATAGTTCCCATTTGCCTAATCACCATTAATCAGCTTAATCACCTCTAATCCCAAATACTATTCACCAGTTACTATTCATCTAAACTAAAATTACCCAAACTTTCCCCCCTTACCCTTACAACTCCAAATTTAACTATTCCATAACCTAAAAACCACTATTTATTCCCAAAGTTACTATTCACAGTAGCTAAAATTTTCATTCATCATGTCAAACAAGAGTGGTTCCTCTTCCCCAATGCCCCTTTGGGAAATTGTTTTTACCAAAACTCAAGATGACCTTAGAAAACTTGAAGATAGGGTGAACCAAATTGCCCAAATTATATGAACCAATTAGCCCCTCACACACCACTTACACACACCTCTCAAAACCAACCACTTTTCCATGAACTCGAACCACCTCTCCATGAACACGAATCACCTCCAAGAAGAATCACCCCTTACATGAGATGTCAAGTTTATCAACCTCATCACCATGAAGATGAAACTAGTCTTCATAGTGATTCTAGTGATTCTGATGTTGTTGTGAGAAGAAGGAGGAGAATTGATAATGATGACAGGGGACTTAAGATTGACATGCCTGAATTGGAAGGAAGTCTAGATCCTAATGACTTCAATGATTGGTTGAGTGAAATTGAACAGGTGTTTGAGTTCAAAGGCTGCTCGGATGAAAAGAAATGCAAGGTGGCCATTCTTAAATTCAAGGGGTATGCTTCCTTATGGTGGGAAAATGTTAGAAAGAAGAGAGAAAGAGAGGGAAAAGCTAGAGTAGGTCTAGGGATAAGTTGAAAAGAATGATGAAAAAGAGATTCTTGCTCGAGAACTACAAGCAAGATCTCTACTTGAGCTTATACAATCTCAAGCAAGGAGATAAGAAAGTAGAGGAGTATATAAAGGAATTTGAAGCCCTTATGATGAGGAGTGAGATTTTGGAAGAAAAAGAACAAACTATGACTCGATTTTTGGGAGGTTTGCAAAGAGAAATAGCTCACAAGGTAGAATTTCAACCTTACCATTCTTTTGGGGATGTTTGCAAGTTAGCCAACAAAGTGAAGAAGCAACTATAAAGTTTGAAGCTCTCGGCCCCAAAAACTTATTTTAAGGGTAGTACCAACTACAAGGGTTCTTTGTCTTATTCCAAACCCTATGTCAACACTAATAAAGACAAGGGTAAGGAAAAGGTGAGTGAAGTCGTCAAAGAGTAGCCACGGTTTGTGAATCAAAGAGGTACCCGAGGAGATTTAAAGGACAAGAAATGCTTCAAATGTCATGGCTATGGTCACTTCCAATGCAATTGTCCTAATAAGAGAGTAATGTCAATTAAAGAGATACAAGAGATTGAAGAGGTTGCCCAAGAGAAAGATAGTGCAAAGGAAGAATCTAAAAGTGGTGAAGAAATTATTGAAGAAGGTGATGTTGGAGATGCATTGATCTTGAAAAGGGTTTTGCATGCACAAGTTGATTCTATCAAAGAAGAAAAGGGAAACCTGTTCCAAACCCGTTGCACCATCGAAAGGAAGGTATGCTCGATTATTGTAGATAGGGGGAGTTGTACCAATGTTGCCTCCACTACCCTTGTGGAGAAACTAAACCTTCCCATAAAAAACTGTACCCATCCTTCCAAATTACAATGGTTGAGCAATGGGAGCACAATACATGTCACTAAGAAAGTTGTGGTTCCTTTTTCTATAGGCAAGAGATACACTAATGAGGTAGTATGTGATATGATACCCATGGGTGCTTGCAATTTGTTATTGGGGAGACCTTGGCAATATGATAGGGAGGTTGGTCATGATGGGAGAAGGAATACCTACACCTTTAGGTTTAACAAGAAAACCATCACCCTAGCCCTTTTACCAACCCAACAAACACTTCCAACACCAACACCACCCAAAACTAGTAACTCACAAAAGAGCCTATTCTTGAATGCCAATTAAGAGGAAAAGGCCATCAATAAGCAAAAACCTGTCCTAGCCTTACTCATAAATGAGAGAAAAGAAGTTGTAGAGAGTGAAACCCATCCTGGTCCAACCTTTGCTCCATGAATTCCAAGATGTTTTTCTTGAAGAGCTACCACCGGGGTTACCATCATTGAGAGAGATTGAGCATCATATTGATTTGTTGCCCGGGCACCTTTACCAAACAAACCTGCATATAGATACAATTCGGAGGAGTCAAAAGAGTTGCAAAGGCAAATTGATGAGCTGGTTGGCCGTGGATATGTAAGAGATGTAGGGAATAATGCTGTAGCAAGCGCAAATAACAAAATTTTTCTTGCTACGTCATTGCCCTTTACCCAAGATCACAATTCAATAAAGCTAATCTACAATGTTAAAACCCATTCAAGGTTTAGATTATACCTTCGGTTGTCAGCTCCTTCACTGGATGTCTTTGTGATATCTCTATCAACCCAAACTAGAGTCAAGCTTGACAGTATCCCCACGAAAGCAGGTCGAGATCACTCTTGGATTGATTGCTAGATTAATCAAAAAGCTTAAGGAGGTGGCAGAAATTAGAGAGAAAAACTCTATAGGGTTTGGCGGCTAGGGTTTAATTTGGGAGGGTTTTCTTTCACAATTTTGATTTAAAAAATATGTGAAAGCTTAATGATAACTGTGTTGTAATTGTATATACAAATCAAAACCCAATGACCATTTATATAGTGCAATCTCGAACAAGAATTCAATTAGGATTGTGAATCCTTTAATTCCCATTTGGATTGGATTGCAATCCTTAATAAACAGAATTATAATATCTCTTAAAAATATTCTCCTTCAATATGAATCCAAATTAAATAAATATCCCTATTTATTTAATTCCTATATAAATACATATTCTAATTAAATAAATATTACTATTTATTTAATCCATATATATTTTTATATATTTACATATTTAATTTATGGTTTTTAATATATTTAATTAAATTAAATATATATTCCTTCATATGAATCCAATTTTGCTAAAGTTCCTCCAGTATAAATATTGGATAATGGTGTCAACCTTAACAAAATTACCAAAGTGCCCTTTCCGCCCAAAATAACGAAAATGTCCCTAGACTCCCAAATTATTGAAATACCCTTTTTGGCCCAAGGACAAGATTGTCCTTCCAATTCTATTTCTCACTTAACTACTTTCTATGTGTGTGACCCAAAGTCTCTTTATATTTGCCAACAGTGTCCCAATAACTAATTAAGCATCAACCAATTAGTGTTTTTGTACAGCAATCAAGATTGGCCTCTAGCAAGGCATCATGATCCCCTGATAAATAAAGAATCAACGATTTAGGCTTACCTTTTCTACAACATGGTTACTGTGCAACTCGATCCATTTCATCGTCTTATATCTCATCAAGGTTTGAAGTACAGAAATAGTGTCTACTTGAGATATTGACCTTGACATGTTTATATTTGGTTGTCGAATCTACGACTATATAAAATCAGATTTGAGCACCAACTCGATTCTACCGTGTCCACGGTTTTGAGGTTGTAATTCTTAGCCAAATATCTCGCCGAGATAAGATCTCCTATAACTAGGAGTGATGAATCCTTTATTGATCCATCATAGCCATAGTGTACTTCTCGATGTAACCAATCACCACCGTTTTGGTAATCCCTAAAAGAGACGACGTTAGTTTAGTGTTAAATCACATCAATATTTACACATGATGTTAGGCTAGTGTTAAATCACATCAATATTTACACACGACACTCTGGTGATCTCAAGTTGAAGGACCACACGCACCACCATCTGTAAGAGGATGTATTCCATAGACACTTGGTTTACCATCTTGTATGGAATCCTTTGATAGGCCAGTCCAGTAGACTTGCACAAGCAAGCACCCATGCATTGCATGTAACGCCCCACTTGAGGTATGTAGTTGTTGTTTCTTCCTTTGCTCTTATTTGAGTTGGTTTTTGGTAATATTGAGTGTTGTGTTGAATACTTGCCCTGAAATTGGTTGGAAAATGTAAGAAGTTCATCGCCATGCTTTGCGGGCGAAGAAGAATCTTCGCCGCAGCCGAGGTGTTGAAGCCACGGGGAAGGTTCAGTAGATGGGGCTGTCGGCGACATGTTTCCTCCGCGGCGGACGAGCCGATTAAAATGTTTGTTAAGTTTTAGATATTTTCTTCCCTAAGGGCAATTTGACCATTCTACCCCTAATTAGTAGGAAAAGTTGGGAGTTAATTGTAAGGATTTTTCATAGAGAATATGTTGTTATGGGGGTGAGTTTGTAATGAATCAAAGGATATAGATGGAATTCCCAAAGAAGAGTAAGGGCAAAATGGGAATAATTGTGTATAAAGCTCATTAAAAGGAATTAAGAGTTAGCAAACCCCTCATTCTTCTTCTCAAAAACGCAACTCTCCATTCTTGTTCATCTCAACTTCTCTTTTCTTTTGATTAAGGAGTTCCAAGGGATTTTTGAAGTGATTTGGGGTAGAAAAGCAACCTAAGGCTTTCTAAGGTAAGGATTTCTACTTAAGTTGTGTGATTTGTGAGTTTTAAGTTATATTGAAATTTGAGGGTTTTTGTTATTTTGGTTAAGAGAAGAGAAAAAGTCAAGCAAAACAAGTGAAAGGAAGAGTTGGTGAAGTCTCTCCATAACAAGGTAAGTAAACCCCAACCCAAGTTGAGATTTAAGAATTTTCTTGATTAGGGTTTTGATAGAAATGATGTATGTATGTGATATACATGTGATATGCCATGTATGAAGGCTTAAATAGAGATTTCTATGCCTTGTGATTGTTTATTCTTTGCAAATATAAGAAATGAGTTGTTGGGTTGGAAAGGTAGTTTGAGATGGAATTGAAGGGGTATTGTGGATCCCTTTTTGGAAGTGCCTTCTTTGATAGGTTTTATGGTTATGTGAAGGGGTTTCTCCCTATTTTGGATGGTTAGAAAAAGTTTTAGAATCATGGCTATATTAGAGTTTTATAGTGTGCATGAGTTGTTTGATGAAATGCCTAATAGAGGTTTGAGTATGAGTAGTGAACCTTAATTCTTGCAACATTGCATGTTGGCATTTCATAAGTGCATTAGTGGAGATGAACCATCCATAGGCACTAATTGTGCATTGAAAAGTGACCTAAGAAAGTGTAGGAAACTTGTGTAGGCAATTACCCTATGAGTAGAGAGCTTGGTGGATGCATGCAACTACTCTAAGAGTCGAGAGAATGACAAATGCTAGAATTGAGTGAATTAGAATAGTAGAATAGATGGGTTGATGCTTTGTGATCATCACCCGATAGTTATGGGAATCGGGTTGATGCTTTGTGATCACCACCCGAATAGCCCTTAGAGATGGGTCGATGCTTTGTGATCGTCACCCGATGAGTAGTAGAAACGGATGGATGCTTTGTGACCACCACCCGGTTAGTTGTTAGAAGTGGGTTGATGCTTTGTGATCATCATCCAACATTCAGTAGAAGTGGGATGAGGCTTTGTGATCATCACCCGACAGCGACTAGAGACGGGTTAATGCTTGGTGATCGTTACCCAAAAGTCATGAGAAACGGGTAGGTGCTAGGTGGTCTCCTCCCGATAGTTAGGAAAAACCGAGTTGGTGCTTTGTGATCCCCACTCGGTAGTCACTGAGAACGGGTTGGTACTGTGTGAATTCCACCCGATAGTCATGAAGAGTGAGATGGTGCTGTGTGAACGCTATCCGGCCGTACCTCCGGTAAGATGAGGCCATGCTGTTTAGAAGAAACAGATATAGAAAGAAATAGTATAAGGAAAGAATTACGTGTGATACATACAGGGACAGACAGATAGAGGGTTTTACTTACTGAGCATTATTTTGTGCTCACCCCGTTATTTTTCTTTGTGGATGCAGGATCTAGGTGTTGATGCAGTCGGAGGGGCGTCGGCAAGCGAGGAGCAATAGCTACACTGTTTCCCCTGTTTTGTCTTTTAAAGTGAATTTTTGTAAACCATACTCTGTGTATAAAAGACATATGACTTATAATGAAAAGAAAACTTTGGGCCCAATTTTCTATTGTTATTATGCATGCATTGTACTAGTTTTCAGCAGTTGTTACATTGCACCAGGTTGATGCCCACAACCTTGACATGTGAGTGTTAGAGTAGATGCCCTAGAGCCAATCAATTATTGTAGAATTGACTCTTTATAATAATGTTCATTAATCAATAAAAGGCATTTTATTCTATATCGCGTAAATCATTATTATTGCAATATGTATTGATATATGTCCTTAGAATGGTAGAACCATGACGAAGGTATCAAGTGTTTCAAATCTTGATAGTGAGAACCCTATGAGCACATATGGTGGCCATTCTAGAAACGTCCGTAGCCCCAAGTATTATTCTAAAGTAAGGGCACGATAATACGGTAAGGCTATCATAGTGTTGAACGACCTCTCGAAAGCGGGTGGCCCGATCTCACTTGTCAAGGTTGTTTGGTGACAACCTGGTATAACACATTGGTGCTTGCTGTAGGCGGATACACCGTAGCAAGTTCACTGGACTGACCCATGGTGTGCTGTCATAGGCAACCAAGATTAATAACCTTTCTAACCTAACTACTAAACTGTAAATAGGATAAGCAAGGGTCGATCCCACGAAGAGCGTCTAGCCGAATTTGTCGATGATGTGAACAAAGTTGGGGGGTTTTGAGTAAAACAGAAAACAGTCTTGGCAAAAATCAAAACAAAAACAATTTAAATCGAAATCAATTAATAAAATGAAACTTGGTCTCCGTCAACATCCACCATCGGAATCTTACAACTGATCATTGATGCAAAATAAATCAATTCTTGCTTTAAATATTCACCGTTGGAACTATTTTCCTATCTCTCCTTAATTGTAATTAATTAGGAAACAAGCGATCTTAATTAATCTTACCATTAAACAACCCTAGACAAGCGCTGAAGATTTAATCTAATGGCAGCCTTAAGAATTAGAGAAATCGATGAAGCTAAACAACACAAACACAAGCGGTTGTATTTAATTTAGTTGAATGTTCCTCTTAAGATTACTAATTCTTGACGCAGCAAATTATTAACCCTAATTGCTTCACAAGTTAGAGGGATCAAACAATTACGGATTTGATATCAAACTTAGCGGTAGATTGCTACAAATAATCCACCAGTAGGCCTCCTAGTAATTAAATGCATCAATCATGAAGATATGCATAGAATAACATTCAATACTCAAACACGGAAATTGAACACTAAAATAAAATAGATTAAACCTCACAGTTGGTTGATTCCGAGGTTTAGGTTTCCTTCGACCAAGTTACAATAGTTTAGCCGCTCATGGCCATCAAAAACTCAAAAAGACAGAGAAATTGCAGAGAAGAGAAGAGAGAGGCATGGTGTGTTTTTTTTTTCAAAACCTAATCTGATCCCCTTAACAAAAATCCACTTCAAGTATTTGAATCCCACTCAATCTCCTAAAAGAAATATTCTAATATCCTAAAATAACATTAATCCTAATTTAATTATAATTAATTGATAATAAGATAAAGTCCTAAAATAAAATAGGAAAGTGGTGATTCTGAGCTGTAATTTGCGTGCCACATGTCTTCAAACCTTCCAATAATAAATTGCCCAATTGATTTGCATGGCAAGGCAGAATGCTCTAGGACGTCCAGTGCAGATGCGTAAATTTCAAGCTCGATTACAACCTTGATGCAGTGAGTATCTCTCAAAACTCAAACATGAAAGTTGTAGATATATTTCTTAGAGTTCCACAGAATTTTGAATCATCTCAATCTGAGTTCGGATGAGAGAGCTATGTCCAGATTACGAAACAACGTCGAAACTGTCCGAATTCACTTAATTAGTTCCGTTTTGCAATTAACACCTCCATTTGCATCCTAAATCAAAATAGAATAATAATGAGTATATTTAGGCAGCAAATACCTATAAAATACTAGACATTAAGGGGGGTAAATATGACATTTTGCATTCCCATCAACCCACTGGAGGATTCCATATGGATGGTAACCCCAGTGTCTATGGAAAAAATCCTCTAACGAATGGTGGTGCATGTGATCCTTAGACTTGAGATCACCGGAGCGCCTTGTGCACCGATTGGTGTAGTTTGACACTAGCCTAACGCAGTTCTTTTTAAAGCTATCAATACAGTGGTGATTGGTTGCATCAAGACTATGGTGGATTGATAGAGGATTCATCACTCCCGGGTACGAGAGAAGTTATCTCACGGTGCAATTCAGTATATGGCAATGACATTAAAACTACGGCCACAGTGGGATTGAGTTGTTGCTCTATCTAGTTTATAATACGAGTCATTAGTCCAGAAACTGAATACATAATATCGAGAGTAACCGAAGGTTGACACTATTTATATGCCTTCATCTCGTCGAGATAACTTATGATGAAAGGATCGAATTGTACGGTAACCATATCGTTGACAGGTAGCTACTTTGCTGAATCCGAATCTATCGGGTGGCCATGATGCCTTGCTAGGGGCCAGTCTTGGTCTGTGTATTAGTGAGACGATTAATTGGTGTTAATCGCGATACTATACACTGTCGGTATGATGAGGAGCCTATGGGTCACACACATAGAAGATAATTTAAGACTCAAGAAGAAAGAAGGACGTTTTCGTCTTTTTAGGCGAAAGGGTATTTTGGTAATTTCACAATGCAATTAAATTTGTTGAGGTTGTAGCCGTTATTTAATTTGTTAGAAATTAAATAAGTGAAATTACGTTTAAATATGTGTTCGCACATGTTTAAATATATTATCATTATTGTTAATTGTTAATATATATTAATTGATTTTAATTGAGATAATGATGGAAAATAATAAAATATCTAATTGGGAGTGTTTGGTAACATGGGGTGTTTGGGTTGAAGCCCAAGCCTATTCCATATGGGAATAGGGCAACTAAATTTACTATAAAAGAAAAAGATTATTTGTAAAATAACACAGATTTTTCATTAGTTCATTTGGTTGAAAAAGAGAAATACACAGCAGCCCCATATCTCTCTCCCACGCCTGATTTGGTTTTTGCCAAAATCAAAATTCCTTTGATTTCTTCTTCTTGATTCTTAAGGCTAAGGAGGATCTAGCAAATCCCTCCTTAGTTCCTTGTGATTGCCTTCGTATGGACTTCATGGGTTCGATCCTACACTTGGATCGGTAGCAAAACACGATTAGAGACAAAATTGGAGGAGCCTCCAACGTGGGTATGGTTTCTAAATCCATATTTATTTTCTGCAAATTCTTGTATTTTATAAACTGTAAAATTTATACCTTTGATCTTGGCTCAATGGGAACGATCCTAGAAATTATTGTTTTGTTTAACGCTGCGTTCGCGGGTCGTTTACTAACAGTGAGATCTGTCACTATCTTTCAATAGGGTCGTTCAATGCAATGATAGTCTTTCTGTATAATCTATGTCCTTGGTAAGATTTATACTATGACTATGGACAGTTTTGGAATGGCCACCATTTATGCTCATAGGGTTCTCACAATTAAGATTTATAACACTTAATTCCCTCTTCACCGGTTTTAACCTTTCTAAGGACATATACTATTTTTGTTACATGCAGTAAATAGATGCTATAGTACATAAGCTTAAATAAGCAATGCCTTTTATTTATACAAAAAATATTTTTACAAGAGTCAAAATGCTGGCTCTAGTGCACCTACTCTAATAGGAGAGAGCATGAGTCCTTGTTCGGTTCTCACTTTACTAGTGCCAAAGAAAGATGGGAGCTATAGAATGTGTGTTGATAGTCCGACTATAAACAATATCACTATCAAGTATATGTATCATATACCTAGGCTTGATGTAACAACACCCCCCTCCCCCTAGTCGGGCACCCTTTAAGTATTCCATTACGATGGAAACTTAGAGAATTCACGCCTAGAGGTTTTGTAGTTTAAAACATAAATCTTGGTTACAAACATGTACTATATGAAAATAAATAAATAAAAACTTCTCCTCTCATTTACATTACTTTCATAATCAACCTGTCGAAATATGACTATATATGAAAAATATGGTTTAAAGAAAACAACTACATCAATTGTTTAGCAACGAAAGCAAATATAATATCTCCAGTCATTTATAAGCAAAACATATTCATTATTTCATAAAACTTAGATTATAGACATCAAACTATATACATTAATTCAAAAACAACATCCTTTATATAACATCATAAGTTCAATTAAAACAAAAGTTAACATGTGTGCCCCCAAGCTTCCTTGACTGCCTCTCACCATTACCACTTTAACCATTACCTACAAAACATAGAAACTAGGGAAATGAGTGCTAATCACTCACTTAAACTTGGAAAACAACTTATTTACTTGTACATGAATCAAACATTAATAACACAAAATAACAAATATGTAATATAACATAGCATATTCAATTCATATCATAACACATAATATAATTCATGTAACGCTTTCCTTTAATGTTCATGAATGATGCACTTCAATGCCATGCATGTATAAATACATTTTTCTTTGAAACTTTTTACTATCATCTGATCAGACTAAGCTAAGGCATGAATTACGGTGTCAGGAAATGATCAAGTCATGGCAATGGAAACAAAAATTATTTACGACATGGATCGTTCCTTAGAACCAAGATCGGGGCACAAATATACAGTTTATACATTAAATAAGAATCTGCAGAAACTTCAATCTAGAGTTAAGAAATTCATACGCACGTTTGGAGACTCCTCCAACTTGTCTATGAACAGATTTTGCTACCGACCCAAGAGTAGGATCGAACTGGTGGTAGTCCACACAAAGATAACCCCAACGAACTAAAGAGGGATTTGTTAGATCCTCTTTAGCCTTTGAGAACCAAGAACAAAATCAAGCAAATTTTGTTTCAAGTAAAAAAACAATCTAGCGTGGGAGAGAAGGGGGCTGGAGTTTTTGCTTTGTGAATGAAAATGAATTCTATTAAATTATTTCATAAAGTGTTGCACTTATATAGTGCACACTATGCCCAATTCCATCATGGAATTGGCTTGGGCACCAACCTAAACAACTCCTCTTATATTAACATTTAACAATAACAATAATTCATTTAAATATATGCGAACACACATTTAAATATAATTTCGCTTATTTAATTTTATTAACAAATTAAATAAAGGCTACAACCTCAGCAAATTTAATTACACTGTAAATTACCAAAATACCCTTTCGCCTAAAAAGACGAAAATGTCATTTTTATAAACTGGCTCTTAAATTATCTTCTATGTGTGTGACCCATAGGCTCCTTATCATACCGGTAGTGTGTAGTATCGCGATTAACACCAATTAATCGTCTCACTACACATAAACAAAGATTGGCCCCTTGTAAGGCATCATGGCCACCTGATAGATTCGGATTCAGCGAAGCAGCTACCTATCAATGATATGGTTACCGTACAATCCAATCCTTTCATCATCCGTTATCTCAACGAGACCAGGCATAGAAATAGTGTCAACCTCAGTTACTTTCGATATGTATGTATTCAGTTACTGGACCAATGACCTGAATAATAAACTGGATAGAGCAATAACTCAATCCTACTGTGGCCACAGTTTTAGTGTTTTTGTCATTTATTGAATTGCGCCATGAGATTACTTCCCCCATACCTGGGAGTGATGAATCCTCTCTCGATCCACCATAGTCTTGATACACTCCTTGATGCAGCCAATCACTACGGTATTGACAACTCTGAATATAACTGCGTTGGGTTAGTGTCAAACTGCACCAATCGGTGCACAAGTCGCTCCAGTGATCTCAAGTCTAAGGATCACATGCACCACCATTCGTTAGAGTGTTTGTTCCTGTAACGCCCCGCTTGAGGTACGTTGTTACTGTTTCCTCTTTCGCTCTTATTTTGAGTTGATTTTGGTGTTATTGTTTGATTTAGTGTTGTGTTAAATGGTTGCCCTGAAATTGGTTGGAAAAGAAGAAATTCGTCATGCTGCAACGGGCGAAGAAGAATCTTCGCCGCGACAAGAGAGGTAAGCCACAGGGGTTGGGGGAGTCGCGACAGCCTTTCGCCGGGCGATGTACTTGAATAAATTGTTGATTGAGTTTTATATATTTTCTTCCTTAAGGACAATTTGACCTTTCTACCCCTCATTAGCAGGAAAAGTGGGGAGTTAATTGTAAGGATTTTTCATGGAGAATAGGTTGAGATAGGGGTGAGTTTGTAAAGAATCAAAGGATATGGATGGAATTCCCAAAGAAGAATAAGGGCAAAATAGGAATGAGTGTGTTTATATTTCATTAAAGGGAATTAGAATCAAAGAAACCCCTCATTTCTTCTTCTCAAACGTGACTTCCCATCCTTACTCCTCTTCTTCTTCTCTTTTGATCAAGGTATTCCAAGGGGTTTTGAAGTGATTTGGAGTTGAAAAGCAACCTAAGGCTTCCTAAGGTAAGGATCTCTACTTAAGTTGTGTGATTTGGGAGTTTTAACCCATATTGAAATTTGAGGGTTTTCCTTCTTTTGGTTAAGATTAGAGGAAAAGTCAAGCTAAGCAAGAGAAAGGAAGGATTTGTGAAGTCTCTACATAGCAAGTAAGTAAAACCCAACCCAAGTTGAGATTTATGAATTTTCTTGATTAGGGTTTTGATAGAAATGATGCATGTATGTGATGTGCATGTATTATAGCATGTATGAAGGATTAAATAGAGATTTCTATGCTTTGTGAGTGTTAATACCTTGCAAATTTGAGAAATGGGTTGTTGGTTTAGCAAGGTAGTTGAGATGGAATTTAAAGGGTGTTATGGAACCCTTTTTAGAAGTGTTTTCTATGGCAGGTTTTGTGGCTTTGTGAAGGGGTTTTTCCCCATTTTGGATGGTTAAGAAAAGTTTTAGAATCATGGCTATGATAGAGTTTCATAGTGCACATGAGTTGTTTGATGAAATGCCTAATAGAGGTTTGAGTATGAGAAATGAACCTTAATTCTTGCAACATTGCATGTTGGCATTTCATAAGTGCATTAGTAGTGATGAACCATCCATAGGCACTAATTGTGCATTGAAAAGTGACCTAAGAAAGTGTAAGGAAATGGTTTATGCAATTACCCTATGAGTAGAGAGCTTAGTGGGTAAAATTACTCTAAGGGTAGAGAGCATTGAAAAATGCTACAATAGAGTGAATTAGAAGAGTAGTATAGTTGGGATGATGCTTTGTGATCATCACGATCCGTTATGGGAATCGGATTGATGCTTTGTGATCATCATCCGAATAGCCCTTAGAGAGATGGGTCGATGCTTTGTGATCGTCACCCGATGAGTAGTAGAAATGGGTAGATGCTTTGTGACCACTACCCGGTTAGTTAAGAGATATGTAGGTTGATGCTTTGTGATCATCATCCAACGGCTAGTAGAAGCGGGTTGATGCTTTGTGACCATCACCCGATAGTGACTAGAGACGGGTAAATGCTTGGTGAACGTTACCCAAAATTCATGAGGAACGGGTAGGTGCTAGGTGATCTCCACCCGATAGTTAGAAAGAACCGAGTTAGTGCTTTGTGATCCTCACTCGGTAGTCACTAAGAACGGGTTGGTACTATGTGAATTCCACCCGATAGCCATAGAGAGTGAGATGGTGTTGTGTGAACGCCATTCAGCCGTACCTCCGGTAAGACGAGGCTATGATGTTATTAGAAAGCAAGAGAATCAAAAAATAGCATAAGGAAAGAATTAAGAGTTATTTATACGGGGACGAGCAGAGAGAGTTTTACTTTACGAGCATTATTTTGTGCTCACCCGTTATTTTCCTTTGTGGATGCGGGTTCTAGGTGATGTTGCGGTCGGAGGGGCGTCGGAAAGCAATGAGGAATAGCTACTCTGTTTCCCCTGTTTTGTCTTTTAAAATACATTTTTTGTAAACAGTCTTTATGTATAAAAGACACATGAGTTGTAATGAAAAGAAAAACTTTGGGCCCAATTTTCTATTGTTATTATGCATGCATTGTACAGTTTTCAGTAGATGTTACAGTTCCATAAACACTAGGGTTACCATCTAAATGGAATCCTCTGGTGGGTCAGTCCAGTGAACTTGCCTACAGAAAGCACCTATGTGTTGCACCAAGTTGTCACCAAACAACCTTGATAAGTGAGATCAGTCACTGCCTTTTGACAGGGTCCTTCAACACTATTACAAAGAATCAATTCTATAATAATTGATTGGCTCTATGGCATCTACTCTAACAATCTCCCACTTGCACTATAGCCAGTCATTCATGTATTTAATACCAAATGATCTCAAGTTCCTTTCATGCTTCAGTTGTGATAGAGGCTTTGTTAGTGGATCTACGACATTGTCGTCAGTATGCACTTTACTGATCTGCACATCTTTCCTCTCAACTATTTCTCTAATGATATGAAATCGTCTAAGTATGTGTTTGGACTTCTGATGAGACCGTCATTCCTTGGCTTGAGCGATTGCTCCATTGTTGTCACAATAGATGTCTATTGGATCAACAATCGTAGAAACCACACCAAGTTTGGTAACAAACTTCTTAATCCAGACTGCCTCCTTGGTAATGCAATATACTCAGCCTCCAGTGTAGAGTCCGCTACAGTGCTTTGCTTGGAGCTCTTCCAGCTCACTGTACCCCGTTGAGACAAAATACAAACCCTGATTGCGATCGATAATCATCTTTGTCCGTTTGGAAACTAGCATCATGTATCCTCTTACAGTGAGCTCATCTTCCCCTCCATAAACCAAGAACATATCCTTAGTCCTCTTTAGGTACTTAAGAATGTTCTTGATAGCCATCCAGTGATGCTCACATGGATTCGATTGATATCTACTACAAGTGCTCAAAGCACATGAGACATCAATCCGAGTACATAGCATGACATACATGATGGATCCAATTGCTGATGCATATGGGATCCTCTTCATCCTATCTCTCTCATCTTGTGTTCTCATCTTGTGTTTTCATTAGAGGATTTGTTCCATAGACACTAGGGTTACCATCCAGATGGAATCCTTTGATGGGTCAGTCGAGTGAACTTGCCTACAGCAAGCACCCATGTGTTATCTCTCTAAGGAAATGTGTTCGAGAACACAAGATGAGAGAGATAGGATGAAGAGGATCCCATATGCATTAGCAATTGGATCCATCATGTATGCCATGCTATGTACTGTTGATGTCTCATGTGCTTTGAGCACTTGTAGTAGATATCAATCGGATCCGGTGGAGCTCCACCGATGGTCAGCAAGAAATATTCTTAAGTACGTGAGAGCCAAGGATATGTTCTTAGTTTATGGAGGGGAAGATCAGCTCACTGTAAGAGGATACAGTGATGCTAGTTTCCAAATATACAAAGATGATTATCGATCGCAATCAGGGATTGAATATTTTGCCTCAATATAGCTGCAGTGAGCTGTAAGAGCTCAAATCGGTGTACTGCAACAAATTCTACAATTGATGCTAAATATATCGCGTTATTTAATGCATCCGTGTAGGCAGTTTGGACCAAAAAGTTCATTACTGAAATTGATATGGTTCCAAGCATTGCTGATCTAGTATAGTTCTAGTGCGATAACAATGGAGCCATTGTTATGGCTGAGGAATCACGGTGTCACCAGTAATCCAAACAAATACTTAGTTGATTCAATTTGATCTAAGAGATCGATCAGAAAGGGAATGTGCAGATTTGCAAAATACCTACTAACCCACTATTGAAGTTTCTGTTGTAGCAAAAGCATGATGGGCACTTAGGTCATTCAGTGTTGAGTGCATGAATGATTGGCTATAGTGCAAGTGGAAGATTGTTAGAGTAGGCACCCTAGAGCCAATTAATTATTGTAGAATTGACTCTTTGTAATAATGTTCATTGATCAATAAAAGGCATTTTATTCTAAATCGCGTAAATCATCATTGTATGTATTGATATATGTCCTTAGGATGGTAGAACCATGAAAAGGGTATCAAGTGTTTCAAATCTTGATAGTGAGAACCCTATGAGAACATATGGTGGCAATTCTAGAAATTTCTGTAGCCCCAGTATTATTCTAAAGTAAGGGCACAAATAATATGGTAAGACTATCATAGTGTTGAATAACCTTGTTGAAAAGCAGTGACTGATCTCATTTGTCAAGGTTGTTCGGTGACAACCTGATGCAACACACGGGTGCTTGCTGTAGGCAAGTGCACTAGACTGACCCACTAGAGGATTCCATATGGATGGTAACCCCAGTGTCTATGGAAAAGAATCCTCTAATGAATGGTGGTACATGTGATCCTTAGACTTGAGATCACTGGAGCGCCTTGTTCCCCGATTGGTGCAGTTTGACACTAGCCCAACGTAGTTCTATTCAGAGCTGTCAATACGGTAGTGATTGACTACATCAAGGAGTGTATCAAGACTATGGTAGATCGACAGAGGATTCATCACTCCCGGGTACGGGAGGAAGTTATCTCATGGTGCAATTCAGTATATGGCAATTGATGAGAATGCAAAATGTCATATTTACCCCATTAATGTCTAGTATTTTATACTTATTTGCTGCCTAAATATACTCATTATTATTCTATTTTGATTTAGGATGCAAATGGAGGCGTTAATTGCAAAACGGAACTAATTAAGTGAATTCGGACAGTTTCAACATTGTTTCGTAATCTGGGAATAACTCTCTCATCCGAGATCCGATTGAGATGATTCAAAATTATGTAGAACCATAAGAAAGAGATCTACAACTTTTATGTTTTGAGTTTGGAGAGATACTCACTGCATCAAGGTTTTAATCGGGCTTGAAGTTGACGCACCTGCACTGCCGACGTTCTAGAACATTCCGCCTTGTCATGCAATTCAAATAGGCAGATTATTACAAGAAGTTTTGATGACCTATTGCACGCAAATTAAAGCTGGAAAAAACCACTTTCCTATTTTATTTTAGGACTTTATTATTTTATTTCCAATTAATTAGATTAGGATAAATGTTACTTTAGGATATTATAATATTTTGAGGAGATTGAGTAGAATTAAGAATTAGAATTTAGATATTTTTAAAAGAGAGATCAGATTAGGGATTACAAGACATATCAAACACGCCTCTCTCTGGTCTTCTCTGTAACTTTTCCTTTGGAATTTTCGCGATGGCCATGAGAGGCTAATTTTTATAACTTGATCGAAGGAAACGGAGGCCTCAGAATCAATAAACTGTGAGATCTAATCTATTTTTCTTAGTGTTCAATTTTCGTGTTTGAGTATTGGATGTTCTTCTGTGCCTAATTTTATGATTGTTTCGTTTAATTACTAGGAGACCTACTAGTTTATTAATTGTTGCAATCTGCTGCTAAGTTAGATATCAAATCCGTAATTGTTTGATCCCTCTAACTTGTGAAGCAATTAGGGTTATTAATTTGCTGCGTCAGGAATTAGTAATCTTAAGAAGAGCACTCAACTAAATTAAATACAACTGCTTGAGTTTGTGCTGTTTAGCTTCATCGATTTCTCTAATTCTTAAGGCTGCCACTAGATTAAATCTTGAGCGCTTGTCTAGGGTTGTTTAGTGGTAAGATTAATTAAGATCGCTTGTTTCTTAATTAATTACAATTAAGGAGAGATAGGAAAATAGTTCCAACGGTGAATATTCAAAACAAGAATTGATTTATTTTTGTATCGATGATCAGTTGTAAGACTCCGATGGTGGATGTTGACCTAGACCAAGGTTTGTTATTTTGGTTGATTGATTAATTTGAATTGTTGTTTTCCTGAAATTGTTTTCTGTTTTCACTAAAAAAAAAACCCCCAGCCTTGTTCACATAATATTAAATTCGGCTAGACACTCTTCGTGGGATCGACCCTTGCTTACTCTATTTACAGTTCAGTAGTTAGGTTAGGAAGGTTTTTAATCTTGGTTGCCTACGATAGCACACCAGCAATGACACTAAAATTGTAGCCACAGTGGGATTGAGTTATTGCTCTATCCAGTTTATAATTCCGGTCATTGGTCCAGTAAATGAATACATACATATTGAAAGTAACTGAGGTTGACACTATTTCTAGGCCTTAGTCTTGTTGAGATAACGGATGATGAAAGGATTGAATTGTACGGTAACTGTATCGTTGACAGGTAGCTACTTCGTTGAGTCCGAATCTATCGGGTGGCCACGATGCCTTACTAGGGGCCAATCTTGGTCTGTGTGTAGTGAGACGATTAATTGGTGTTAATCACGATACTCCACACTACCGTTATGATAAGGAGCCTACGGGTCACACACATAGAAGATAATTTAAGAACCAGTTTTATAAGAAGGGCATTTTCATCTTTTTAGGTAGAAAGGTATTTTGGTAATCTCATAGTGCAATTAAATTTGCTGAGGCTGTAGCCTTTATTTAATTTGATATTAAAATTAAACAAGTGAGATTACGTTTAAATATTTGTTCGCATATATTTAAATAAATTATCATTATTGTTAAATGTTAATATATATATATAGATATATATATATATATATATATATATATATATATATATATATATATATATATATATATATATATATATCTATATATATATATTAGTTGAATTGAATTGAGATAATGATAATTAAAATTAAAATATCTAAATAGGGCTGTTTGGATACAAGGGGTGTTTGGGTTGGAGCCCAAGCCTATTCCATGATGGAATAGAGCAAAGTGTGCACTACATAAGTGCAACACTTTGTGAATTAATTAATTCAATTAATTCAATCGTTAACATAAAATATTCCAACCCCTTTCTCTTCTTCCCACGCCAGATTGGCTTTTTGCTTGAATCAAATCTCTTTTGATTTTATCTTGGTTCTTAAGGCTAAAGAGGATCTAGCAAATCCCTTTTTAGTTCCTTGGGGTTGTCTTCATGTGGACTACATTGGTTTGATTCTACTATTGGGTATGTAACGCCCCATATGAGGTACGTAGTTATTGTTTCCTCTTTCGCCCTTATTTGAGTTGGTTTTTGGTAATATTGTTCGATTTAGTGTTGTGTTGAATGTTGCCTCAAATTGGTTGAAAAATAGGTAAGTTCAAGTTCATGCCAGAGCCACGGGGGCAAGAAGAATCTTTGTTTCGTGGCGAAGAGAGGTTGAAAGCCACCCTGGGGAAGTTTCGTGGATTAGGCCTTTCGCGCGGCAACGGTTTAGTTTCTTTGCCGCGGTGCTAATCCGACTAAATTGTTTGTTGAGTTTTAGATATTTTCTTCCCTAAGGGCAATTTGACCTTTCTACCCCTAATTAGCAGGAAAAGTGGGGAGTTAATTGTAAGGATTTTTCATGGAGAATGTGTTGATTTGGGGGTGAGTTTGTAATGAATCAAAGGATATGGATGGAATTCCCAAAGAAGAATAAAGGGCAAAATGGGAATGAGTGTGTTTATATTTCATTAAAAGGAATTAGAATCAAAGAAACCCCCTCATTTCTTCTTCTCAAACACAACTTCCCATCTTTACTCCTCTCAACTTCTCTCTTCTTTTGATCATGGTTTTCCAAGGGGGTTTTGAAGTGTTTTGGGGTGGAAAAGTAACCTAAGGTTTCCTAAGGTAAGGATTTCTCCTTAAGTTGTGTGATTTGTGAGTTTTAGTTCATTTTGGTATTTGAGGGTTTTCATTCTTTTGGTTAAGATTAGAGGAAAAGTCAAGCTAACAAGTGAAAGGAAGAATTTGTGAAGTCTCTCCATAACAAGGTAAGTAAAACCCACCCAACCCAAGTTGAGATTTATGAAATTTCTTGATTAGGGTTTTGTTAGACTTGATGTATGTATGTGATGTACATGTATTATGGCATGTATGAAGGATTAAATAGAGATTTCTATGCTTTATGATTGTTTTATTCTTTGCAAATATGAGAAATGGGAGTTGTTAGATTGGCAAGGTAGTTGAGATGGATTTGAAGGGGTGTTATGGAACCCTTTTTTGGAAGTGTTTTTGTTTGAGAGGTTATTATGGCTTGTGAAGGGGTTTTCCCTATTTTGGATGGTTAGGAAAAGTTTTAGAATCATGGCTATGATAGAGTTTTTATAGTGCACATGAGTTGTTTGATGAAATGCCTAATAGAGGTTTTGAGTGTGAGTAATGAACCTTAATTCTTGCAACATTGCAAGTTGGCATCTCATAAGTGCATTGGTAAAGATGAACCATCCATAGGCACTAGTTGTACATGAAAAAGTGACCTAAAAAAAGTGTAAGGAAATGGTTTATGCAATTACCCTATGAGTAGAGAGCTTAGTGGGTAAAATTACTCTAAGGGTAGAGCATTGAAAAAAATGCTACAATAGAATGAATTAGAAGAGTAGTATAGTTGGGATGATGCTTTGTGATCATCACCCGATTCCCAAGTTAGGGAATCGGATTGATGCTTTGTGATCATCATCCGAATAGCCCTTAGAGAGATGGGTCGATGCTTTGTGATCATCATCCGAATAGCCCTTAGAGAGATGGGTCGATGCTTTGTGATCGTCACCCGATGAGTAGTAGAAATGGGTAGATGCTTTGTGACCGCTACCCGGTTAGTTGTTAGATAAGTGGGGTGATGCTTTGTGATCATCATCCAACATTTAGTAGAAGTGGGTTGATGCTTTGTGACCATCACCCAATAGTGACTAGAGACGGGTAAAATGCTTGGTGATCGTTACCCAAAATTCATGAGGAACGGGTAGGTGCTAGGTGATCTCCACCCGATAGTTAGAAAGAACCGAGTTGGTGCTTTGTGAACCTCACTCGGGAGTCACTAACGGGTTGGTGCGTGTGAATTCCACCCGATAGCCATAGAGAGAGATGGTGTGTGAACGCCATCCTACTGCATCCTCCTAAGAAGATGAGGCCATGATGTTATTAGAAACAGAAATAGAATCGAAATAGTATAAGGAAAGAATTAAGAGTTATTCATACGGGGGACAGACAGAGAGAGAGTTTTACTTACCGAGCATTATTTTGTGCTCACCCGTTATTTTCCTTTGTGGATGCAGGGGATCTAGGTGATGCGGTGGAGGTGCCGAAGCGAAGAGAGATAGCTACACTGCCCTTCCCTTTTCGTCTTTTAAAATACATTTTGTAAACAATACCCTTTATGTATAAAAGACACATGATTTGTAATGAAAAGAAAAACTTTGGGCCCAATTTTCTATTGTTATTATGCATGCATTGTACTAGTTTTCAGATGTTACATTTTTGGTATCGAGCAAAGATTTTGGGGATTGAAGATTGTACTATTCTCACGCCACGACGTTCTATAACCATTGTGTGAGTAATTCTTTCCTTACGTAATTGTTTCTTGAGTTCATTAGTGTTATCATTTTGTAGATGAGGCGTAGTTATCGAAATCGACAGGTAAAGGTGTGGCGGTGAATGAAGGAGAACCTTCTAACCCACTGCATGTACTACGCCCTCCTTTGGATGAAGCTACGGTACTTGGGAACTTATATGTGAAGTTATGGTTCCGAAACTTGCAGGGGAGAGTTCCGTACCCCCTCTGCCCCCTGTGCCCCCATCGCCTTAGCTTACGCGGGTGATCCGGTACCTCCCCTGTCCCCAGGTAGTGTGGCAGAGTGGAACCCGATTGATGGCGCTTTCTAGTCAGCATCAACCCTCTCGCCCTTTAGTTTAGGGTACTACCCGACCCTTCAAGGCAACAGTAAGAGTGGCTTCCGTCAGAGACCGAGGCCACTGGGTTTATTTCGGTTCTTTCAAAGGGGTGATGCCCGAATTTGGTGGGAAATTAATGGAAGAAACTCATGGACGCGCATAGAATATCAGTGGGGAAGAGTTTAGGCAAGGAGGGTTTCGAGGGCCCTTTGAGTATAGTTATCAGCAGGACAAGTTCATGTGCCAATTGGTCAAAAGAATTTATCAACTTCCTTGTTTGGCAAGGTGGGACTAGCGCTGTGAAAGCAGTACTCAATGAAGTTCAACGCTCTTGCAAGGTTTGCACCTTTCACTGGGAATAGTTAGCACTTCGGCCTTGAGAACCGATCCAAGTTTGTACATGGATTGAAGCTGGAGAATAGCTTCGGGATAGTAATGCAATAGCTCCAACGCTCCTGAATTAATTATAGTGAGGCTTTGGGGAGGGCTGGGCAATGAAGGCGGAGGGGGATTTTTAGAATAAAATCTTCCCGTGAGATCCCCTGAAACGGGGTAGGGGTGGGAACCGGCCCCCGGAGGGCTACCCTCCGCTCCTCATAGAGAGAAACATGAGGATGTAAGGGTAAAGGGTAAAGACATGAAGAATCGTTAAGGTAAGTTTCAGGATAGGCGTAATAGAAAAAGAGTTGGAAGAATAAGCTACCTCGGACTTAAGGGTTGGGTTTCCTCCTTGTTCCTCCCTAAATGTGGGTTTAAGAATCACCTGGGGATAATGATCGAGGGTGATCGGAGAGTGTTATAGGTGTCCGACAACCGTGGGGCACATGATGAGAAGGATTGTAAAGCTCCTCTTCACCCAACTACTCAGGGGTGGGTTCGGGTTGGGAAGATCGCAATGCAGAGCCCCCTTTTACCGTGGCACGGGGGTTGGGGAAAGCAGGCGCGTCCACTCAACCTCTTACGGCATTCGGTCCAGCTTATTATTTCATGCGGCTCCCTTTATATGCTTTGGAATTTCCTTGATTCAGGGTGCTACCCATTCGTTTATATCTTATGGGATGCTTGAGAGATTAGGTTTGAAATTTCCTACTGTAGCATCACAACCCATTAGATAGCCAACTATTTGACGGGGTTAGTAGTTGTGACTGTGGGGAGATTTTTGTTAAGCGTAGATCCTTAGTGATCAGGTGTGTAGAGTTAATCGCCTTGACTTAATAGTTTTCGAGTATGCCCGATTTTGATGTGATTCTGGTATGGACTTCCTTTAGGAAGATATGGAGTAGTAGATTGACTTGTTGTGTTAAAAAGCCGGCGCAGGTTTAACCTTGATAGTAGATAAGTTTAGTTTTGGATAAGGCCTGGCCATGCATTGAGCATGCCCGATTAGTAATGTGGAAATTGGTAAGGAAGATGTTGAAAAGAAAGGGGCGGGGTGTTCGGGTTAGGGTTATATTGCCCATGTAGTGCAAAGTGGTGATGTTCCCTTAGGGCCCCCTTAGGGAGATTCTTGCCAGTAGCTGAGTTCGAGACTTTTTAGATGTGTTTCGGAAGGAGGGTTACACCGGGTTTGGGTTTGCCTACAAGAGTGGGAGGTAGAATTTCTTTAGTAGTATCTAACTAGCACCTTGTGGTTGGGGACACTAGACCAATATCTAAAGCCCTCTTATCGAATGGCCCCCTAAACGATCAGAAAAATTAAAGAAAGCAACTCCAAGAGCTTTTTAGATAAAGGCTTTATCCATCCTTGTCATTCCCCTTCGGGGAGCTCAACTCGCTTTGTGAAAAAGCCCCATTGGATGGATCAAGGAGTGACGTATTCGATTATGTGGGAGTTGAATAAAGTAACAGTGAAGAATAAGTACCCGCTTACCTCCTTATAGATGACCTTTTTCCTTTTTGATCGGCTTGAAAGGCAAGGAGCGCAGGTGTTCTCCAAAATTGATTTGAGGTCTAGGGTATCATCAAGTAAGCAGTAGGTTGAGCAAGATGTGGCTAACCAATTCGTCCTTTCGTATCCAGTAGTACGGGCATTATGAATTTGTATGATGCCTTTTTGGCTTGACTAATGCCCCAATAAGGCTTTTTGGCCCCCATGGACTTGATGACAGGGGTATTTCATGAGTACTTGGACTCGTTCTTCATTGTTGCCTTCTATCGATCTACATTCTGATTTATTCAAAGTCAAGAGAAGAGTATGAGAAACACTTCCGAGAATTAGTGTTCATATCTACTGAGAAAGAAGTTGTCAGTGCTAAGTTCTCAGGCTGTGAGTTTTGGCTTAACCAAGTGATATTCTTAGGTCATACCGTATCAAGGAAGGGATTTGGTAGATCCTGAGTAAAGTGCGTGTGGCAACTCGGAATGGTAGAAGCCGAGACAGTGAAAAGAAATCAAGGGGAGTTTCTTAGGCTTAGCAGGTTACTACCCAACCCGATTTAGTTTGCAGTGATTCGCCCCTTAGCCCGGTTGGCTAAACCTGGAACTTGGATGGCTCTTACCAACAGCAAAACTCCTTTTGTCTCGGTCATTAGCATGTGAAGAAAGCTTTCAAGAGTTCAAGAAGTTGGAACATCAGCTCGTACTAGTGCTTTACCACGGGCGAGGGTGTAGATTATGACATTTATAGCTGTACGCCTGCCCATGAGGGACTTGGTGCGTTTGTGCCAATGCAATTCCTTAGGCAGGGTTATAGCTTATGTAACGCCCCGGCTTGGATGGGTACGTTGTTACTTCAAAAAGCTTTCCTCTTTCGCTCTTATTTTGAGTTGATTTTGGTGTTATTGTTTGATTTAGTGTTCGTGTTGTAATTGCCCTGCAAATTGGTTGAAAAGAAGAAGAAATTCGGTCATGGTGCTTCACGGGGCGAAGCAATAATCTTCCAAGCATAGGCAAGAGGGGTTCAAGCCTCTTTTGGGGAAGGTGGCCGGGACAGCTACATGCTAGCAACCAGAGGTTTCTTCAAGCCGACAATGATGTGGCCGACTAAATTGAATTGATTGAGTTTTAGATATTTTTTCTTCCCTGGTGGGCAATTTCGACCTTTCTCACCCCTCCTTAGCAAATTTTAAAAGTCCCCCAAAGGGGGAGTTATTTGTAATTGGAATTTTTCATAGAGAATGTGTTGTCACGGGGGTGAGCCCTTTGTAATGAATCAAATGATATAGATAGAATTCCCAAAGAAGAGTAAGGGTAAAACAAAATGGGAATGCTTTGGGATATACTTTCATTAAAAGGAATTAGAATCAAAAGGAAAACCCCTCATTCTCTTCTTCTCAAACGCAACCTTCCCATCCTTACTCCTCTCAACTTCTTCTCTTTTGATCAAGGTATTCCAAGGGGTTTTGTTTAAGTGATTTAAAAGGGGTGGAAAAGTAACCCTAAGGCTTCCCTAAGGTAAGGATTTCTCTTTAAGTTGTGTGATTTGATGAGTTTTAGTTCATATTAGGCTTTGAGGGCCCCTTTTCCTTCTTTTGGCCCCGGTTAAGATTGTTAGAGGAAAAGTCAAGCTAAATAAGTGAAAGGAAGAGTTTGTGAAGTCTCTCCATGGTTCAAGTAAGTAAAACCCAACCCAAGTTGTAGATTTGCGAAATTTCTTGATTAGGGTTTTGTTAGACTTGATGTATGTATGTGATGTACATGTAATATGGCATGTATGCCAATTGAATTAAATAGAGATTTCTGCTGCAAATAGAATCAAGCTTTATACCTTGTCGGGTTTAAATTTGAAAGAAAATGAGATGCCTTGGATTGGCGCCGGTAATTCCGAGATGGATTTGAAGGGGTGTTATGGAACCCTTTTTTGGAAGTGTTTTTGTTTGACAGGTTATTATGGCTTTGTGAAGGGGTTTTTCCCTATTTTGGATGGTTAAGAAAAGTTTTAGAATCATGGCTATGATAGAGTTTTATAGTGCACATGAGTTGTTTGATGAAATGTCTAATAGAGGTTTGAGTGTGAGTATTGAACCTTAATTCTTGCAACATTGCATGTTGGCATTTCATAAATGCATTAGTAGTGATGAACCATCCATAGGCACTAATTGTGCATTGAAAAGTGACCTAAGAAAGTGTAGGAAAAATGGTTTATGCAATTACCCCATGAGTAGAGAGCTTAGTGGGTAAAATTACTCTAATTTCGGGTAGGAAGCATTGAAAAAATGCTACAATAGAATGAATTAGAAGAGTAGTATAGTTGGGATAATGCTTTGTGATCATCACCCGATTCAGTTATAAAGGGAAACGGATTGATGCTTGGTGATCATCATCCGAATAGCCCTTAGAGAGATGGGTCGATGCTTTGTGATCATCACCCGATGAGAGCGGAAATGGGTAGATGCTTTGTGACCACTACCCGGTTAGTTAAGAGATATGTAGGTTGATGCTTTGTGATCATCATCCAACATTTAGTAGAAGTGGGTTGATGCTTTGTGACCATCACCCAATAGTGACTAGAGACGGGTAAATGCTTGGTGATCGTTACCCAAAATTCGTGAGGAACGGGTAGGTGCTAGGTGATCTCCACCCGATAGTTAGAAAGAACCGAGTTGGTGCTTTGTGATCCTCACTTGGTAGTCACTAAGAACGGGTTGGTGTTGTGTGAATTCCACCCGATAGCTATAGAGAGTGAGATGGTGTGTGTGAACGCCATCCGGTCGTACCTCCCGGTAAGATGAGGCCATGATGTTATTAGAACAGAAATGTACCTCAGAAATAGCATAAGGAAAGCCAACCTTAAGAGTTTTATACGAGACGTAGAAGAGAGAGTTTTACTTCATCGAGCATTATTTTGTGCTCACCCCGTTATTTTTCTTTGTGGATGCAGGGTTCTAGGTGATGCAACGGAGGCGACTCGGCAAGCAAGAGAGATAGCTACACTCCGTTTCCCTCGTTTTATTTTATGCAATTTTTTGTGGGGATCAGTGACTTTGTGCATAAAAGACATATGACGTATAATGAAAAGAAAGTTTTTGGGCCCAATTTTTCTATTGTTATTATGCATGCATTGTACTAGTTTTCGTTAGTTGTTACATTTTTGGTATCGAGCCAAGATTTTGGGATTGAAGCAGTGTACTATTCTCATCGCCACGGACGTCCTCTAACCATGTGTGAGTAATTCTTTCCTTATAGCAATTGTTCCTTGAGTTTATTAGTGTGATCATTTTTGTAGATGAGGCGTAGTTATCGGAATCGCGGTAAAGGTGTGGTGAATGAAGGAGAACCTTCTAACCCACCTGTAGTCTATGCCCCCTCCCTTGGATAAGCTAGTTAATCCAGGAATTATTCAGCAAGTTATGGCGTAAACATGGGGTGGGGAGACAAGTACCCCCTCGTTGCCCCCTGTGTACCGCCTAGCCATACATGCCGTAAAGGGGACAAACTGGTATTCCCTCCCAATAGCAGTATCGTAGCCCTTGAACCTCATTTACTGCTCTAGCCAGATCAACCCTCGTAGTTTAAGTGGTACATGCATCCAGTGATGAGTAAGCAAGGGGCTGGCTTCGGGTCAGATGACGAGGCCACTGTGTTTATTTCCCATGTCAAAGGACGGGAGAAGATCCGGTGATGCGAGCCCTTTGGGCTTGTTTGGGGTGATGCCCGAATTTAATTTGGGCTGGGAGTTAATGGAAGAAACTCATGGAACGCGGACAATAATGGAGTGGGAAGAGTTTAGGCAAGAGTTTGAGGCTGAGTATAGAAGCAGAGGACCAAGTTCATGAGAAAGTCCAAGAATTTACTGCTTATTTAGTAGTAAGGGACTGGCGAGTCATGAAAGAGTACTCAACTGGCTTCAACGCTCTTGCAAGGTTTGCACCGGGAATAGCTTAGCACTAACTACCCCGAGAAGAGACAAGTTTGTGCATGTATTGAAGCGGAGATAGCCCGGATATAATGACAAGCTCCAACCCTCCTCGGAATTATAGCGAGGCTTTCCCGAGGCGGGTGGGCGATGAAGGTGGAGATTTTTGAGAATAAAATCTTCCCTTAGAGGGATCCTCTACCAGGAGGATCCGAAGGTTGGAGCTACCCTCTCGCTCCTCATGTGTGAGGAAACATGAGGTGGATGTAAAGGGTGGGTAAAGACATGAAGAATCAGGGAAGAAGTTTCGTATAGCAGTAATAGAAAAGAGTGGAAGAATAAGCGACCTCGGACGGAAGGGTTTCCTCCTTGCCCTAAATGCGGGAAGAATCACCGGGAGAGTGTCAGGGGATCGAGAGTGTGTCAAAGATGTGCCAGAGCCTGGCCCGGGCACATGATGAGAGATTGTAAAGCTCCTCTTCCACCACTACTCAGTGGCTGGGGGTACCGCAAATGCCGAGTTTTACTTGTGGCACAAGGGGAAAGCAGAGGCCGACCATCGGCCATTATTCGTCGCTTATTATTTCATGCGTCCCTTTATATGCTTTAATTGATTGGTGCTACTCATTCGTTTATATCTTATGGGATGCTTGAGAGATTAGGTTTGAAACCTACTAGAGCGACTCAACCCATTAAGATAGAACTACCCGTTGGGGTTAGTGTTGTGACTCAAGAGATTTTGTTAAGAGAGTCCTTAGTGATCCGGGGGAGGGGAGAGTTAATCGTTGACTTAATAGTTTTCGATATGCCCGATTTTGATGTGATTACGGGCATGGACTTCCTAGGGAGATATGGAGTAGAGATTGTTTGTCGGAAAAAGAAGGCAAGGTTTAACCTTGATAGTGGACATAAGTTTAGTTTTGGAGAAGGCCATCGGTTGAGCATGCGATTAGTAATGTGAAAGCCGGGAAGATGTTGAGAAAGGGGTGTTCGGGTTATATTGCCCATGTAGTGCAAAGTGGTGATGTTCCCGCTTAGAGATTCGAGAGGGTGCCCGTAGGTTGAGACTTCCTAGATGTATTTCCAAAGAAAGTTACGGGTTTGCCTCCGAGAGGGAGGTAGAGTTTAGTATCGAACTAGCACCAGGGGCGCACCAATATCTAAAGCCCCTTATCGAATGGCCCCGGGTGAGCTCCAAGAATTAAAGCAACTCCAAGAGCTTTTAGATAAAGGCTTTATCGACCAAGTCATTCCCCTTGGGGAGCTCCAATCCTATTTGTGAAAAAGAAGGATGGGTCACTAAGGATGTGTATTGATTATAGGGGAGTTGAATAAAGTTACGTGAAGAATAAGTACCCACTACCCCAGGATAGATGACCTTTTTGATCGATTGAAAGGAGCGGTAGTGTTCTCCAAAAATTGATTTGAGGTCCGGGTATCATCAAGTAAGAGTGGTTGAGCAAGATGTGGCTAAGGCGCCTTCGTACAAGATATGGGCATTATGAATTTGTAGTGATGCCTTTTGGCTTGACTAATGCCCCGTAGGTTTTTATGGACTTGATGAACAGGGGTTTTTCATGAGTACTTGGATCAGTTCATTGTTGTCTTCATCGACGACATTCCGATTTACTCAAAGTCAAGAAGAAGCATGAGAGACACTTGAGATTAGTATTGCAAGCGAGAGAAAAGAAGTTGTGTGCTAAATTTTCCAAGTGTGAGTTTTGGCTTAACCAAGTGATATTCTTGGGTCATACCGTATCGAAGGAAGGGATTTCGGTAGATCCAAGTAAAGTGCAGGCAATCACAGGTGGCGAAGCCCGAGGGCAGTGAAAGAAATCGGGGGAGTTTCTTAGGCTTAGCGAGTTACTACCGACGATTTGTAGCAGGATTCGCCCAGTTGGCTAAACCGTTGACAGCTTTTTGTAAGTGTTTTGTTTGACAGGTTATTATGGCTTGTGAAGGGGTTTTTCCCTATTTTGGATGGTTAGGAAAAGTTTTAGAATCATGGCTATGATAGAGTTTTATAGTGCACATGAGTTGTTTGATGAAATGCCTAATAGAGGTTTGAGTGTGAGTAATGAACCTTAATTCTTGCAACATTGCAAGTTGGCATCTCATAAGTGCATTGGTAAAGATGAACCATCCATAGGCACTAGTTGTACATGAAAAAGTGACCTAAAAAAAGTGTAAGGAAATGGTTTATGCAATTACCCTATGAGTAGAGAGCTTAGTGGGTAAAATTACTCTAAGGGTAGAAAGCATTGAAAAAAAAATGCTACAATAGAATGAATTAGAAGAGTAGTATAGTTGGGATGATGCTTTGTGATCATCACCCGACCGTTATGGGAATCGGATTGATGCTTTGTGATCATCATCCGAATAGCCCTTAGAGAGATGGGTCGATGCTTTGTGATCATCATCCGAATAGCCCTTAGAGAGATGGGTCGATGCTTTGTGATCGTCACCCGATGAGTAGTAGAAATGGGTAGATGCTTTGTGACCGCTACCCGGTTAGTTGTTAGATAAGTGGGGTGATGCTTTGTGATCATCATCCAACATTTAGTAGTGGGTTGATGCTTTGTGACCATCACCCAATAGTGACTAGAGACGGGTAAAATGCTTGGTGATCGTTACCCAAAATTCATGAGGAACGGGTAGGTGCTAGGTGATCTCCACCCGATAGTTAGAAAGAACCGAGTTGGTGCTTTGTGATCCTTACTCGGTAGTCACTAAAAACGGGTTGGTACTGTGTGAATTCCACCCGATAGCCATAGAGAGTGAGATGGTGCTATGTGAACGCCATCCGGCCGTACCTCCGGTAAGATGAGGCCATGATGTTATTAGAAACAGAAATAGAATCAGAAATAGTATAAGGAAAGAATTAAGAGTTATTCATATGGGGAGACAGAGAGAGAGAGTTTTACTTTACCGGGAGCATTATTTTGTGCTCACCCCCGTTATTTTCCTTTGTGGATGCGGGATCTAGGTGATGCGGTCGGAGGGGCGCGGCAAGCAAAGAGAGATAGCTACAACTGCGGGTCCTTTTTAAAATACATTTTGTAAAACGTACCCTTTTATGTATAAAAGACACATGATTTGTAATGAAAAGAAAGTTTTTGGGCCCAATTTTCTATTGTTATTATGCATGCATTGTACTAGTTTTCAGTAGATGTTACAGGGTCGGTAGCGAAACCCATTCAGAGACAACCTGGAGGAGCCTCCAAATGTGCGTATGATTTCTTAAACTCTAAACTAATTTTTCTACAAATTCTAATATAATGTATAAACTGTAAATTTGTGCCCTGATCTTGGTTCTAAGGAACGATCTATGATGTAAATAATTTTTGTTTTCCGCTACCATGTATGATCGTTTCCTAACATTCTACAACTTGAATACCCTATCAGCTTGCCCATCAAGAACGAAACCATTAGGTTGTGTCATAAACACATCCTCTTCAAGGTTTCTATTCAGAAAAGCTGTTTTGACATCCATTTGCCAAATCTCATAGTCATGATATGCAACAATCGCAAGCATAATCCGGATGGATTTAATCATGGCAACCGGCGAAAAGGTTTCTTCATAGTCAATACCATGAATTTGTTTGAAATCTTTGGCAACCAGTCGTGCCTTATAAGTATGCACCTTACTGTCCATGTCAGTCTTTTTCTTGAAGACTTATTTACACCCTATAGGTTTTACCCCTTCTGGTGGTTCCACCAAAGACCATACTTGGTTCTGGTACATGGAGTCCATCTCAGATTTCATGGCTTCAAGCTATTTAACGAAATCTGGATCCGATATAGCATCTTCGTAGGTTCTAGGTTCGTCATCTCGGTAGACTAGTACGTCACCATTTTTAGTCATGACATAACCGTATCTCTCGGGCTCATGGCGTACTCTCCCAGATATATGTAGCTCATGTGCTACCTGAGGTGGTTCACTTTGATCCACAAGTTGTGGAGTAACCTCCTCATAATGTTCAACCACCTTCTGTAGCACATCATCCCGCCCTTCGTCTAGTATAATTTGTGGTTCTAGAACTTCATCGAGTTCTACTTTTCTCCCACTAGTACTTCTTAGAAAAAATTCCTTTTCTAGTAAGACACCAGAACGACAAAAAAAAATTTTGTGCTCTTCTGGGTGGTAGAAATAGTATCCTTTGGTCTCCTTTGGATACCCCACAAATATATATTTACAGGATTTTAGGCCCAGCTTGTTCGAAGTCAATTTCTTAACATAAGCTTCGTAACCAAAAATCCTTAGATAAGACAAGTTGGGCTTTCGCCCACTCCTTTGTTCATATGGAGTCTTATCTACAGACTTTGACGACACATGGTTCAAAACGTGAGTCGCAATCTCTAGGGCATAACCCCAGAATGATGCAGGTAGATCACTGAAACTCATCATGGACCTAACCATGTCAAGTAAGGTCCTATTCCTCCTTTTAGACACACCATTGTATTGGGGTGTATACGGAGGGGTGAGTTGTGATACTATCCCACATTCCTTCAGGTATGCTAAAAACCCTGAGCTTAAGTATTCACCTCCTCGATCCGACCGAAGAGCTTTAATACTTTTGCCCATCATATTCAGTACTTTATTCCTGAACACTTTGAACTTATCAAAGGCTTCAGATTTATGTCTCATAAGGTAGACATAACCATATCTACTGAAATCATCAGTAAATGTGATGAAGTATGAATATCCACCTCTGGTTTCAACTGTTAGTGGACCACATACATCACTATGGATGATGCCTAATAGTTTAGTAGCCCTTTCACCTTGTCCTATGAAATGAGACTTGGTCATCTTGCCTAACAGGCATGACTCGCATACCTCAAATGACTGAAAGTCAAAAGGGTCCAAAACTCCATCCCTTTGAAGTTTTGCAATGCATGTAATGACTGCTTTATACTAGGATACTCGTAGCAATATATCAAGTAAAATACATTTATATTAGTAAAAGTAAATGGGCCCAAAATTTTCTTTTATTAAACATATACATTCTTTACACAAAATTTGGATTATGTACAAAAGTTATCAAAAACATGGTGGACAATGTAACCATTTCTCCTCACGTGCCGACGCCCATCCAACCGTGTTCTCACCTAGATCCTGCAATCACAAAGAAAACAACGGGGTGAGCACAAAACAATGCTCAGTAAGTAAATCCTCTACTCGACTATTCCCGTAACTCTTTCTCTTAATTCTTTCCTTACACTTTTTCTCATCTCATTTATTTTCTCTTTCACACAGCTTTCTTACTTAACTTCTGCTATTGTCACGGCCTCATCTTACCAGAGGCACGACCGGGTGGAGTTCACACAGCACCAACCCACTCTTAAATGACTTTTGGGTGGAGATCACATAGCACTAACCCGTTTTTTGTAACTATTGGGTGGAGATCACAAAGCACCAACCCATTTTTCATCACTATTGAGTGCAGATCACAAAGCACCAACCCGTTTTTTAGTATTTTTTCTCATTCTCTCAACTCTTAGAGTAGTTCATACACAAAGTTCTCTACTCTTTCTCAAGCCACTTCTCAAGGCACAATTAATCTTCTCCACTAATGCACTCATGAAATGCCAACATGCAATGTTGCAAGAATTAAGGTTTACTACCCATGATTCTTTTAGGCATTTCATCAAACAACTAGTGTGCATACATAAATTCTACTTTATCTATGGTTCTATCCCTCTCTTGAACCATCCAAAATGGGAGGAAACTCCCTCACAAAGTTATAATCCCTGTCACAACATAACACTTCCAAAAAGATCTCTTAATCTCTTTCAATTTCATCTCAAACTACATTCCCATCACACATCACACTTCTCATAATTGAAGTGTATTCAACAACCACAAAGCAATTATTCATCTCCATCTCAATTCTCAATAACATATCATCTAACATGCATACACAATTTCTACTAAATCTCTACTCAAAAGAGTTCTCAAATAGCATCTTAGATTGAGATTTACTTACCTTGTAATGGAGAGATCTCACTAACACTTTCCTTTCCTTTACAAGGCTTGTCTCTTCTCTACCCTTTAAACCATAACACCATAAGATTTTAATACACAAATATATGAAAAACTTCATATCTAAAGCAAGAATCCTTACCTTAGGATGCCTTAGATTAATTCTCTACCAAGATCCAACTAAAAACCCTCAAAAATCCTTGAAAGTTTGAAGGAAAAGTTGAGAGGAAATGGAGAATGAAGGAGGCGGTGGAAGATGAAGAATGAAGGGTTTACTAAGCTTAACACCTTTTTAGCTCAAATTATCTTCACTCATTCCCATATTGCCCTTGCTCTTTCTTCAAAACTCCATCCTTATCCTTTGATTCATTACAAACACACCCCATTCTAACATATTCTCCATAAAATTTCCTTACAATTCACTCCCCACTTTTCCTGCTAATTAGGGGTAGAATGGTCATTTTACCCCTATAGAGAATTCTCTAGAAACCTCACTACACTTTTCTGCCGTCCCGTTGCCGCGGCGAAGAAAGTTTCATCACCCTAGTGAAAAATTACAGAACCTACACAGCAATTACAAAGCCAACATCACCGCGGCGAAGCCTGAAATTCCATACTTCACCAAAACTCAACCAAAATCATGACAAACACTTAACCAAACCAACTAAGGGTCAACCAACTGAAAATAACGACATACAAGCTCAAATGAGAACAAATCAATAAACATTCAACCATTTAACATAATTTAATACGGTAAGACTATCATAGTGTTGAACGACCCTGTTGAAAGGCAGTGACTGATCTCACTTGTCAAGGTTGTTTGGTGACAACCTAGTGCAACACATGGGTGCTTCTTGTAGGCGATTAAACCGCAAAGAAGTTCACCTGGATCGACCCACCGAGGATTCCATATGGATGGTAACCCCAGTGTCTATGGAACAAATCCTCTAACGAATGGTGGTGCATGTGATCCTTAGACTTGAGATCACCGGAGCACCTTGTGCACCAATTGGTGTAGTTTGACACTAGCCTAACGCAATTCTTTTCAGAGTTGTCAATACGGTGGTGATTGGCTGCATCAAGGAGTGTATCAAGACTATGGTGGATTGACAGAGGATTCATCACTCCCTGGTATGGGAGAAAGTTATCTCACGGCGTAATTCAAGATATGGCAATGACACTAAAAGCGGGCTGGCCATAGGGATTGAGTTGTTGCTCTATCCGTTTATAATACGGGTTATTGGTCCAAAAACTGAATAAATAATATCGAGTAACCGAAGGTTGACACTATTTCTATGCCTTCGCCTCGCCGAGATAACGTATGATGAAAGGATCGGGAATTGCACGGTAACCATATCGCTTGACAGTAGCTACTTTGTCGAATCCGACCCTCTATCGGGTGGCCATGATGCCTTGCTAGGGGCCAATCTTGGTCTGTGTATTAGTGAGACAATTAATTGGTGTAAATCGTGATACTATACACTGCCGATATGATGAGGAGCCTATGGGTCACACACATAGAAGACAATTTAAGATCCAAGAAGAAAGAATGACGTTTTCGTCTTTTAAGGCGAAAGGGTATTTTGTTAATTTCACAATGCAATTAAATTTGCTGAGGTCGTAGCCTTTATTTAATTTGTTAGAAAAATTAAATAAGTGAAATTACATTTAAATGTGTGTTCGCACATATTTAAATATATTATCATTATTGTTAAATGTTAATATATATTTAAATATATATTAATTGATTTTAATTGAGATAATGATGGCAAATAAAATAAATCAAATTGGGAGTGTTTGGCAACATGGGGTGTTTGGGTTGGAGCCCAAGCCTATTCCGTATGGGATTAGGGCAAATTGTTTTTTACTATAAAAAGAAAAATGTGTGATTTTTTCATGAAGAGAGATTTTTCTTTGGAAAAACAAAACACACAGTCCCTCTCTTCCACTCCCACGGCAGTAACACCCATTGCCCAAAATCAATTTCAATTGATTTGTTTTTCTTCTTAATCTTGAAGCCAAATAGGATCTAGCAAATCCCTCTTTGGTTCTTTTGAGATTGTCTTCGTGTGGACTACGTGGGTTCGATCCTACACTTGGATCGGTAGCAAAACATTCGTTAACAAATTTGGTGGAGCCTCCAATGTGCGTTTGTTTCTCTTAACTTATGTTTAATATTTCTGCAGATTCTTATTATGATAAAATTGTAAAATTATACCCTTGATCTTGGCTCATGAAAACGATCCTGTTATATTATTTTTTTTGTTTCCGCTGCGTATACGGGACCGTTTACTAACAACACTAACACAGGAGCTGTCATTTATCTCTTCTTCAACTCCTGAAAACTCTTTTCACATGCTTCTAACCATACAAAAGGAGTTCTTTGTTTAGTAAGAGCTGTTAACGGTTTAGCCAACTAGGCGAATCCTACTACAAATCGTTGGTAGTAACCTGCTAAGCCTAAGAAACTCCTGACTTATTTTACTGTCCTCGGCCTCTGCCATTCCAGGATTGCCTGCACTTTACTCGGATCCACTGAAATCCCTTCCTTAGACACAGTATGGCCCAGAAATATCACTTGATCAAGCCAAAATTCACACTTAGAAAATTTAGCATACAAATTCTTTTCTCTCAATCGTTGCAACACTATCCTCAAATGTTCCTCATGCTCTTCCCTCGACTTAGAGTAAACCAGGATATCATCAATGAAAACCACTATAAACCGGTCCAAGTAATCATGGAATACCCGATTCATCAAGTCCATAAAAACTGCTGGGTCATTAGTTAAACCAAACGGCATCACTACAAATTCAAAATGCCCATACCTTGTACGAAAAACAGTCTTAGCCACATCTTGCTTAGCCACTCTTACCTGATGATACCCTGACCTCAAATCAATTTTAGAGAACACTGCGGCTCCTTTCAACTGATCGAACAAATCATCAATGCGAGGTAGCGGGTACTTATTCTTCATTGTCACTTTATTCAACTCTCTATAATCGATACACATATGTAGTGACCCATCTTTCTTCTTCACAAACAAAATTGGAGCTCCCCAGGGAGAATGACTCGGTCGGATAAAGCCTTTGTCCAAAAGCTCTTGAAGTTGCTTCTTTAATTCCTGAAGCTCTGCTGGAGCCATTCGATAAGGGGCTTTTGATATTGGTGCTGTCCCTGGTGCTAATTCAATACTAAACTCAACCTCCCTTTCTGGAGGCAAACCCGGTAACTCTTTGATAAGCGTATTTTACACTATGATTTTGCATTGAATTTTGATAGGATTTAGGATACTTTTCATACAATTTGGGCCATAATTGCTACCTAATTCTATTAATTTATCTTTGTAGGCCTAAACGATGATTTTTAGCATAAATGACAGTTTTGAGCGTAAATTGTGTAACTTGAGCTTGAAAACTCGGAATGATCTGAATTTAGAAGCTTTGGAAAGCTAAGAAGAAGAGCTACAACGTTCATGTTTTGGGTTTTTCCTAATTCTGACTGGACAAAGGTGAAAACTTGGCTTGAAGTCGTGAAGAGGACGCTGGGAACTGAAGAAAAACGTCTTCAGACGTGCTTCAGTATTTCAGCCATAACTTGAGCTTTAGACCTCGGATTGTTCTGATTATTGAACGACCAGAAAGATAATTGCAAGGGCTACAATTCATATGTTTAACAGTTTTCCAGATTCGAACTATATCATGCTCAAATTGGGCCTGTAATTATTCGCCGCGGCGAGGAAAAAGCTTCGCCGCGGCGACAACTGCAGCAGCTGTAAAAAATAAAACGACGCGTTTTGGCTTGCTAGGGCTTCGTCCTTAAGTGAGAGAGGTATAAATTAGAGCGAAAACGAAAGAAAAAGGGGCTTGGTTCGTGATTTGGGAGGCAGCTCATGGAAGGAGAAGATTATTGAAGATTTGGGCTTCAAATTAGAGAAGATTTCTCCATCTTTTGCTTGCTTTTCAATGATGAATCTTGATTCAGTTTGTTTTTGTTGTTTTATTTCGTTTTTGAGTATGAACTGAGTTGTTTAGCTAGGGTTTGATGTAATCTTGATACAATGATTCAAATTTATATGGATTGAATTACTTTGAGTTTTAATTTCATGATTGAGTGTTTATCTCTTTGCTTAATGTCTTTTGGATGTTTGATCACCATTCAAATGTGTGTTGTTCACAATGAGACTGAGAAGTGATTTGTGATTGTGCCTCTTGGGATAAATACCATAGATTAGCAAACGCTAGAGATAGGTTTAGCGATCTATGAAATCTAGATAGAATTCCACAAAGCTTAAAATCCTTTGAACTATTAATTTTCATTTTGTTGGGTGCGGAAGCTTAATAGGGATAAGTAGGGAAATGTAGCATGAGAATGTATGTTTTACAACTTAGGGAATTCGATTTTCAATCAAGGAATTAGAACTTGGGTAATAGATTCTATGATTTGGGTTAGCGTATTTAGGTGAATTCAACACCCTAGCATTTGTTTTAGAATTGTTTAATTAGTTAAGTTGTTGGGTTTTGCATTTATATTTAGCTTGTTAATCTTCCATCAATCCAATTTATTGTTGCTTCAATTAGGACTTAAACTAGAAAAATCGGTAATTAGTAACACTATCCTCGTGGGAACGATACTCACTCATCACTTTATTACTTTTTGCGACTAGTATACTTGCTATTTTTGCATGTTGTAGTAAACACGCATCAAGTTTTTGGTTCTTCGCCCAGCGAAGTGCCCTGAAGAATGTTGTAGCTCCTGTAATTTTTCGCTGAGGCGAAGAATTTGTTGTCGCCGCGGCGACGACTGGGTTTGAATTTAGGGTTTTATCATGAAGAACTTCGCCGCGGCGAAGTCTATTCCTTGCCGCGCGAAGTCTGTTTCCTTTTATAGTCGCGTGACCTTTCATTTTTGCGAAAATTTTCCTGAAGCGCTTTTCTTTTTAGTTTTTGTTTTTATTTCTTTATGTTTTGTAAGTAGGAATTGATGTTGATTTCCTCGTTTTTGGCTCTTTATTTGTTTTTGTTTAGATTTTAGGTTTAGTTCAATAAGGTTGAGATTAGGATGTAATTCTTTCATATTAATCGGTGAGGATGTCTAACACATTTGGCACCATAGACTTTCATTTGTTTGATAGATGATGATGATGAGGAAGCCAAGGAATGGATGCCAGGATGTTGCACAAAAATCGGCCTTTAAGGATTAGTCAGGGGAGTATCTCGTAACCTTTACTTTTGTTTTTCTATTCCTTGCATGTGCATGATGTGACATTGGGGACAATGTCATTTTAAGTTTGGGGGTAGGAAATAGACATAAAGCTTGGTTTAAGGGTATACCGGCTGGAAACCAGAACCCGCCTTAAAAACTGCCTAGCAGTACTTGGCAACCTCTGGTATAACAACGCCACGTACACCTTAAACGAAAAAAAAAAAAAAAAAAACTTTAGTTATTTTATTTAGTTTGATTGTTTTTGCCGATGATGAATTGCATAAGTCTATGATGAAACTTGAATTGTTGGGATATTATTCTTGGAAAATGTTAAGCATTGCTTCAAGTTTAGGTTTATTGACTTAATTTTGATTGAGGTTTGTTGAGTGGTTCAACCACCATTTTCATTTTTTTTCGGCATGCTTAGAAACATTTTATGTGGTTAGGTGAAGTTTGATAATGTTGGTGGACTCTAGAACCTAGTAGAGAAGTGCTTGAGGCGAAATTCTAGGATTAGACATTGTTGAGGAAATGATTTAGGCATTTTTTTTGGAACGTTTGAGCCTTTCCAGCCGACCCATAAATGAATCTTTCCCTAGTCACCCATTTGAGCCTTATGAGATTTTCATTGCCTTATTTTCCTTGCAAACCAAAAATTGTCCAATCCCTATACCCTAAACACTTTAACATACCCTTTAGGAGAATTATGGACCTAATGTATGACACAAAAGAGCTTTGAGAGGTGTGTGAATAAGTGATGGACCAAAATTTTAAGTTTGGGGGTTGCAAAAAGGGCACGAAGAAGGGGCAATAGACCTCAATGGTGTTGTAAATAATTGTTATTGTAAATATTTGTTTTTTTTAAAAAAAAAAAAAAGGAAAGAAAGAAAGAGAAGAAGAAGAAGAAAAAGAAATAAAAAAAAAAAAAAGAAAAAAAAGAATTGCTTTAGTTCAATTCAAAATCAAAAATAAGAAATGCATAAGTTTGAGGGTTGTAAAATGGTTGACACTTTGATTGGTGGTTGAGAAAGAAAGTGAAGTTTGATGTAGCTATTAGTGTTTGCATGAGGAAAACCGAGTTCTCTTACTTTGTTTATCCTATCCCTTTCCTTGGAGCCCACTACCCTTGCCTAACGTTACAAGCTTGCAAAGACCTTTTGATCCTTAGCGATGTCTAGTCCATATTAGTGGAGAGTAGTTTGATACTCAGCCTTATGGAGTCTGCCACCATTTGATAAACTTTACATTTCTGCATAAAATAATCTGGGAAGTCGGAATGTGGACTGAAGTGGGGATCACCTACTCGGGGGATCAATAGAGAAAGATAGTCGATGCAACTTATAACTTCTTGGAGTGTTGAACATTTTCTACTAATAATTTTTCAACAACCTTAGAGACTTGTATAAATTCTAGGCAATTCTTGTGTTGAGTTTGAACCTAATTTTTGTTTGTTCATTTTTAGTTTTGTTGTTCTGTTGTTTTGTGTTTTTGGTTGTTTGTTGCTTTTCTTCCTTTGAGTTTTTATTCCTTTTTGCTCGAGGACGAGCAAATCTTAAGTTTGGGGGGTAGTTGATAAGCGTATTTTACACTATGATTTTGCATTGAATTTTGATAGGATTTAGGATACTTTTCATACAATTTGGGCCATAATTGCTACCTAATTCTATTAATTTGTCTTTGTAGGCCTAAACGATGATTTTTAGCATAAATGACAGTTTTGAGCGTAAATTGTGTAACTTGAGCTTGAAAACTCGGAATGATCTGAATTTAGAAGCTTTGGAAAGCTAAGAAGAAGAGCTACAACGTTCATGTTTTGGGTTTTTCCTAATTCTGACTGGACAAAGGTGAAAACTTGGCTTGAAGTCGTGAAGAGGACGCTGGGAACTGAAGAAAAACGTCTTTGGACGTGCTTCAGTATTTCAGCCATAACTTGAGCTGTAGACCTCGGATTGTTCTGATTCTTGAACGACCAGAAAGATAATTGAAAGGGATACAATTCATATGTTTGACAGTTTTCCAGATTCGAACTATATCATGCTCAAATTGGGCCTGTAATTATTCGCCGCGGCGAGGAAAAGGCTTCGCCGCGGCGACAACTGCAGCAGCTGTAAAAAATAAAACGACGCGTTTTGGCTTGCTAGGGCTTCGTCCTTAAGTGAGAGAGGTATAAATTAGAGCGAAAAGGAAAGAAAAAGGGGCTTGGTTCGTGATTTGGGAGGCAGCTCATGGAAGGAGAAGATTATTGAAGATTTGGGCTTCAAATTAGAGAAGATTTCTCCATCTTTTGCTTGCTTTTCAATGATGAATCTTGATTCAGTTTGTTTTTGTTGTTTTATTTTGTTTTTTAGTATGAACTGAGTTGTTTAGCTAGGGTTTGATGTAATCTTGATACAATGATTCAAATTTATATGGATTGAATTACTTTGAGTTTTAATTTCATGATTGAGTGTTTATCTCTTTGCTTAATGTCTTTTGGATGTTTGATCACCATTCAAATGTGTGTTGTTCACAATGAGACTGAGAAGTGATTTGTGATTATGCCTCTTGGGATAAATACCATAGATTAGCAAACGCTAGAGATAGGTTTAGTGATCTATGAAATCTAGATAGAATTCCACAAAGCTTAAAATCCTTTGAACTATTAATTTTCATTTTGTTGGGTGCGGAAGCTTAATAGGGATAAGTAGGGAAATGTAGCATGAGAATGTATGTTTTACAACTTAGGGAATTCGATTTTCAATCAAGGAATTAGAACTTGGGTAATAGATTCTATGGTTTGGGTTAGCGTATTTAGGTGAATTCAACACCCTAGCATTTGTTTTAGAATTGTTTAATTAGTTAAGTTGTTGGGTTTTGCATTTATATTTAGCTTGTTAATCTTCCATCAATCCAATTTATTGTTGCTTCAATTAGGACTTAAACTAGAAAAATCGGTAATTAGTAACACTATTCTCGTGGGAACGATACTCACTCATCACTTTATTACTTTTTGCGACTAGTATACTTGCTATTTTTGCATGTTATAGTAAACACGCATCAAGTTTTTGAATAAAATTTAACAAAGAAGTAATTCTTAAAAGGAAGCAAATGAAATACAAGAAATTCAATTTAAGTAAAACGGGTAGGGTTTTGACTTCGTTTGGATTATTTATGGGTTAAGCCTAAGAGTTACACTATTTTCACATTCATGTGCAATGGTTGTAAATCGGATTCACTACTATGATAACATACCCTCTCGGGCTATGTTTTCCTATTCATCATTATTAACATTCCGCACCCAACAAATTGAAGGTTAATAATTCTAAATCATGCAGCACAAGAATCCTAAATTGATTTCATTAATTCTTGAATCTATTTCTAGCATCCAATACTATAATGGTTATTACCTGATGGGAATGCAAAATGTCATATTTAACCCCCTTAATGTTTAGTTTTTTATATGTATTTGTTTCCTAATTGTACTCATTATTACTTTATTTTGGTTTAGGAAGCAAATGGAGGTGTTAATTGAAAAACGGAATTAATTAGGGGAATTCGGACAGTTTCGCCACTGCTTCGTATTCTGGGCATAATTTTCTTATCCGAGCTCCGATTGAGATGATTCAAAATGCTGTGCAACACTAAGAAAGAGATCTACAACTTTCATGTTTTGAGGTTTTAGAGATACTGGCTGAATCAAGGTTGTAATCGAGCTTGAAGTTGACGCACCTGCATTACCGACGTCCTGGAGCGTTCTGACTTGTTATGCAAGTCAGTCTATTATTGCACGTTTTAAAGACATACATGCTGCACGAAAATTACAGCTGGAAACACCACCTTCCTATTGTATTAGGACTCTATTTTATTTTATTTCCAATTAGAATTAAATTAGGATTAATGTTATTTTAGGATAGGAGAATATTTCTTTTAGGAGATTGAGTGGGATTTGAATTCTTAAATTAGATTTTAAAAGAGAGATCAGATTAGTTTTTGGGGGACACACGCCTCTCTCTGGTCTTCTCTGAACTTTTCCTCTGTAATTCGTTGATGGCCATGAGAGGCTGATTTTGTAACTTGGTCGAAGGAAACGGAAACCTCGGAAATCAAATAAACTGTGAGATCTTTCTGTTTTTAGTGTTAAATTCATGTTTGAGTATTGAATGTTATTCTGTGCATATTTTTATGATTGATGCATTTAATTACTAGGAGGCCTACTAGTGTATTATTTGTTGAAATCTACTGCTAAGTTTGATATCAAATCCGTAATTGTTTGATCCCTCCAACTTGTGAAGCAACTAGGGTAAGTAATTTGCTGCGTCAGGAATTAGTAACCTTACGAAGAACATTCAACTAAATTAAATACAACCGCTTGTGTTTGTGTTGTTTAGCTTCGTCGATCTCTCTAATTCTTAAGGCTGCCACTAGATTAAATCTTGAGCGCTTGTCTAGGGTTGTTTAGGGGTAAGATTAATTAGGATCGCTTGTTTCCTGATTAATTACAATTAAGGAGAGATAGGAAATTAGTTCCAACGGTGAATATTCAATGTGTGAATTGATTATCTTCACGTCAATGATCAGTTGTAAGATTCCGATGGTGGATGTTGACGGAGACCAAGTTCCGTCATTTTAATTGATTTCGATTTGAGTTGTTTTCTTTTCCTGGAAAGGGCGTTTTCTGTTTTTACAAAAAAAACCCCACCTTGTTCACATAACAAAGAATCTTCACTAGACACTTCGTGGGATCGACACCCTGACTTACACTACTACGTGTATTTTTAGGTTTTAATTCTGGGTGCCTACGACAGCACGCCATTACCCATGAAGCTTAACATGAATTATTTCTCAATCTCATCATGTTCATCACATACATCAATTAATTTCAGAGTAACACACAACCACAGCTTGTTCACATGGAAATAGCACAATCACATATTCAACCCATTTCAAATCCAAACTACAATCAAAACCCTAACCGTTTTACTTAAATTGAATTTCTTGTATTTCATTTGCTTCCTTTTAAGAATTACTTCTTTGTTAAATTTTATTTTGTTTTCGTTTAATAGCAAATTGCTCCCACAAATCCAAGATTTTCGGTTGCTTCAACTTGTTAACGTTAGGAACTTAGTGCTTAGCTACCAGTCCTCATGGGAACGATATCCTACCCATCACTCTATTACTTGAACGACTAGTGCACTTGCTAGTTTTGCATGTTGTAGTAAACACGCATCACTCTTCCGGAAACACATCTAGAAAATCTCGAACTACTGGCACCCTCTGAATCTCTGGCTGTGGAACATCACCACTCTGCACTACATGGGCAATATATCCCGAACACCCCTTTCTCAACATCTTTCTAGCCTTCACACTACTAATCAGCATGCTCAACTGATGGCCCTCTCCAAAACTAAATTTATCTCTATTATCGAGATTTAATCTCTCTTTCTTCTTTCGACAATCAATCTCTACCCCATATCTCCCTAGGAAATCCATGCCCAATATCACATCAAAATCGGGCATATAAAAACTATTAGATCAACTGGTAAATCTCTACCCTGGATCACCACAGACTCTCTTGTCAACATCTCTTGCGTCAGGACACTAATCCCATCAGGTAACTCTATCCTAATGGTTTGAGTCACTCTAGTAGGTTTCAAACCTAACCTCTCAATCATCCCATACGATATAAAAAAATGAGTGGCTCCTGAATCAATTAAAGCATATAAAGGAACAGAATGAAATAATAACTAACCAGTAATGGCTAATGGACTAGCTTCTGCTTCACCTTGTACCACTGTAAACACTCTGGAACTCTGTGCGGGTGGTGAAAGGGGAGCTTTACAATCTCTCATCAAGTGCCCTGGCTGTCGGCACCTAAAACATACCCTCTGGTCCCTCAGACACTCTCCTGGGTGGTTACTCCCACATTTAGGGTAAAGAGGAAACCCTTCCGTTCGAGGCCGCTTATTCTTCCACTCTCTCCTGTTCTATCTAAACTGAAACTTCTTCCTCTGATTCTTCACTTCTTTGCCTTTCACACTGATGGGAATGCAAAATGTCATATTTACCCCCCCTTAATGTCTAGTCTTTTATACTTATTTGCTTCCTAAATATACTCATTATTAATCTATTTTGATTTAGGATGCAAATGGAGGCGTTAATTGCAAAACGGAACTAATTAAGTGAATTCGGACAGTTTCAACGTTGTTTCGTAATCTAGGCATAACTCTCTCATCCGAGCTTCGATTGAGATGATTCAAAATGCTGTGGAACGCTAAGAAATATATATACAACTTTCATGATTTGAGTTTTGAGAGATACTCACTGCATCAAGGTTGTAATCAAGCTTGAAGTTGACACATCTGCATTGGACGTCCTAGAACATTCTGCCTTGTCATGAAAATCAATTGGGCAATTTATTATTGGAGACATGTGGCACGCAAGTTATCAGCTCAGAATCACCACTTTCCTATTTTATTTTAGGACTTTATCTTATTGTCAAGTAATTAGAATTAAATTAGGATTAATTTTATTTTAGGATATTAGAATATTTCTTTTAGGAGATTGAGTGGGATTCAAATACTTGAACTGGATTTTTGTTAAGGGGATCATATTAGGTTTTGGGAAAAGCGGACCATGCCTCTCTCTTCTCTTCTCTGCAATTTCTCTGTCTTTTTGAGTTTTTGTTTATGGCCATGAGCGGCTAAACTTTTGTATCTTGGTCGAAGGAAACGGTAACCTCGGAATCAACCAACTGTGAGGTTTAATCTATTTTATTTTAGTGTTCAATTTTTGTGTTTGAGTATTGAATGTTATTCTATGCATATCTTCATGATTGATGCATTTAATTACTAGGAGGCCTACTAGTGGATTATTTGTTGCAATCTACTACTAAGTTTGATATCAAGAATTAAGGTTCACTACTCATACTCAAACCTCTATTAGGCATTTCATCAAACAACTCATGCACACTATAAAACTCTAATATAGCCATGATTCTAAAACTTTTTCTAACCATCCAAAATAGGGAAAAGAAACCCCTTCACATAACCATAAAACTCTCAAAGAAGGCACTTCCAAAAAGGGATCCACAATACCCCTTCAATTCCATCTCAAACTACCTTTCCAACCCAACAACTCATTTCTCATATTTGCAAAGAATAAACAATCACAAGGCATAGAAATCTCTATTTAAGCCTTCATACATGGCATATCACATGTATATCACATACATACATCATTTCTATCAAAACCCTAATCAAGAAAATTCTTAAATCTCAACTTGGGTTGGGGTTTACTTACCTTGTTATGGAAAGACTTCACCAACTCTTCCTTTCACTTGTTTTGCTTGACTTTTTCTCTACTCTTAACCAAAATAACAAAAACCCTCAAATTTCAATATAACTTAAAACTCACAAATCACACAACTTAAGTAGAAATCCTTACCTTAGAAAGCCTTAGGTTGCTTTTCTACCCCAAATCACTTCAAAAATCCCTTGGAACTCCTTGATCAAAAGAAAAGAGAAGTTGAGATGAACAAGAATGGAGAGTTGCGTTTTTTGAGAAGAAGAATGAGGGGTTTGCTAATTCTTAATTCCTTTTAATGAGCTTTATACACAATTATTCCCATTTTGCCCTTACTCTTCTTTGGGAATTCCATCTATATCCTTTGATTCATTACAAACTCACCCCCATAACAACATATTCTCTATGAAAAATCCTTACAATTAACTCCCCACTTTTCCTACTAATTAGGGGTAGAATGGTCAAATTGCCCTTAGGGAAGAAAATTATCTAAAACTTAACAAACATTTTAATCGGCTGTCGCCGCGGCGAGGAAACTTCTCCGCCGCGCGCCCTGTCAATGAGCCTTCCCCGTGGCTTCAACACCTCTTCGCCGCGACAAAGATTCTTCTTCGCCCCGGCGAAGCATGGCAGACTGAACTTCTTCTGTTTTCAACCAATTTCAGGGCAAGTATTCAACACAACACTCAATATTACCAAAAACCAACTCAAATAAGAGCAAAGGAAGAAACAACAACTACGTACCTCAAGTGGGGCGTTACATCCATCCAACCTGTTTTGTTTCTCGATTATCGGTCGCAGGTTCATAATGCTCATTTTTGGTGAATCTACAATTAAAAGAGAAAGTTATTATAAAGTTCATTATTATTTAATATGGTCTTTTATTAAACGATGCTCCTACTATTTTACTCAAGCCAATAGCCCTCACTATTAACTCGGGAAAGCCCATTGACTTTCCTAGTGGACCGAGATCCCATCCTGCCCATTTCAAACCTTTACTTTGGCGAACAAGCCAAAATGAGTTGATTAGGTAGGCCAACAAACTTAATCCACACCAGTTGATAGCTCTCACTATCAATCTCAAATGTGAAAAAGCCAACAAGCCAATCACACAATCCAATGGCTCCAACCATTGTCTTTAAGTGTGATTCTCAGTATCAGTAGAGTGGACACTACATGTCACCACGTACACATAATATGTGTACTACTCTACTATGCCTATGACGCATTTATCAACCTTTCCTTTGGCGAACAAGCAAAACCGTCATTTTAAGTCGACCCATCACCATTAAGGAAAACTCCAATGCATTTTAACCTCCCACTGGTAGAAGTGTACCTTTCGCTTCGGCAAAAAAGGTTTCGACGAACAGCGGTTTGATTAAAACCATGGTGATGGAAGGCTTACATGACTTAATATACTTTAATTGAGGGTTTGTTATTTAATGTCTCATCAGATTATTATCTTTGTTAGAATGACATTGTTTGGCATGTTATTCAACATTCAACCTTAGCATGCATTCTTGACATTGTTTGGCATGTTATTCAACATTAAACCTTAGCATGCATTCTAAGCAAAAATTAAAACGTGTCGGTACATGGCCTATCTAAAACCGATTTCCTTGAGCCTAGAGGAATCGCTGGGTCACCTAGGGGTTCTGTAATAAACATCTTGAGTCTTCAAGTATGGTTGCCTCGTCCTTTGGTCCGTCTTCAAGTACATTACAAAAATATCATTTAAATTTACAATAAGAATGATTATAAAAATTCTTTACATCAATAAATTTAGAAACCTCGATTTACATTCGAGGGGAATGAATTGAGAAGAGAATGTACATTGAGAAGAAGACAAAGGCAGGACACGCGGCCCTATTTAATAAATTTACAACCATACATATCCAAAAATTTAAAACATTCACCCTTAGGTCTTAGCTCATGTATCGGGCACCATGCAATATACAAACAAGTACATAGCATTCATTTAAAAAACAATCAATTTTTGAATCGGGTGGGTTATATATTAATTACCCTCTTAAATGTACAGAATGATCATTGGCTTTATAGGTTATTAAAAACCTATAGATTGGTCCTTTCGCGAAAAATACAGAATTTGGAAAAGCTATAGACTTCGCCGCGCCGAGACCTGGAAATCCCCAAATCGTACAGTTCGTGTTTTTTTGCAGTTTTTGTGCAATCATGAATCCAAATCAAATCGAACGCACATACGTTAAACCAGGATATCAACCAACCAATATAACATCCATCAACATATTATTAAACCATTTTATCATTTGAATCATTCACTCAACAGTAGATTTATAGATTTTGCAGATTTAACAAAAACAAGGTTTTCATGGCAGATTCATCAAGTCAACATGTTATCAACAAACATATGTAATCAACCATTCATAAAAACTGTAAAATCTAGTACCGTAGGCTCTGATACCACTGTTAGGAAATGATCCGAGTTGCGCAGCGAAAAAAACAAAAATTTTACAACAATGGATCGTTCCTTAGAACCCAAAGTCAGGGCACAGAAATTACAGTTTATATATTACATCAAGAATCTGCAGAAAAATAAATCTAAAGTTTAGATTCATAACCACGTTGGAGGCTCCACCAATATTGTCTCTGAACATGTTTGCTACCGATCCAAGTGTAGGATCGAACCCAAGAAGTCCACACGAAGATAATCACAAGGAACCAAGGAGGGATTTGCTAGATCCTCCTTGGCCTTAAGAAATCAAGAAGAAAAGAAATATTTGATTTTCAATCAAACAGTGGAAGTGGCGTGGGAGAGAGTGTTTTTGTTTTGTGTGTTTTTTCTTTTAATCAAATGAACTAATAAAAATCACCACTTTAATTTCACACACACATTCTCATTTATAGGCAAACTAAGTTGCCCTATTCCTACATGGAATGGGCTTGGGCTCCAACCCAAACACCCCATGTTGGCAAACACTCCCAATTAGATATTTTATTTATTTCATCATTATCTCAATTAAAATCAATAAATGTTTAATTAACATTTAACAATAATGATGATTTAATTAAATATGTGCGAACACATATTTAAACGTAATTTCACTTAATTAATTTTTCTTACAAATTAAATAAAGGCTACGACCTCAGCAAATTTAATTGCACTGTGAAATTACCAAAATACCCTTTCGCCCAAAAAGACGAAAACGCCCTTCTATCTTCTTGGCTCTTAAATTATCTTCTATATGTGTGACCTATAGGCTTCTCATCATACCGGCAGTGTATAGTATCGCGATTAACACCAATTAATCGTCTCACTAATACACGGATCAAGATTGGCCCCTAGCAAGGCATCATGGCCACTTTCGATAGATTCGGATTCAAAGAAAGTAGCTACTGTCAACGATATGGTTACCATACAATTCGATCCTTTCATCATCCTGTATCTCGACGAGACGAAGGCATAGAAATAGTGTCAACCTCCGATTACTCTCGATATTATGTATTCAGTTTTTGGACCAATGACTTGTATTATAAACCAGATAGAGCAACAACTTAATCCCATTGTGGCCACAGTTTTAGTGTCATTGCCATATACTGAATTGCGCCATGAGATAACTTCTCCCGTACCCGGGAGTGATGAATCCTTTGTCAATCCACCATAGTCTTGATACACTCCTTGATGCAGCCAATCACCACCGTATTGACACTCTTAATAGAACTACGTTAGGCTAGTGTCAAACTGCACCAATCGGTGCACAAGGCGCTCCGGTGATCTTAAGTCTAAAGATCACATGCACCACCATTCGTTAGAGGATTTATTCCATAGACACTGAGGTTACCATCCATATGGAATCCTGTGGTGGGTCACTCCAGTGAACTTATTGCGGTATATCCACCTACAGCAAGCACCCATGTGTTGCACCAGGTTGTCACCAAATAACCTTGACAAGTGAGATCACTCACTGCCTTTCAACAGGGTCGTTCAACACTATGATAGCCTTACCGTGACCATTCATGTGCCCTTACTTCATAATAATCCGAGGCTACGGACGTTCTAGAATGGCCACCATTTGTGCTCATAGGGTTCTCACTATCAAGATTTGAAACACTTGATACCCTCGTCACAGTTCTACCATTCTAAGGACATATATCAAAAATTGCAATAATAATGATTTACGTGATATAGAATAAAATGCCTTTTATTGATTAATGAACATTATTATAAAGAGTCAATTCTACAATAATTGACTGGTTCTAGGGCATCTACTCTAACAGAAAGAACTTGGTCAGAAACTTCTGTGCTAAATCATTCCATGTGGTGATTGTTCCGGTTGGTAGTGCCAGTAACCATCCCTTAGCTTTATCTTTCAATGAAAATGGGAATAGTCTCAATCTGATTGCATCATCTGATACTCCGTTAGACTTGAAAGTATCACAAATCTCTAAGAAATTTGCAATGTGTAGATTTGGATCTTCCTTCCAATCCCCCCTGAACTAAACCAACTGTTGGATTATCTGGATGATTGCCGGCTTTATCTCAAACTTGTTGGCTTGGACAGTTGGTCTTGTAATGCTCGACCCTGCCTTCAACTGAAGGAACAAAGAATTCCCTCGTTCTATTCTCTGCCATCTCTACAACTATTACTTCTGGTTCAACTGGAGCTTCTCTTTCTCTTCTTTCTTGTTCAGTCTTCGAGTGGTTCTTTCAATCTTAGGATCCACTGGCTGACGTCTTGCTCTTCGCATAAACTACACACAACAATAGCAAGAGTACAATCACACCAAACAAAGAAAATTAACAAAAATAAAACAAATAACAATTAAGTAAAAATTAACACTCCAGTCTAGCTAACACAAGAAAATTTTAATGTTAACACAAAACTCAATCCCAGGCAATGGTGCTAAAAACTTGATACGTGTTTACTACAATATGCAATATGTAGCAAGTATACTAATCGCACAAGTAATAGAGTGATGAGTGAGTGTCATTCCCACGAGGATTGGTTTCTAAGCACTAAGTTTTTCTACTGTTTTCAAGTTGGAGCAATCGAATGGTTTGGATTTATGGGAGAAATTTAAACTAAACTAAATCAAAATTTCTAACTATTCTACTAAATTATGAAGCAAGATTTAAAACACGGATAAAATCAATTCAAACAAACGGGTAGGGATTTGACTTCGTTCGGACTCTCTGGGTTAAACCTAAGAATTATACTAATTTCAAAGTCACATGCAGTGATTGTAAATTGAACTCTCTAAAATATAAAATATACCTTCTCAGGCTATATTTCCTTACTCTTTCCTATTAAACTTCCGCACCCAACAAAATGAAGATTAATAGTTCAAAGTTCATTAAGCACAAGAATCCTAGATTGATTTCATTGATTCTTAAATCTATCTCTAGCATTTAATACTACAATAGTGATTACCCAAGAAGCTTAACATGAATTATTTCTCAATCTCATCATGTTCATCACATAAAAACAATAAATTTAGAATAATCACACAATCAAAGCAAAATCATATGAAATTTATAATCATAAACTCGTTAACTCATTAGAATCCGAACTACATCAAAACCCTAACCCAAAATAGGTTAGTTCATGACTAAATCAACAATACCAATAAAAGAAATGAAAAATCTAAAGTTCAACATAATGAAAATAAGAGAAAAGACAAGAAAATCTCCCCAAAAGAAGAATCCAATGGTTTAATCTCGAATCTTCACCCTTTGCAATCAAAGTTTGCCCAAAACTAATCTAAGAAAATGTAAAAAGCTGCTCTCTCAAAGAAGAAACGAACCCTCTCAATAAAATGACTAAGTTCTCTTTTATACTTAGCCAAAAACCTAAAAACAAATGCCTAAATGAAATTGTGCGTTTTTTAAATTCCCAAACTTCGCTGCGGCGACGAAGTGAAATAAACCCACGTGCGCAACTCTCTTCGCCGCGGCGAACCTTCATGTGGAATTCTGAAATTACTAAAGAAAAAGGGGGATTAAAGAAGGCTTGGAGAAGAAGAATTGGAGAAGATCATCATCAACTTCATTAATCCAACCAAGTTTCACTAAGTTTTTCTTCTTCTTCGTTATTATAATGATGTTCTCATATTTATTCATGAAGAACTAATTCTTTTGTGATTGAGGGTGATTTCAAAACCCTAGACATGTCTTGTGATTAACAAAATCTGCATCTACTTATCTTTTGATCCCTCTTGGTTATATGATTATTTCTCTGTGAATAAGGTTTAGATAGATTGTCTTAATTGTTTAAGTGTGCAATTAAATAGTTAGGATAAATTTATTAATGCCAATTTAGGTTGTTTAGTACGGAATCACTTTATTAACCTAAATAACTAGTGGTAAAGTGTATGCCTGCATACATAGGGGGTAATCACTCAAGATAACTAAACCGATCATATGAGTTTAGCCTTGATTCAGTAGGTCTCTCACAACTTAATGCTTTTATTACTTTGAATCTAGAGATCGTATCCTAGGTTATTTAATAAATAGGGAATTGGGTTATGACCGTGTCTAGTCCAACAACTCAGTAAGGAAAGATGAGACTTATCAACGTTTGATATTTTCTAAGCTGATGTGATCAAGAGGGTAGAAAGTTAAATAGTGCTTTTATTATATGCAATCCGTGTCTAGTGGTGGCGAATAAACCTTCAAACTCGTTTATCTCATTGATTTCTCTATCGTCATTAATTGCTTGATTTACATTGTTTGCTTTGAGTTCTTTTTAGTTTTTGTTGAGATTTTTTTTTAATTCGTGACAAACCTTGTTTGAGGTAGATAATTAATTGAGTTCACAAATCCTCTGCGGGAAAGACCCTTACTTGCTCTTTGCTACTACACGACATTGCATTAGAATTTAGTGAGGTAAAATTAGGTGTTGCATTTGCATGCATCAAGTTGCTAGGATTTTAATTAATGTGTTCTTTTTTCTTTTCTTTCTTTTTTTAAAATTTTTAAGTTGCCTTTTATATGCAACAAAAATTAAAACCCTAATCTAGTTAGGAATAAATTTATTCCATGACTAGAATAGTAAATCCCCATTACCAAACAAGGTAATAATCCACATGACATCTTATTCAAATTCAAATATGAATTTCATATTTCATATATATTATCTTCACTAATATTTAATATATATATATATATAATATTTAAATATATGAATATATTTAAATACATAATCTCACTAATTTTAATTTCAATATGAAATTAAATATAGGCAACGACCTCAGCAAATTTAATTGCACTGTGAGATTACCAAAATGCCCTTTCATCTCAAAAGACAAAAATATCCTTTCCATCATTAATGACGAAAATACCCTTTCATCACAAATGATGAAAATACCCTTTCTCACTAATTCATCTTTAATATGTCTTCTATGTCTGTGACCCGAAAGCTCCTCATCATATTAGCAATGAGTAGTCTCGTAATTGACACCAATCAATCGTCTCATTAAGCATAGACTAAAATTGGCCTCTAGCAAGGCATCATGGCCACCCGATAGATTTGGATTCAATGAAACAACTTGCCTATCGATGATATGGTTATCGAGTAATCCGATCCTTTCAGCATACATTATCTCATCAAGGCTAAGGTATAGAAGTAGTGTCAACTTCGAATATCCTTGACCTCTCGATATTCAGTTATTAGACTGACAGACATACAAAGTTTAATCATTTGCAAGTGCACGAGTTGCAATCGTAGCATAGTGCACAAGGGTCGATCCCACAAAGACTGGAGGTGCTCTTGCGATCCTAGTAACTATGGCTTGATGAATCGAAACGAGAATTGAAATAAAGAAAAACATGTAAACGACATTAAAGTAAATTTAAATCTAACTATCTACAAAGAATCCTAGGGCTCTAACTCCATCACAATTATCAGGCTATGTGTTCATCATCAAACTATCGTTCTCTCCACTCCATTCTAGGGTTCGTACATCATCGGGTTCAACCTAGTACTTTTATCATTCAAACTAGCTAGTGGCGTATAGCCTAGTCTAAACAGCAAAGGAACCAATTTTCATAGACACAAATCATCCATTCACAGAGCTAATCAAGATAGCCACATCGTCTCTCGTTTCGAAGGTATTATTGCAGCCATACAGAATAACCTAGTGTTTCCTTCAACTAAACTAGCTAGTGGCATATAGCCTAGTCCAGTAACGAAAACCCATTAAGCGCAAAACGATCTTAAATACAATAACCAATCTATACCCAGGCAAGGCTACAAATCAATCATTCCACACCCAATCTTGTCTCATACAATCAATTAACTAACATCAAGGTTGATCATGCCCTAATGTCAACTAAAGATTGAGTTAAATGCAATGAATAAATCTAGAACATAATAGAATGGATCAAACAAATAGAATAACAATAAAACACAATCCTTCAATTAAATTACATCAAATCCTTAGAAAACAAAATACAACATAAAGGAAAAGAAACAACAACACCTGGAACTATAATCATGAAGAACAAAGGAGGAGGAGAGGAAGAGAACCTCTTCTCCTCTCCAAGCTCTACCTTTCCAAGTATTCTCTCCAAAATGAGTATATCAAACCTCAAAACTCTCTAAAAAGGGACTAAAACTACCTTTATATAGTTTTTAGAAAAATGGAAAACTTGTAAATACTGGTCGCCGAAATTAGGGTTGGAAATGCGACAATTTTACATTCTGCGCGATTTGGGCCGCGACACAGTTTATATGCGTCGCGGCTTGGTTTATTTGAGCCCTGGCATAGTTTATTTACGTTGTAGCTCGGTTTATTTAAGCCCCAGTGTAGTTTATCTACACCGCGACTTGATTTAATTATGCCCCAGCGAAGTTTAACTGTGCCTCGGCTCGGTTCTGGCGATTTTTCCTTGAAAAGCCCTATCATGCCGCAGCTTAGATGAATTGCGTCGTGGCACAATTTGGATTTCGTCGACTTCATACCGCGACACAGAAAGTGTGTTGCAGCTCAAAATCAATTTTTTTGTCTTCATGCTACGGCTTAGAAAGTGTGTTGTGGCTCAGATGCAGAATTTCACTCTTTTTCTACTCGCCTTGATTTATCCGTACTCGACGGGTCCAAGATGTCCGAACACCAATAGAAGCACGAATAATCCATCTTTTTGCACCTGAATACCTGAAAACGTAACAAAACCCGTGATTCTGGGAGATAACAAAACAATTAAGGAAACTCATCCTAAATAATGCGATAAAACTTAAATTTCTTATAATTTCACCCCCAAATCACAAAATAAATCTGTATTTCCAACACTCTACATACACCAACAATCGAAAAAGATTGGATTGAGCTACAACTCAATCCCACTGTAGCCATAGATTCAATGTCGTTGCCATTTACCGAATTACTCGGTGAGATAATTTCTCCCGTACCCAGGACTGATGAATCCTTTGTCGATCCAACATAGTCTTGATACACTCCTCGATGTAACCAATCACTACCATATTGATAGCTCTGAATGGAACTACATTGGGCTAGTGTCAAACTACACTAATCGGTGCACAAAGTGCTTTGGTGATCTCAAGTCTAAGGATCACATGCACCACCATTCGTTAGAGGATTTATTCCGAAAACATTAGGGTTACCATCCATATGGAATCCTCTGGTGGGTCTGTCTAGTGAACTTGCCTACAACAAGCACCCATGTGTTGCACCAGGTTGTCGGCAAACAACCTTGACAAGTGAGGTCAGTCATTGCCTTTCAACAGGATCGTTCAACACTATAATAGCCTTACCGTATTATCTGTGTTTACTGGGGCTATGGACATTTTTAGAAGGGCCACCATATATGATCATAGGGTTCTCACTATCAATCTTTGAAATACTTGATACCCTTGTCACGGTTCTACCATCCTAAGGACATATATCAATACATACAATTATGATTTACATGATATAGTAGAAATTGCCTTTTATTGATTAATAAACATTATTATAAAGAGTCAATTCTACAATAATTGATTGGCTTTAGGGCACCTACTCTAACAATCTCCCACATGCATTGTAGTCAATCATTCATGTATTTAATACCAAATGACCTTAAGTGTATTTCATGCTTTTACTACGACAGAGCCTTCATTAGTGGATCGGTGAGAATGTCATCAGTATGTACTTTGCAACTATGTATATTCTTCCTCTGAACCTTTTCTCTGATCAGATGAAATTGTTTGAGTATGTGTTTGGATCGCTGGTGAGACAATGGTTCCTTGGCTTGAATTATTGCTCCATTGTTGTCACAATAGACATTTACTAGATCAACAATAGTAGAAACCACACTAAGTTTGGTGATGAACTTCTTTATCTAAACTACCTCTTTGGCCGCATCAGATAATACAATATACTCAGCTTTTGTTATAGAGTTTGCTACAGTGCTTTGTTTAGAGCTCTTCCAGCTCCTTGCATCTCCATTGAGACAAAATACAAAATGAGACTATGAGCGATAACTGTCTTTATCCATTGGAAACATATCCTTATTCCTTTTTAGGTATTTAAGAATGTTCTTGTCAGCTATACAGTGACACCCACCTAGATCTAATTGATGTATGTTAGTAAACGGTCCCGTATACGCAACGGAAACAAAAATAATATAACTCAGGGATCGTTTACATGAGCCAAGATCAAGGGTATGATTTTACAATTTATATTAAATAAAATCTGCATAAATATTAAACATGAGTTAAGAGAAACAAACGCACGTTGGAGGCTCCTCCAAATTTGTCGACGAATGTTTTGCTACCGATCCAAGTGTAGGATCGAACCTGTGTAGTCCACACGAAGACAATCTCAAAAGAACCAAAGAGGGATTTGCTAGATCCTCTTTGGCTTCAAGATTAAGAAGAAAACAAAATCAATTAAATTGATTTTAGGCCCTAACATGTTACTGCCGTGGGAGTGTATTATCAAAGAGGGGCTGTGTGTTTTTGTTTTCAAAGGAAAAAAAAAACCTTAATTAAAAATCACACATTTTTCCTTTTATATTTAAAAAACAATTTGCCCTAATCCCATACGGAATAGGGTTGGGCTCCAACCCAAACGCCCCATGTTGCCAAACACTCCCAATTTGATTTATTTTATTTTCCATCATTATCTCAATTAAAATCAATTAATATATATATTTAAATATATATATATATATATATTAACATTTAACAATAATGATAATATATTTAAATATGTGCGAACACACATTTAAACGTAATTTCACTTATTTAATTTTTTTCTAACAAATTAAATAAAAGGCTACGACCTCAAGCAAATTTAATTGCACCGTGAAATTACCAAAATACCCTTTTGCCTTAAAAGGCAGCAGCCTTCCTTCTTCTTGGATCTTAAATTATCTTATATGTGTGTGACCCATAGGCTCCTTATCATATCGGCAGTGTATAGTATCGCGATTAACACCAATTAATCGTCTCACTAATACACAGACCAAGATTGGCCCCTAGCAAGGCATCATGGCCACCCGATAGATTTGGATTGACAAAGTAGCTACATCACGATATGGTTACCGTGCAATTCGATCCTTTCATTATTCGTTATCTCGATGAGACGAAGGCATAGAAATAGTGTCAACCTTTGGTTACTCTCGATATTATTTATTCAGTTTCTGGACCAATGACCCGTATTATAAATCCGGATAGAGCAATAACTCAATCCCACTTTGGCCACGCTTTTAGTGTCATTGCCATATACCTAATTGCTAACTGAGATAACTTTCTCCCGTACCGGGAGTGATGAATCCTCCTGTCAATCCACCATAGTCTTGATACACTCCTCGATGCAGGCCAATCACCACCGTATTGACAGCTCTAAAAAGAACTACGTTAGGCTAGTGTCAAACTACACCAATCGGTGCACAAGGCGCTTCGGTGATCTCAAGTCTAAGGATTACATGCACCACCATTCGTTAGAGGATTTGCTCCATAGAGACTAGGGTTACCATCCATATGAAATCCTCTGGTGGGTTAGTCCAGTGAACTTGCTGCGGTGTAATCACCTACAGCAAGCACCCATGTGTTGCACTAGGTTGTCACCAAACAACCTTGACAAGTAAGATCAATCACTGTCTTTCGACAGAGTCGTTCAACACTATGATAGCCTTACCGTATTATCTGTGCCCTTACTTCAGAATAATACTAGGGCTACGGACATTTCTAGAATGGCCACCATATGTGCTCATAGGGTTCTCACTATCAAGATTTGAAACACTTGATACCCTCGTCACGGTTCTACCATTCTAAGGATATATATTAACACATATTGCAATAACAATGATTTACGCGATATAGGATAAGATGCCTTTTATTATTGATTAATGAACATTATTACAAAGAGTCAATTCTACAATAATTGATTGGCTCTAGGGCACCTACTCCAACAATCTCCCACTTGCACTATAGCCAATCATTCATGCACTCAACTTTGAATGACCTAAGTGCCCATCATGCTTCTACTACAACAGAAACTTCAATAGTGGGTTAGTAGGTATTTTACAAATCTGCACATTCCCTTTCTTATCGATCTTTCAGATCAAATTGAATCAACTAAGTAAGTGTTTGGATTACTGGTCCGTGATTCCTTAGCCACAACAATGGCTTCATTGTTATCGCAGTACAACTATACTGGATTAGCAATGCTTGAAATCACATCAAGTTCAGTAATGAACTTCTTGATCCAAACCGCCTACACGGCTGCATTAAATAATGCATTACACTTAGCATCAATTGTAGAATTGCAAGAAGACACCGATTTGAGCTCTTCCACTCCACCCTGCGGTTACATTGAGACAAAATTGTGTAATCCCAAATTGCAAACTATAATCATCCTTTTCTCGTTTGGAAATAGCTTCACTGTATTCTCTTACAGTGAGCTCATCTTTCCTCCATAATCCAAGAATATATATTCTTAAGCCCTTTTCAAATACTTAAGAATGGTCCATTGACACTCACCCAAAGGTCATTCACTTGGATTTAGTTGATATCTTCTACTAGTGCTGAATGCACATAAGACATCAATCTAAGTACATAACATATTGCTCACTTGAGCCTGATTGATATCCACTACAAATGCCCGAATGCACATTAGATATCAATGAACATATAAGATGGATCCACTTGCTAAAGCATGTGGGGATCCTCTTCATTCTATCTCTCTCATTGTGTGGTTAAAGACACATATCCTTACGAGATAGACACCATATGCCATCGAAGAAATCCCTTCTTGGATTTTTCTATACGAATGTGTTCATACCTTGTCTATGTACTTTGACTTAGTATGAGCAACCTACACGATCTATCACGATAGATCTTTATTCCAAGGATGTAGGCTGTTTCCCCTAAGTCTTTCATGGAGAAGCGCTTGGATAACCTGATCTTTACCAAGGCCGCAAGTTTGGTATATCATTCCTGATCAGAAGTATGTCATTGACATACAACACTAGGAATGCTCTTGCGCTCCCACTCACTTTCTTGTAAACACAGGGCTCATCTTCGTTCTTGATGAAACTGAATTCTTTTACTGCTTCATCAAAACGAATGTTCCAGCTCCTTGAAGCTGCTCGAGTCCATAAATGGATCTCTGCTACTTGCATACCTTATTAGCTTGACTATCAAGAACGAAACCATCAGGTTGTGTCATATACACATCCTTCTTAAGGTTTCCGTTCAGGAAAGCAGTTTTGACATCCATTTGCCAAAACCCATAGTCATGATATGCAGCAATTGCAAGCATAATCCGGATGGATTTAATCATGGCAACCGGCGAAAAGGTTTCTTCATAGTCAATGCCATGAATTTGTTTGAAACCTTTGGCAACCAGCCGTGCTTTATAAGTATGCACGTTGCCATCCATGTCAGTCTTCTTCTTAAAGGCCCATTTACACCCTATGGGTTTTACCCCTTCAGGTGGTTCCACCAGAGACCACACTTGGTTCTGGTACATGGAGTCCATCTCAGATTTCATGGCTTCAAGCCATTTAATGGAATCTGGATCCGATATAGCATCTTTATAGGTTCTGGGTTCCTCGTCTTGGTAGACCAGTACGTCACCTTATTGAGTCATGAGATAACTGTATCTCTCGGGCTCATGGCGTACTCTCCCAGATGTACATAGCTCCTGTGCTACCTGAGGTGGTTCACTTTGATCCACAAGTTATGGAGTAACCTCCTCATGATACTCAACCACTTCTTGTGGCATATCATTCCATCATTCGTCTAGTATATCTTGTGGTTCTAGAACTTCATCGAGTTCTACTTTTCTCCCACTAGTACTTCTTAGAAAATATTCATTTTCTAGGAAGACACCAGATCGAGCAATAAAAATTTTGCGCTCTTCTGGGTGGTAGAAATAGTATCCTTGGGTCTCCTTTGGATACCCCACAAATATACATTTACAGGATTTTGGGCCCAGGTTGTTCGAAGTCAATTTCTTAACATAAGCTTCGCAACCCCAAATCCTTAGATAAGACAAGTTGGGCTTTTGCCCCCTCCATAGCTAATATGAAGTCTTATCTGTAGACTTTGACGGCACACGGTTCAAAACGTGAGTCGCAGTCTCTAGGGCATAACCTCAGAAACGATGCGAGATAAATCACTAAAACTCATCATGAACCTAACCATATCAAGTAAGGTCTTGTTCCTCCTTTCCGACACTCCTTTGTGTTGGGGTGTATAAGGAGGAGTGAGTTGTGATACTATCCCACATTCCTTCAGGTATGTTTAGCTCAACTTGCCAAAGTTGGCATAGTAGTCATTTTGAGATTATCCTTGTTGTCTTTCTTAAGAACATATTATTATGAAACAGTTCCATAAAGAATATTATTTATACTCAAGGACAATAATCCATTAGTAAACTAATATTCTCATTTGTCCTATGTGGACATAGAAATATAATTTCTAGAACTGAAGAAAAAACCATAATAATCCACAAGTTCCAAGAAACAAGTCCATCGGCTAAATCGACGATAAGATCCTACGACAAATGTAGCAAAGACGTGCTTCATTTCCAAGCAGGTAGGTCCACCTCTCCTTCGCGAGCAATCTACTCTACCGTAGTTCCTACACATCAATCAAATGTGATTACCACATCTTGTGTCAACTAGATGTTTACGGGAGAAGTTAATCTCAATAACGTACCTGACAAAGAAGTAACATTCTTCTTCCCTTTTGCTAGGAAGGCCTTGCAATGTTTCCTCCAGTGGCTGGGATTCCCATAGTGAGTACAAACGCCTTTCCTTTCTACAACAGTTCTTTCCATCGACTTCTGAGCCCTTTCCTTTTCACTTGAGTTGGCTTCAACCAACGTCAATGTTTCTGACATTTTCATGCCTGACTCAGTAGTCTTCAACAAATCCAGAAGCTCGGAAAGGGTATTCTTCTTATCTTCCTCAATAAAGTCATAGACAAATTGAGAATAAGAATCTGGCAAAGACTGTAATATTAGGTTTATCATTAAACCTTCATTAAGTCCACCTCCCAAAATCTCAAGCTTATTCATATACTCGGTCCACTTGGAGTATATGATCGCCAATTTTTGGTACCCTCTTCCATCCTACATCTGAATAACGGACCGAGACACCATATGCTTCTCATTTCTTCAAGAAAATGAAGAATAGAAGCTAAATCCATTTTCCGCACTCATCCGCAGATAATGGTGCCATTGATGCAAGCACAATGTATCTAGTCATTTCGCTTTTGCATCATGTGTATGCTTCACATATACATACCCGGGGTCTCATGGATAGAACTATCGGCAGTTTGGTGATGAGCTTGCTCAATGGTGTATAATCTATCGCTTGACTGAAGTATATTATTTATACTTCTATACCAAATCCAACAAAATTTTCACCATTCCATTTCTCTCCCGGATTCGATGATTTGTCGCGGTTGATGTTGGGATCATTTTGCTCAAATTTAAGTGAATCTACAAGTGCAGAAAAAGTAACCGTTATTACCATGTTCATTATTATTGTTTAATATGGTCCTTTATTAAACGAAGCTCCCACTATTTTACTTAAGTCAATAGCCCTCACCATTAACTCAGGAAAGCCCGTTGACTTTCCTAGTAGACCGAGATCCCATCCTGCCCATTTCAAACCTTCGCTTTGGCGAACAAGCCAAAATAAGTTGATTAGGTAGGCTAACAAACTTAATCCACACCAGTTGATAGCTCCCACTATCAACCTCAAATGTGAGAAAGCCAACAAGCCAATCACACAATCCAATGGAACAGTACATGCCATCATCCTCAAGTGTGATTCTCAGTATCGTAGAGTGGACACTACATGTCACCACGTACACACAATATGTGTACTGCTCTACTATACCTATGACGCGTGTTTATCAACCTTCGCTTTGGCGAACAAGCAAAACCGTCATTTTAAGTCGACCCATTACCATTAAGGAAAACTCCAATGCATTTTAACCTCCCACTGGTAGAAGTGTACCCTTCGCTTTGGCGAACAAGGTTTCGGACGAAGGTTGGTTTGATTAAAACCATGGTGATGGAAGGCTTTCGTGACTTAATATACTTTAATTGAGGGTTTTCTTATTTAATGTCTCACCAGATTATTATCTTTGTTAAAATGACATTGTTTGGCATGTTATCAAACTTTCAACCTTTAGCATGCATTCTAAACAAAAATTAAACGTGTCGATACATGGCCCAACTAAAACCGATTTCCTCGAGCCTAGAGGAATCGGTGGGTCACCTAGGGGTCCTGTAATAAACATCTTGAGTCTTCCAAGTATGGTTGTCTCGTCCTTTGCTTCGTCTTCAAGTACATTACAAAAACTATCGTTCTAAATTTACAATAAATAATTATACAAATTCTTTGCATCAATAAATTTAGAAACCTCGATTTACATTCGAGGGGAATTAGATGAGAAGAGAATGTACATCGAGAAGAGGAGAAAGGCAGGACACGCAGGCCCTATTTAATAAAATAAAACCATACATACCCAAAAAATATTTAAAACATTCACCATTAGGTCTAAGGCTCATGTACCGGGCACCATGCAATATACAAACAAGTACAAAGCATACATTTCAAAAACAATCAATTTCTGAAATTTGTGGGTTAATTACATTTACCCCCTGACAATTTACAGATTTTGTTTGGTCCAAAAGTTTTGAAACTTTGCATTTTACCCCCTGCACACTTGGAAGTGTGCTCGCTGCAGCGATGAGTTAGATTGCCGTGGCGTACATTGGTTTTGGTACAGCGCACATCCGAAGGACGATCGCCGCGGCGATGGGTTATATCGCCGCGACCCAGCGCTGTTCATACAACGCCTCCGTCTGAGGGACGATCGCTGCGGCAAGCCGCTGGTCACCAAAGACTAGTTTGGACAACGCTCGCTGCGGCGATGGATTATATCGCCGCTGTAACAACTACTGTAAACTAATACAATGCATGCATAATAACAATAGAAAATTGGGCCCAAAAACTTTCTTTTCATTATAAGTCATACGTCTTTTTATACACAAAGAACGCATTTACAAAAATGCCATTTTAAAAGACAAAATAGGGGGAAACAAAGTAGTAGCTATTGCTCCTCGCTTGCCGACGCCTCCGATTTGCACCATCACCTAGATCCTGCATCCCACAAAGGAAAAGTACTAGGGGTGAGCACAAAATGATGCCTCGAAGTAAAACCCTTTATCCTCTCTATCCCCGTATGTATAACTCTTAATTCTTTCCTCTCACTTTCTGTTGTTTCCTTAATCGTCATGGCCTCATCTTAATGAGTACGGCCGGATGGCGTTCACTCAAAGCACCATCTCACTCTTCATGACTATCGGGTGGAATTCACACAAAGACCAACCCGTTCTTAGTGACTACCAAGCTGGGGATCACGAAGCACCTACCCGGTTTTCGTAACTATCGGGTGGAGACCACATAGCACCTACCTGTTCCTCATTACTTTCGGGTAACGATCACCAAGCATTAACCCATTCCTAATCACCGTCCGGGTGATGATCACAAAGCATCAACCCACTTAATAAATATCAGGGTGATGATCACAAAGCATCAACCCCTTTTTCTAATAACTAACCGGGTGATGGTCACAAAGCATCCACTCGCTTCTAATACCCATCGGGTGATGATCACAAAGCATCAACCCATTTCTAATGGCTATTCGGGTGATGATCACAAAGCATCAACCCGATTCTCATAACCGCCGGGTGATGATCACAAAGCATCCACCCATCTCTAATACTTTTCTTCTCATTCACTCTATTCTAGCACTTCTCATTCTCTCTACCCTTAGAGTAGTTGCATCCACAAAGATCTCTACTCATAGAGCAAGTGCATACACAAAGTTTCCTACTCTTTTCTTAGGTCATTTCTCAATGCACAATTAATGCCTATGGATGGTTCATCTCCACTAATGCACTTATGAAATGCCAACATGCAATGTTGCAAGAATTAAGGTTCACTACTCATACTCAAACCTCTATTAGGCATTTCAACAAACAATTCAAGTGCATAATAAAACCTCTACTATAACAACAATTCTAAATCTTTCTTTAACCATCCAAAATGGGGAGAAACCCTCTCACTTAGCCACAATTCCTGCCAAAGAAAGACACTTCCAAAAAGGATTTCTCAATATCCTTTAATTCAATCTCAAACTACCTTTCCAACCCACATCTCATTTCTTATATTTGCAATGTATAAACAACCATAAAGCACTAGAAATCTCTATTTAAGCCTCAATAACATGGCAATAACATGTATATAACATACATACATAAGTGCTATCAAAACCCTAATCAAGAAAAATTCCCAAATCTCAACTTGGGTTGGGGTTTACTTACCTTGTTATGGAGAGATTTCACTAACTCTTCCTTTCACTTGGTTTGCTTGACTTTTTCTCTACTCTTAAACAAAAGAACAAAAACCCTCAATATTCAATATATACTAAAACTCACAAAGCTTCACAACCAAAGCAAGAATCCTTACCTTAGGATGCCTTAGGTTGATTTTCTACCCCAAATCACTCCAAAAGCCCTTTAAAACTCCTTGATCAAAAGAAAGAGAATTTGAGAGGAAGCAAGAGAGGAGAAAGGGCTGAAGAAGAAGAATGAAGGGTTTGCAATGTCTTAATTCCTTTTAATGAAATTTATACACAAGCATTCCCATTTTGCCCTTACTCTTCTTTGGGAATTCTGTCTATATCCTTTGATTCATTACAAACACACCCCCATAACAACATATTCTCCATGAAAATTCCTTACATTTTACTCCCCACTTTTCCTACTAATTAGGGGTAGATTGGTCAAATTGCCCTTAGGGAAGAAAATATCTAAAACTTAACAAACATTTTGGTTGACACGTCGCCGCGGCGAGGAATCCTCTGTCACCGCGGCGAAACTATCTAGCAGCTTCCCCGTGGCTACAACACCTCCTCGCCCGCCGGTGAAGATTATTCTTAGCCTTCAAGACCGAAACACTAAACTTCTTCTATTTTCAACCAATTTCGGGGGCAAGTATTAAACATAACACTCAATCAAAGGTCAACCAAACAATATTACCAAGAAACCAACTCAGATAAGAGCAAAAGAAGAAACAATAACTACGTACCTCAAGTGGGGCGTTATAATTCTCCCCCCCTTAAAAGAATTTCGTCCCCAAAATTCAAACAAATAACTCTGGGAAACGATTCTGCATGTCCCGTTCTACTTCCCAAGTGGCCTCTTCCACTTTGTGATTCCTCCAAAGGATCTTCACTAGCGGAACACTCTTGTTCCGAAGCTCTTTAACCCTTCGATCTAAAATTTGAACTGGACGTTCTTCATATACTAGATTCTCTGTTACTTTAACGTCCTCTACACTCAGGATGTGGAGGGGATCACTTACATATTTCCATAGCATCGAGACATGGAAGACATCGTGCACCCTGTCCATGCTAGGTGGTAGTGCCAATCACAGGCCACCTTTCCCACTCGTTGCAAGACCTCAAATGGACCGACATATCTCGGTGCTAACTTCCCTTTGCTTCCGAAGCGCATTACTCGCTTGTAAGGGGAAACTTTCAAAAACACTTTGTCGCCCACTTGGAATTCTACCTCTTCCTCTTCAAGTCGCATAACTCTTCGTCAATCTTGGGCTTGTTTCATTCTATTTCTGATTAACTTCACATCTTCTACTAGTTTCTGAGTCATCTCTGGCCCAAGAGCGGTACTCAACTCATCTTTTTCGCCTACTTCATCCCAATGTAGTGGAGACCTACATCGTCTACCATATAACGTCGTAAGGGGGCGCCATTTTAATTGTAGACTGATAATCGTTGTTGTAGGCAAATTCCATTAAGGGTAACATCTCATGCCAGGATACTCGATAATCCATGCAATAGGCTCTCAACATATCTTCGAGCACCTGATTGGTTCTCTCGATTTGGCCATCTGTCTAAGGATGATAGGCAGTACTGAATGCTAAACGGGTACCCAAATTCTTCTGTAAACTCGTCCAAAAAGCTGAAACGAATCTGGAATCTTTATCTCGACACAATAGTCTTGGGGCACACCATGCAATCGACCTATCTCCTTGAGGTAAATCTGAGCCAGCTGATTTGTAGTGGTACTCTTGAAACAACTGCTGAAAACTACTACAATGCATGCATAATAACAATAGAAAATTAGGCCCAAAGTTTTCTTTTCATTATAAGTCATATGTCTTTTATACACAGAGAGTATGGTTTACAAAAATTCACTTTAAAAGACAAAACAGGGGAAACAGTGTAGCTATTGCTCCTCGCTTCCGACGCCCCTCCGACTGCATCAACACCTAGATCCCGCATCCCACAAAAGAAAAATAACGGGGTGAGCACAAAATAATGCCTCGGTAAGTAAACCCTCTATCCGTCTATCCTCGTATGTATCACACGTAATTCTTTCCTTATACTATTTCTCTTTCTATATCTGTTTCTACTAAACAAAGATGGCCTCATCTTACCTGGGAGGTACGGCCGAAGATAGCGTTCACACAAAGACCATCTCACTCTTCATGACTATCGGGGTGTGGAATTCACGCATACCAACCCGTTTCCGGTGACTACCGAGTGGGGATCACAAAGCACCAACTCGGTTTTTCCTAACTATCGGGAGGAGACCACCTAGCACCTACCCGTTTCTCATGACTTTTGGGTAACGATCACCAAGCATTAACCCGTCTCTAGTCATGGTCCGGGTGATGATCACAAAGCATCAACCCACTTCTACTGAATGTTGGATGATGATCACAAAGCATCAACCCACTTCTAACAACTAACCGGGTGGTGGTCACAAAGCATCCATCCGTTTCTACTACTCATCGGGTGACGATCACAAAGCATCGACCCATCTCTAAGGGCTATTCGGGTGGTGATCACAAAGCATCAACCTGATTCCCATAACTATCGGGTGATGATCACAAAGCATCAACCCATCTATTCTACTCTTCTAATTCACTCCATTCTAGCATTTGTCATTCTCTCTACTCTTAGAGTAGTTGCATGCATCCACCAAGCTCTCTACTCATAGGGTAATTGCCTACACAAGTTTCCTACACTTTGTTAGGTCACTTTTCAATGCACAATTAGTGCCTATGGATGGTTCATCTCCACTAATGCACTTATGAAATGCCAACATGCAATGTTGCAAGAATTAAGGTTCACTACTCATACCCAAACCTCTATTAGGCATTTCATCAAACAACTCATGCACACTATAAAACTCTAATATAGCCATGATTCTAAAACTTTTTCTAACCATCCAAAATAGGGGAGAAACCCCTTCACATAACCATAAAACCTGTCCAAAGAAGGCCCACTTCCAAAAAGGGATCCACAATACCCCTTCAATTCCATCTCAAACTACCTTTCCAACCCAACAACTCATTTCTCATATTTGCAAAGAATAAACAATCACAAGGCATAGAAATCTCTATTTAAGCCTTCATACATGGCATATCACATGTATATCACATACATACATCATTTCTATCAAAACCCTAATCAAGAAAATTCTTAAATCTCAACTTGGGTTGGGGGTTTACTTACCTTGTTATGGAGAGACTTCACCAACTCTTCCTTTCACTTGTTTTGCTTGACTTTTTCTCTTCTCTTAACCAAAATAACAAAAACCCTCAAATTTCAATATAACTTAAAACTCACAAATCACACAACTTAAGTAGAAATCCTTACCTTAGAAAGCCTTAGGTTGCTTTTCTACCCCCAAATCACTTCAAAAATCCCTTGGAACTCCTTGATCAAAAGAAAAGAGAAGTTGAGATGAACAAGAATGGAGAGTTGCGTTTTTGAGAAGAAGAATGAGGGGTTTGCTAATTCTTAATTCCTTTTAATGAGCTTTATACACAATTATTCCCATTTTGCCCTTACTATTCTTTGGGAATTCCATCTATATCCTTTGATTCATTACAAACTCACCCCCATAACAACATATTCTCTATGAAAAATCCTTACAATTAACTCCCCACTTTTCCTACTAATTAGGGGTAGAATGGTCAAATTGCCCTTAGGGAAGAAAATATCTAAAACTTAACAAACATTTTAATCGGCCCACGCCGCGGCAAGGAAACTGGCCGCCGTGCGAAGTGGCGGCCAGCCTTCCCCGTGGCTTCAACACCTCTTCGCCGCGGAAGATTCTTCTTCGCCCCGGTGAAGCATGGCAGACTGAACTTCTTCTGTTTTCAACCAATTTCAGGGCAAGTATTCAACACAACACTCAATATTACCAAAAACCAACTCAAATAAGAGCAAAGGAAGAAACAACAACTACGTACCTCAAGTGGGGCGTTACAATTCTTCCCTTAAAAGAATTTTGTCCCTGAAATTCATGCAAATAACTCTGGGAAGCGATTCTGCATGTCCCGTTCTACCTCCCAAGTGGCCTCTTCTACTTTGTGATTCCTCCAAAGGATCTTCACTAGCGGAACACTCTTGTTCCGAGGCTCTTTAACCTTTCGATCTAGAATCTGAACTGGACGTTCTTCATATACAAGATTTTCTGTTACTTCAACGTCCTCTACGCTCAGGATGTGGAGGGGATCACTTACATATTTCCGTAGCATTGAGACATGGAAAACATCATGCACCCTGTCCATACTAGGTGGTAGTGCCAATCTGTAGGCAACCCTTCCCACTCGTTGCAATACCTCAAATGGACCTATAAATCTCGGTGCTAACTTCCCTTTGCTTCCGAAGCGCATTACTCGCTTGTAAGGGGAAACTTTCAGGAACACTTTGTCGCCCACTTGGAATTCTACCTCTTTCCTCTTCAAGTCGGCATAACTCTTCTGTCGATCTTGGGGTTGTTTCATTCTATTTCGGATTAACTTCACATCTTCTACTAGTTTCTGAGTCACCTCTGGCCCAATAGCGGTACTCAACTCATCTCTTTCGCCTACTTCATCCCAATGAAGCGGAGACCTACATCGTCTACCATATAAAGCCTCGTAAGGCGCCATTCTAATTGTAGACTGATAACTATTGTTGTAGGCAAATTCCACTAATGGTAACATCTCATGCCAGGATACTCCATAATCCATGCAACAGGCTCTCAGCATATCCTCGAGCACCTGATTCGTTCTCTCGGTTTGGCCATCCGTCTGAGGATGATAGGCAGTCCTGAATGCTAATTGGGTACCCAAACTCCTCTGTAAACTTTTCCGGATGAAAACAAATTTGGAATCTCTATTTCGATACTATAGTCTTGGGCACACCATGCAATCTACTATCTCCTTGAGGTAATTCCCAGGCCAAGCGATCGTAGTGGTACTTTCCTTTCTTGGAAGAAAATGGGCTGACTTGGTTAACCTATCCCACAATCACCCATATAGCATTACACCCACCCTTTCGCACTCGGGGAGACTCGTGATAAAATCCATTGAAACGCTCTCCCATTTCCACTGGAATACTCAATGGCCTGAAGCTACGACGGTACCGTTGATGTTACGCTTTCACCTGCCGACAAGTTAGACATTTAGCCATAAACTCGCAATGTCTTTCTTCATACGACCACCAATAGCCTTTCTTTACATCCCTGATACATCTTGGTTGCTCCCGGAAGAGCGGTGTACGGTGTGTCATGTGCCTCCATAAGAATTTTCTGTTTCAACTCCTCATTTGGAGGAATGCACAACCGATTTAAATGAGGACACCATCTCTCACAAAGAACTCTGTTGTCTTGCCCTCACGCACTTGGCCGAATTCTGTTTCGACACCACTCATCACCATTTGCTTTTCTCTAATTTCCTCTAGTAAAGAGGACTGTACCTCTAAGTCGGGCAATTCTTCCCGGAACCACTTCAATCTGCTCCTTAGACAACTCTTCTATTAACTCTTTCTCAGTAAGCCCATGGAAAACATGGGCTTTTCTACTCAAAGCATCGGCTACTACATTGGCTTTCCCCATTGATACTTGATCTCACAATCATAATCCTTAACCGCTTCTAACCACCTTCCTCGCCTCATATTCAACTCTTTTGAGTGAAGAAGTACTTTAGACTCTTATGGTTGGTGTAGATATTACTCTTCACACCATAAAGGTAATGCCTCCAAATCTTTAAGGCAAAGACCACGGCTGCAAATTCTAAATCATGCGTAGGGTATCGGTCTCGTACTCCTTCAATTGACGAGAAGCATAAGCTATAACCTACCTAATCGCATCAAACATGGTGCCAAGTCCCCGCAGAGGCGTCTGTATAAATGTCATAATCTACACCCTCCTGCGGTAACACTAGTACAGGAGCTGATGTTAACCTCTTCTTCAACTCTTGAAAGCTTTCTTCACATGCTGCTGACCAGACAAAAGGAGTTTTCGCTTGGTAAGAGCAGCAAGTCCCAGCAGGTGGGCGAATCCCGCCTACAAATCGCGGTAGTAACCCTCCGCAAGCCTAAGAAACTCCCGATTTCTTTCACTATTCTTAGCTTCGCCATTCCAGATTGCTGCACTTTACTCGGGTCTACCGAAATCCCTTCCTTCGACATGGTATGACCCAGGAATATCACTTGGTTAAGCCAAAACTCACACTTAGAAAATTTAGCACACAACTTCTTTTCTCTCAACCGTTGCAATACTAATCTCAAGTGTTTCTCATGTTCTTCTCTTGACTTTGAGTAAATCAGAATGTCGTCGATGAAGACAACAATGAATCGATCCAAGTATTCATGGAATACTCTGTTCATCAAGTCCATAAAAACTGCTGGGGCATTAGTCAAGCCGAAAGGCATCACTACAAATTCATAATGCCCATATCTGGTACAAAAGGCAGTTTTAGCCACATCTTGCTCAGCCACTCTTACCCGATGATACCCGACCTCAAATCAATTTTTGGAGAACACTCCGCCTCCTTTCAACCGATCAAAAAAGGTCATCTATCCCTGGGGTAGCGGGTACTTATTCTTCACTGTAACTTTATTCAACTCCCTATAATCAATAGACATCCTTAGTGATCCATCCTTCTTCTTCACAAACAGGATTGGAGGTCCCCAAGGAGAATGACTTGGTCGGATAAAACCTTTATCTAAAAGCTCTTGGAGTTGCTTCTTTAATTCTTGGAGCTCAACTGGGGCCATTCGATAAGGGGCTTTAGATATTGGTGCTGTCCCTGGTGCTAGTTCGATACTAAATTCTACCTCCCTCTCTGGGAGGCAAACCCGTAACTCTTTCGGAAACACATCTAGAAAGTCTCGAACTACTGGCACCCTCTTAATCTCTAAGCGTGGAACATCACCACTCTGCACTACATGGGCAATATATCCCGACCACCCTTTTCTCAACATCTTCCTGACTTTCACACTACTAATCAACATGCTCAACTGATGGCCTTCTCCAAAACTAAACTTATCTCCACTATCGAGGTTAAACCTCGCCTTCTTTTTCCGACAGTCAATCTCTACTCCATATCTCCCTAGGAAATCCATGCCCAGAATCACATCAAAATCGGGCATATCAAAACTATTAAGTCAACGGTTAACTCTCTACCCTTGGATCACTAAGGACTCTCTTAACAAAACCTCTTGAGTCACAACACTAACCCCATCGGGTAGTTCGATCTTAATGGGTTGAGTCGCTCTAGTAGGTTTCAAACCTAATCTCTCAAGCATCCCATAAGATATGAACGAATGAGTAGCGCTGAATCAATTAAAGCATATAAAGGGACTGAATGAAATAATAAGCGACCCGATAAGAACCGATGGACTACTCTGCTTCACCCTGTGCCACAGTAAACACTCTAGCATTTGCAGTACCTCCTGAACTCTGGGTCGTTGGTGGAGGAGAAGCTTTACAATCTCTCATCATGTGCCCTAGCTGTCGGCACCTATAACACACTCTCTGATCCCTCAAACATTCTCTCGTGATTCCTCCCACATTTAGGGCAAAGAGGAAACCCTTCTGTCCGAGGTCGCTTATTCTTCCACTCTTTTCTATTCTGTCTATACTGAAACTTCTTCTTTTGATTCTTCATGTCTTTACCCTTTACACCCTCATGTTTCTCTCTCTGAGGAGCGGAGGGTAGCTCCTTCGGTCCTCCTGTCGAGGATCCTACGGGAAGATTTTATTCTCAAAAATCTCCGCCTTCATCGCCCGCCTCAAAGCCTCACTATAATTTCGAGGAGGGTTGGAGCTTGTCATTATATCCCGGGCTATCTCCGGCTTCAATCCATGCACAAACTTATCCCTTCTCAAGGCCGGAGTACTAACTATTCCCGGTGCAAACCTTGCAAGAGAGTTGAATCTCACCGAGTACTTTCTTTCACGGCGCTAGTCCCTTGTCAGTGATAAATTCTTGGACCTTCTCATGAACTTGGTCCTTTGTTCTATACTCGGCCTCAAACTCTTGCCTGAACTCTTCCCACGTCATTACTGTCACATCATGAGTTTCTTCCATTAATTCCCACCAAATTCGGGCATCACCCCGAAACAAGAAACTCGCATACCGGATCTTCTCCCGGTCTGACATGGGAAACAAACACCGTGGCTCGTTCTACCGACCAAGCCACTCTTCTGCTATTACTGGATCTGTAGTACCCTTAAATTCTGAGGGTTGATGCTGACTAGAAAGACCGTAAATCGGTTCAACTCTGTTCTGTACTGGGGGAGGTACCGGTTGTCCTCCTTCGACATTTGTAACTGGCGGTACCTGTACAGGGGGTACAACTCTCCCCGAAGTTTCGCCATAACTTGTGTATAATTCCCCCGGATTCTAGCTTCATCCAAGGGTGGGAGGGGCGAGACTCAGGGGTGGGTTAGGAAGGTTCTCCTTCATTCACCACACCCTTACCGCGATTTCGATAACTACGCCTCATCTACAAAATGATCACACTAATGAACCTCAAGAAACAATTACGTAAGGAAAGAATTACTTACACAAGTGGTTAGAGGACGCGTGGCGATAAGAATAGTACACCTGCTTCAATCCCAAAATCTTTGCTCTGATACCAAAAATGAAACAACTACTGAAAACTAGTACAATGCATGCATAATAACAATAGAAAATTGGGCCCAAAGTTTTCTTTTCATTATAAGTCATATGTCTTTTATACACAGAGAGTATGGTTTACAAAAATTCACTTTAAAAAGACAAAAACAGGGAAACAAGTGTAGCTATTGCTCCCCGCTTGCCGACGCCCTCCGATCGCATCAACACCTAGATCCCTGTCTCCCAGAAAAGAAAAATAACGGGGTGAGCACAAAATAATGCTTAGTAAGTAAAACCCTCTATCTGTCGTCCCCCGTATGTATCACACGTAATTCTTTCCTTATACTATTTCTGCTTTCTATATCTCTTTTTACTAAACAAAGATGACCTCATCTTACCAGAATACAGGCGATAGCGTCACACAAAGACCATCTCACTCTTCATGACTATCGGGTGGAATTCACACAGCACCTTCCCAACCCTTGGCTCGACTACCGAGTGGGGATCACAAAACACCAACTCGGTTTTTCCTAACTATCGGGAGGAGACCACCTAGCACCTACCCGTTTCTCATGACTTTTGGGTAACGATCACCCAACATTAACCCGTTTCTAGTCGCTGTCGGTGATGATCACAAAGCATCAACCCAACTACCGAATGTTGGATGATGATCACAAAGCATCAACCCACTTCTAACAACTAACCGGGTGGTGGTCACAAAGCATCCATCCGTTTCTACTACTCATCGGGTGACGATCACAAAGCATCGACCCATCTCTAAGGGCTATTCGGTTGGTGATCACAAAGCATCAACCCGATTCCCATAACTATCGGGTGATGATTACAAAGCATCAACCCATCTATTCTACTCTTCTAATTCACTCCATTCTAGCATTTGTCATTCTCTCTACTCTTAGAGTAGTTGCATGCATCCACCAAGCTCTCTACTCATAGGGTAATTGCCTACACAAGTTTCCTACACTTTCTTAGGTCACTTTTCAATGCACAATTAGTGCCTATGGATGGTTCATCTCCACTAATGCACTTATGAAATGCCAACATGCAATGTTGCAAGAATTAAGGTTCACTACTCATACTCAAACCTCTATTAGGCATTTCATCAAACAACTCATGCACACTATAAAACTCTAATATAGCCATGATTCTAAAACTTTTTCTAACCATCCAAAATAGGGAGAAACCCCCTTCACATAACCATAAAACCTCAAAGAAGGCACCTTCCAAAAAAGGGATCCACAATACCCCTTCAATTCCATCTCAAACTACCTTTCCAACCCAACAACTCATTTCTCATATTTGCAAAGAATAAACAATCACAAGGCATAGAAATCTATATTTAAGCCTTCATACATGGCATATCACATGTATATCACATACATACATCCTATCAAAACCCTAATCAAGAAAATTCTTAAATCTCAACTTGGGTTCAGGGGTTTACTTACCTTGTTATGGGAGAGACTTCACCAACTCTTCCTTTCACTTGTTTTGCTTGACTTTTTTCTTCTCTTAACCAAAATAACAAAAACCCTCAAATTTCAATATAACTTAAAACTCACAAATCACACAACTTAAGTAGAAATCCTTACCTTAGAAAAGCCTTAGGTTGCTTTTCTACCCCCAAATCACTTCAAAAATCCCTGGAACTCCTTGATCAAAAGAAAAGAGAAGTTGAGATGAACAAGAATGGAGAGTTGCGTTTTTGAGAAGAAGAATGAGGGGTTTGCTAATTCTTAATTCCTTTTAATGAGCTTTATACACAATTATTCCCATTTTGCCCTTACTCTTCTTTGGGAATTCCATCTATATCCTTTGATTCATTACAAACTCACCCCCATAACAACATATTCTCTATGAAAAATCCTTACAATTAACTCCCCACTTTTCCTACTAATTAGGGGTAGAATGGTCAAATTGCCCTTAGGGAAGAAAATATCTAAAACTTAACAAACATTTTAATCGGCACTCGCGGCGCGGAGGAAACCTGCCGCCGCGGCGGCGATCAGGGCCCAGCCTTCCCCGTGGCTTCAACACCTTCTTCGCCGCGACAAAGATTCTTCTTCGCCTTGAAGCATGGCAGACTGAACTTCTTCTATTTTCAACCAATTTCAGGGCAAGTATTCAACACAACACTCAATATTACCAAAAACCAACTCAAATAAGAGCAAAGGAAGAAACAACAACTACGTACCTCAAGTGGGGCATTACAACTCTCCTTTACTGGAAGGAAATGGGCTGATTTGGTTAATCTATCCATAATCACCCATATAGCATTACACCCTTTCTCGCACTTAGGGAGACCCAAGGATAAAATCCATCGAAATGCTCTCCCATTTCCCCTCCTCGGAATATTCGGTGGTGAAGCAACCCTTAACCTTGGCCGGCTGGGTGCTCGTTCACCTACGGACAAGTTAGACATTTAGCTACAACTCGCAATGTCTTTCTTCATACCCTCGACCACCAATAGCCTTTCCTTACATCTTGATACATCTTGGGTTGCTCCCTGGATGAGCGGTGTACGGTGTGTCATGAGCCTCATAAGAATTTTCTTCTGCTTAACTCCTCATTTGGAGGAATGCACAACCGATTCCTGAAATAGAGGACATCATCTCTCACAAAGAACTCTGATGTCTTGCCCTCAAGCACTTGCTGAACTATTTTCTGACACCACTCATCGGCCACTTGCTTTTCTCTCGATTTCCTTTAGTAAAGAAAATCGTATCTCTAGACCTCGGCAATTCTTACCGTAACCACTTCAATCTGGGCTTTCTTTAGACAATTCTTCTATTAACTCCAATTGCGCTTGGTAAGCCGGAATAAATAGGCTTTTCTCTCCGGAAGGCATTGGCTACTTACATTGGCTTTTCCCGTAATACTTGATCTCACAATCATAATCCTTAACCAGCTTCTAACCACATTCTCTCGCCTCATATTCAACTCCTTTTGAGTGAAGAAGTACTTTAAACCTTATGATCGGGTGGTAGATATTACTCTTCACACCATAAAGGTAATGCCTCCAAATCTTTAAGGCAAAGACCACGATGCTAATTCTAAGTCATGCGTAGGGGTATCTCGGTCTCGTACTTTTCAATTGACGAGAAGCATAAGCTATGACCCTACCTAACCGCATCAAGACAGCGGGCGAGGTCCTCGCAGAGAGGCATCTCAGATAGATGTCATATTCTACACCCTCCCCGTGGTAAACACTAATACAGAGCCGTTGTTAATCTCTTCTTCAACTCTTGGAAGCTTTCTTCACATGCTGTTGACCAGACAAAAGGAGTTTTCTATTTGGTAAGAGCTGTTAAGGGTTTAGCCAATTGGGCGAATCCCGCTACAAAATGCCAATAGTAACCTGCTAAGCCTAAGAAACTCCCCGATTTCTTTCACGTTGGCTTCTCGCCATTCCCTGGGGGATTGCCTTCACCTTACTCAGATCTACCGAAATTCCTTCCTTCGACACGGTATGACCCAGGAATATCACTTGATTAAGCCAAAACTCACACTTAGGAAATTTAGCACACAACTTCTTTTCTCTCAGCTGTTGCAATACTAATCTCAAGTGTTTCTCATGTTCTTCTCTTGACTTTGAGTAAATCAGAATGTCGTCAATGAAGACAACAATAAACCCGATCCAAATACTCATGGAATACCCGGTTCATCAAGTCCATAAAACTCAGTAGGGGCATTAGTCAAGCCAAAAAGGCATCACTACAAATTCATAATGCCCATATCTTGTACGAAAGGCAGTTTTAGCCACATCTTGCTCAACCACTCTTACCTAATGATACCCGAACCTCAAATCAATTTTGGAGAACACTGCCGCTCCTTTTAACTGATCGAAAAGGTCATCGATCCGGGGTAGAGGATACTTACTCTTCACTGTAACTTTATTCAACTCCCTATAATCAATACACATCCTTAGTGATCCATCCTTCTTTTTCACAAATAGGATTGGAGCTCCCCAAGGAGAATGACTCGGTCGGATAAAGCCTTTATCTAAAAGCTCCTGGAGTTGCTTCTTTAATTCTTGAAGCTCAGCTAGGGCCATTCGATAAGGGGCTTTAGATATTGGTGTTGTCCCTGGTGCTAGTTCGATACTAAATTCTACCTCCCTCTCTGGAGGCAAACCCGGAAACCTCTTCCGGGAAACACATCTAGAAAGTCCCCGAACTACGCACCCTCTGAATCTCTAGCTGTAGAACATCACCACTCTGCACTACATGGGCAATATATCCCGAACACCCCTTTCTCAACATCTTCCTCGCTTTCACACTACTAATTAGCATGCTCAACTGATGGCCCTCTCCAAAACTAAACTTATCTCCACTATCGAGATTAAATCTCGCCTTCTTTTTCCGACAGTCAATCTCTACTCCATATCTCCCTAGGAAATCCATGCCCAATATCACATCAAAGTCGGGCATATAAAAAACTATCAAGTCAACTGTTAACTCTCTACCCTGGATCACCAAGGACTCTCTTAACGAAAATCTCTTGAGTCAGAACACTAACCCCATCGGGTAACTCTATCTTAATGGGTTGAGTCACTAATGGGTTTCAAACCTAATCTCTCAATCATCCCATAAGATATAAACGAATGAGTGGCGCCTGAATCAATTAAAGCATATAAGAGCGAATGAAATAATAAGCGACCCGATAGGCGGTGATGGGTGGCCTCTGCCCTTCCCCCGTGCCACAAGAAACACTCGGCATTCGCAGCACTCCCCGAACTCGAGTGGTTGGTGGAAGAGGAGCTTTACAATCTCTCATCATGTGCCCTGGCTGTCGGCACCTATAACACACTCTCTAGTCCCTGAGACATTCTCCGGGGTGATTCTTTCCGCATTTAGGGCAAAGAGGAAACCCTTCCGTCCGGGGCCGTTTATTCTTCCAACTCCCTCTTATTCTGTCTATCTTAAAACTTCTTCTTCTGATTCTTCATTTCTTTACCTCTTACACTTTCTTGTTTCTCTCTCTGTGGGGCGGAGGGTAGCTCATTTGGTCCTCCTGTCGAGGATCCTATGGGGAAGATTTTATTCTAAAAAATCTCCGCCTTCATTGCCCGCCTCAAAGCCTCACTATAATTTCGAGGAGGGTTGGAACTTGTCATTATATCCCGGGCTATCTCCGGCTTCAACCCGTGCACAAACTTATCCCTTCTCAAGGCCGGAGTACTAACTATTCTGGGTGCAAACCTTGCAAGAGAATTGAATTTCACCGAGTACTCTTTTACGACACTAGTCCCAAGTCCAGAACTCCCGATAAATTCTTGGACCTTCTCATGAACTTGGTCCTCTGTTCTATACTTGGCCTCAAACTCTTGCCTGAACTCTTTCCAAGTCATTACTGTCACATCATGAGTTTCTTCCATTAATTCCCACCAAATTCGGGCATCACCCCAAAACAAGAAACTTGCATACCGGATCTTCTCCCGGTCTGACATGGGTAATAAACCCGTGGCTCGCTCTACGGACCCAAGCCACTCTTACGCTGTACGGGTCTGTAGTACCCTTAAACTCGAGGGTTGATGTTGGACTGAAAGACCGTAAATCGGTTCAACCCTTCTCTGTACTGGGGGAGGTACCGATTGTCCTCTTTCGACATGCACAACTGGCAGTACCTGTACGGGGGTTTCAACTCTCCCCTGGGTTTCTGCCATAACCTGCTGTATAATTCCCCGAATTCTAGCTTCATCCAAGGGAGGGGGCGTAGACTCTGGTGGGTTAGAAGGTTCTCCTTCATTCACCACACCCTTACCACGATTCCGATAACTACGCCTCATCTACAAAATAATCACACCCAATGAACTCGAGAAACAATTATCGTAAGGAAAGAATTAACTCACACAATGGTTATAGGGACGTCGTGGCGATGAGAATAGTACACTGTTCGATCCCAAAATCTTTGCTCGATACCAAAAATGTAACAACTACTGTAAACTAATACAATGCATGCATAATAACAATAGAAAATTGGGCCCAAAAACTTTCTTTTTCATTATAAGTCATACGCTTTTTATACACAAAGAACGTCATTTACAAAAATGCCATTTTAAAAGACAAAACAGGGAAACAAGGTAGCTATTGCTCCTCGCTTGCCGACGCCCCTCCGCCGCATCATCACCTAGATCCCCGCATCCACAAAGGAAAATAACGGGTGAGCACAAAATGATGCTCAATAAGTAAAACCCTATCTCGTCTATCCCGTATGTATAACTCTTAATTCTTTCCTCTCACTTTCTGTTGTTTCTTACTAATCGTCATGGCCTCATCTTACCGGAGGTACGATCGGATGGCGTTCACTCAACACCATCTCACTCTTCATGACTATCGGGTGGAATTCACACAGCACCAACCCGTTCTTAGTGACTACCGAGTTTACAGAAGAGTTTGGGTACCCGATTAGCATTTAGTGCTGCCTATCATCCTCAGACGGATGGCTAAACCGAGAGAACGAATCAGGTGCTCGAGGATATGTTGAGAGCCTGTTGCATGGATTATAGAGTATCCTGGCATGAGATGTTACCCTTGGTGGAATTTGCCTACAACAACAGCTTATCGCCTATTAATTAGAATGGCGCCTTACGAGGCTTTGTATGGTAGATGGTGTAGGTCTCCGCTACATTGGGATGAAGTAGGCGAAAAAGATGAGTTGAGTACCGCTCTTGGGCCAGAAATGACTCAGAAACTAGTAGAAGATGTGAAGTTGATCAAAAATAGAATGAAACAAGCCCAAGATAGACAGAAGAGTTATGCCGACTTGAAAAGGAAAGAGGTAGAATTCCAAGTGGGCGATAAAGTGTTTCTGAAAGTTTCCCCTTACAAGCGAGTAATGCGCTTCGGAAGCAAAAGGAAGTTAGCACCAAGGTATGTAGGTCCTTTTGAGGTCTTGCAATGAGTGGGAAAGGTGGCCTACAGATTGGCACTACCACCTAGCATGGACAGGGTGCATGATGTTTTCCATGTCTCGATGCTACGGAAATATGTAAGTGATCCCCTCCACATCCCCGAGCATAGAGGACGTTGAAGTAACAGAGAATCTAGTATATGAAGAACGTCCCCAGTGATCTTAGATCGAAGGGTTAAAGAACTTCTAACAAGAGTGTTCCGCTAGTGAAGGTCCTTTGGAGGAATCACAAAGTGGAAGAGGCCACTTGGGAGGTAGAACGGGACATGCAGAATCGCTTCCCAGAGTTATTTGCATGAATTTCGGGGATGAAATTCTTTTAAGGGGGGGAGAATTGTAACGCCCTACTTGAGGTACGTAGTTGTTGTTTCTTCCTTTGCTCTTATTTAAGTTGGTTTTTGGGTATTATTGAGTGTTATGTTGAATACTTGCCCTGAAATTGGTTGAAAACAGAAGAAGTTCGGGTTCCCGCGTGCGCCAGGGGGCAAAGAATAATCTCGCCGGCGAAGAGGTGTTGAAGCCACGGGAAGCCTGGCATTGCCAGCTTTCAAGCTTGCGAGAAGTTTTTTCACGCGCGACAGCCGATTAAATTGTTTGTTAAGTTTTAGATATTTTTCTTCCCTAAGGGCAATTTGACCATTCTACCCCTAATTAAGCGGGAAAAGTGGGGAGTAAATTGTAAGGATTTTTCATGGAGAATATGTTGATAAGGGGTTGAGTTTGTAATGAATCAAAGGATATAGATGGAATTCCCAAAGAAGAGTAGGGGCATAATGGGAATGCTTGGGTATAAATTTCATTAAAAGGAATTAAGAGTAAACAAACCCCCCATTCTTCTTCTTCAACGCCACTTTCTTCTCTTGTTTCCTCTCAACTTCTCTTTTCTTTTGATCAAGGAGTTCTAAGGGATATTTTTGAAGTGATTTGGGGTAGAAAAGCAACCTAAGGCTTCCTAAGGTAAGGATTCCTCCTTAAGTTGTGTGATTTGTGAGTTTTATGATATATTGAAATTTGAGAGTTTTTGTTCTTTTGGTTAAGAGTAGAGGAAAAGTCAAGCAAACCAAGTGAAAGGAAGAAGTGAAGTCTCTCCATAACAAGGTAAGTAAACCCAACCCAAGTTGAGATTTAAGAATTCTCTTGACTAGGGTTTCGGTAGAAATGATGTATGTATGTGAGATACATGTGATATGCCATGTATGGAGGTTTAAATAGAGATTTCTATGCTTTGTGAATGTTTAGACCTTGCAAATATGACAAATGAGATGTTGGGTTGGAAAGGTAGTTTGAGATGGAATTAAAGGGGTATTGTGGATCCCTTTTTTGGAAGTGCTTTTCTTTGACAGGTTTTGTGGGCTATGTGAAAGGGTTTTTCCCCATTTTTGGATGGTTAGAAAAAGATTTAGACTCATTGCTATAGTAGAGTTTTATAGTGCACATGAGTTGTTTAATGAAATGCCTAATAGAGGTTTGAGTATGAGTAAAGAACCTTAATTGCAACATTGCATGTTGGCATTTCATAAGTGCATTAGTGGAGATGAACCATCCATAGGCACTAATTGTGTATTGAAAAGTGACCTAAGAAAGGGTAGGAAAATTGTGTATGCAATTACCCTATGAGTAGAGAGCTTGGTGGATGCAACTACTCTAAGAGTAGAGAGAATGACAAATACTAGAATAGAGTGAATTAGAAGAGTAGAATAGATGGGTCGATGCTTTGTGATCATCACCCGATAGTTATGGGAATCGGGTTGATGCTTTGTGATCACCACCCGAATAGCCCTTAGAGATGGGTCGATGCTTTGTGATCGCACCCGATGAGTAAGAAATGGGTAGTGCTTTGTGACCACTACCCGGTTAGTTGTTAGATAAGTGGGTTGATGCTTTGTGATCATCATCCAACATTTAGTAGAAGTGGGCTGATGCTTTGTGATCATCACCCGACAGTGACTAGAGACGGGTTAATGCTTGGTGATCGTTACCCAAAAGTCATGAGAAATGGGTAGGTGCTAAGTGGTCTCCACCCGATAGTTAGGAAAAACCGAGTAGGTGCTTTGTGATCCCCACTCGGTAGTCATTGAGAACGGGGTTGGTACTGTGTGAATTCCACCCGACAGTCATGAAGAGTGAGATGGTGCTGTGTGAACGCCATCCGGCCATACCTCCGGTAAGATGAGGCCATGCTGTTTAGTAGAAACAGAAATAGTATAAGGAAAGAACTACGTGTGATTCACACGGGGACATACAGATAGAGGGTTTTACTTACGGAGCATTATTTTGTGCTCACCCCGTTATTTTCCTTTGTGGATGCAGGATCTAGGTGTTGATGCAGTCGGAGGGGCGTCGGCAAGCGAGGAGCAATAGCTACACTGTTTCCCCTGTCGTTTTTGTCTTTTAAAGTGAATTTTTGTAAACCATACTCTTTGTGTATAGAAGACATATGACTAATAATGAAAAGAAAACTTTGGGCCCAATTTTCTATTGTTATTATGCATGCATTGTACTAGCTTTCAGCAGTTGTTACAGTGATGATCACAAAGCATCAACCCCTTTTCTAATAACTAACCGGGTGATGGTCACAAAGCATCCACCCGCTTCTAATACCCATCGGGTGATGATCACAAAGCATCAACCCATTTCTAATGGCTATTCGGGTGATGATCACAAAGCATCAACCCGATTCTCATAATCGCGGGTGATGATCACAAAGCATCCACCCATCTCTAATACTCTTCTCATTCACTCTATTCTAGCACTTCTCATTCTCTCTACCCTTAGAGTAGTTGCATCCACAAAGATCTCTACTCATAGAGCAAGTGCATACACAAAGTTTCCTACTCTTTCTTAGGTCACTTCTCAATGCACAATTAATGCCTATGGATGGTTCATCTCCACTAATGCACTTATGAAATGCCAACATGCAATGTTGCAAGAATTAAGGTTCACTACTTATACTCAAACCTCTATTAGGCATTTCAACAAACAATTCAAGTGCATAATAAAACTCTACTATAACAACAATTCTAAATCTTTCTCTAACCATCCAAAATGGGGAGAAACCCCCTCACTTAGCCACAATTCCTGCCAAAGAAAGACACTTCCAAAAAGGATTTCTCAATATCCTTTAATTCAATCTCAAACTACCTTTCCAACCCACATCTCATTTCTTATATTTGCAATGTATAAACAACCATAAAGCACTAGAAATCTCTATTTAAGCCTCAATAACATGGCAATAACATGTATATAACATACATACATAAGTGCTATCAAAACCCTAATCAAGAAAATTCCCAAATCTCAACTTGGGTTGGGGTTTACTTACCTTGTTATGGAGAGATTTCACTAACTCTTCCTTTCACTTGGTTTGCTTGACTTTTTCTCTACTCTTAAACAAAAGAACAAAAACCCTCAATATTCAATATATACTAAAACTCACAAAGCTTCTACCCCAAATCAAGAATCCTTACCTTAGGATGCCTTAGGTTGATTTTCTACCCCAAATCACTCCAAAAGCCCTTTAAAACTCCTTGATCAAAAGAAAGAGAATTTGAGAGGAAGCAAGAGAGGAGAGTGGCGTTGGAGAAGAAGAATGAAGGGTTTGCAATGTCTTAATTCCTTTTAATGAAATTTATACACAAGCATTCCCATTTTGCCCTTACTCTTCTTTGGGAATTCTATCTATATCCTTTGATTCATTACAAACACGCCCCCATAACAACATATTCTCCATGAAAATTTCTTACATTTTACTCCCCACTTTTCCTACTAATTAGGGGTAGATTGGTCAAATTGCCCTTAGGGAAGAAAATATCTAAAACTTAACAAACATTTTGGTTGACACGTCGCCGCGGCGAGGAATCCTCTGTCGCCGCGGCAAAACGCGGTCTGGGCAGCTTCCCTATGGCTATAACACCTCCTCGCCGCGGCGAAGATTATTCTTCGCCCCGGCGAAGACTGAAACACTAAACTTCTTCTATTTTCAACCAATTTCAGAGCAAGTATTCAACATAACACTCAATCAAAGGTCAACCAAACAATATTACCAAGAAACCAACTCAGATAAGAGCAAAAGAAGAAAAAATAACTACGTACCTCAAGTGGGGTGTTACAACCGCAGCGAGCGTACACAGATCTGTAGCTTCGGATCTGTTCATGCAGCAACCAAAAACACTCTAACCAGATTTTGCAATCAATCAAACACATTGATCTCAACAAAAATCCATCATGCATTAAACCAAACCAGCAGATCATCAACAAATTAAATTAATCCCGATTAATCGTTTCTTAAAAACATATTTCAAGACAGATTTACATGATTCAATATGGCAACATATTATCATCAAATACATGTTATCAACCATACACATAAAAATTGTAAAATTCGTACCTAGGCTCGATACCCACCGTTAGTAAACGGTCCCGTATAACTAGCCCTGGAAACAAAAAATAATATAACTCGTGGATCGTTTACATGAGCCAAGATCAAGGGTATGATTTTACAATTTATATTAAATAAAATCTGCATAAATATTAAACATGAGTTAAGAGAAACAAACGCACGTTGGAGGCTCCTCCAAATTTGTCGATAATGTTTTGCTACCGATCCAAGTGTAGGATCGAACTGTAGTCCACACGAAGACAATTCAAAAAGAACCAAAGAGGGATTTGCTAGATCCTCTTTGGCTTCAAGATTAAGAAGAAAAACAAAATCAATTGAATTGATTTTAGGCCCCAACATGTTACCGCCGTAGGGAGTGTATTATCAAGAGGGTTTGTGTGTTTTTTGTTTTCAAAGGAAAAAAAAAAAACCTTAATTAAAAATCACACATTTTTCCTTTTATATTTAAAAAACAATTTGCCCTAATCCCATACGGAATAGGCTTGGGCTCCAACCCAAACGCCCCATGTTGCCAAACACTCCCAATTTGATTTATTTTATTTTCCATCATTATCTCAATTAAAAATCAATTAATATATATATATATATATATATATATATATATTAACATTTAACAATAATGATAATATATTTAAATATGCGAACACACATTTAAACGTAATTTCACTTATTTAATTTTTTCTAACAAATTAAATAAAGGCTACGACTTCAAAGAAATTTAATTACACCGTGAAATTACCAAAATACCCTTTCGCCTTTAAAAGATGAAAACGCCCTTCTTTCTTCTTGGATCTTAAATTATCTTCTATGTGTGTGACCAATAGGCTCCTTATCATATCGGCAGTGTATAGTATCGCGATTAACACCAATTAATCATCTCACTAATACACGCACCAAGATTGGCCCTCCCCCAGCAAGGCATCATGGCCACCCGATAGATTCTGGATTCAAACAAAGTAGCTACTGTCCAACGATATGGTTACCGCAATTCGATCCTTTCATCATTCGTTATCTCGGACGAGACGAAGGCATAGAAATAGTGTCAACCTTCTTACTCTCGATATTATTTATTCGCCCTCGGACCAATGACCCGTATTATAAAGCGGATAGAGCAACAACTCAATCCCACCGTGGGCCACGCTTTAGTGTCATTGCCATATACCGAATTGCGCCGTGAGATAACTTTCTCCCCATACCCGGAGTGATGAATCCTCTATCAATCCACCATAGTCTTGATACACTCGATGCACCCAATCACCACCGTATTGGGACACTTCTAAAAAGAACTGCGTTAGGCTAGTGTCAAACTACACCAATCGATGCACAAGGCGCTCCGGTGATCTCAAGTCTAAGGATCACATGCACCACCATTCGTTAGAGGATTTGCTCCATAGACACTAGGGTTACCATCCATATGGAATCCTCCGGTGGGTCGTTCCGCCCTTTGAACTTGCCGCAGTTGTAATCGCCACAAAGAAGCACCCATGTGTTGCACCAAGTTGTCACCAAACAACCTTGACAAGTGAGATCAGTCACTGTCTTTCGACAGAGTCGTTCAACACTATGATAGCCTTACCGTATTATCTCGTGCCCTTACTGAATATCACGGGGCTTACGGACATTTCTAGAATGGCCACCATATATGCTATAGGGTTCTCACTATCAAGATTTGAAACACTTGATACCCTCGTCACGGTTCTACCATTCTAAGGACATATATCAACACATATTGCAATAATAATGATTTACGCGATATAGGATAAGATGCCTTTTATTATTGATTAATGAACATTATTACAAAGAGTCAATTCTACAATAATTGATTGACTCAAGGACACCTACTCAAACAATGTATACTACAAGTGCTTAATGCACATGAGACATCAACTCGACTACATAACATGGCATACATGATAGATCCAGTTGTAGACACATATGTGATCCTCATCATCCTATCTCTCTCATCCCGTGTTTTAGGACACATGTTTATAGAGAGATAGACACCATGTTACATCGGAAGAAATCCTTTCTTGGATTCTTCCATATTGAATCTCCTCAGTACCGTGTCTATGTACGTATTCTGACTTATGCCAAGCAACCTACGTGATTTATTACGATACATCTTTATTCTGAGGGTGTAGGCTACTTCTCCTAAGTCCTTCGTGAAGAAGCACTTAGATAACCAAGTCTTTATCGACTCCAAGTTTGGTATCATTCTTGATCAAAAGTATGTCGTTGACATACAACACCAAGAATGCAACTACACTCCCACTTACTTTCTTGTAAACCCGGGTTTATCTTCGTTCTTGATGAAACCTAAGTCTTTTCCAACTTCATCAAAACGAATGTTCCAGCTTCTCGATGCTTGAGTCCATAAATGGATCTCTGCAACTTGCATATCTTATCAGCTTGTCCATCAAGAATGAAACCATCAAGTTGTGTCATATACACATCTTCTTCTAGGTTTCCATTAAGGAAAACCATTTTGACATCCATCTGCCGAATTTCATAATCAGATATGCAGCAATCGCAAGCATAATCCGGATAGACTTAAGCACCACAAACAGCGAAAAGGTTTCTTCATAGTCAATGCCATAAACTTGTTTGAAGCCTTTGGTAACTAGCCATGCCTTCTCGGCATGAACGTTACCATCCATGTTAGTCTTCTTCTTAAAGGCCCATTTACACCTTATGGGTTTTAACCCTTCAGGTCGATCCACCAGAGTCCATACTTGGTTTTGGTACATGGAGTCTATTTTAGATTTCATGGCTTCAAGTCATTTAATAGAATCTAGATCCGATATAACGTCATCATAGGTTTTGAGTCCATCATCTTGGTAGACTAGTACGCCACTGTGCTGAGTCACGAGAAAATCATATCTCTCAGGCTCAGACATACTCTTCCAAACCTAAGTAGCTCCTATGCAACTTGAGGTTGTTCACTTTGATCCATAGATTGTGGAGTAACCTCCTCATGATATTTAACCATATCTTGTGTCACATCATCTTGTCCTTCATCTAATGTATCCTGTGGTACTAGAACTTCATCAAGTTCTACTTTTTTCCCACTGGTACCTCTTAAAAGAAATTCTTTCTCTAAGAAGACACTAGTATGAGCAACAAAAGTTTTGCACTCTTGTGGGTAGTAGAAATTGTATCCTTTGGTCTCTTTAGGATACCCCACAAATATACATTTATTAGACTTCGAGCCTAGCTTGTTCAAAGTCATTTTCTTGACATAAGCTTCACAACCCCAAATCTTCAGATAAGACAAGTTAGGCTTTCACCCACTCCATAGTTCATATGGAGTCTTATCTATAGACTTTGATGGCACACAATTCAGTATGTGGGTCACAATCTCTAGGGCATAACCCTAGAATGATGTGGGTAGATCAATGTAAACCCCACGTCATTATTCTGATGCCCTAAGGTATGAAATTTTACCCTTATAGGTAATTTTCTTTTCTAAATGGAAGGCTAAAATGGTCATTTTGCATGCATTTTGAGATGTGGCCATTATAAAGCGTAAGGGGTGATATCATTGAAGAGAAATAAGGGTAGAATGGTCATAAAGTAGATTGATAGGGTTAAATGGCTTAAACGGTAACCAAGGGTATAATGGTCTTTTCACACGAATCCATATGAATTAAGTATCCATAAAAGTGCACTAAGGGTAAATTAGTCATTTACCTAATGGGATTGCTTAATCACCAAGTGTTTAAAAGAAGTCAAATGGCATTAAATGAGTGCTAATCATTATGTTGCGGTGGAAATGACCAAAACACCCTTATATGAAAAATTTATGCCAAATGACCCTTATATCTAACTTTTGGTGACCAATCACAATATAGTATTAATAAAATAAAGTATCTATAAAGTTTTAAGAGAAAGGAGTCAGCCTTGTACACCTCAAATGCATTATCTTCTCCTTCCTCGCTCAAATCCACCATTAAAGCCACTAATCCGAGCATTTTCTTCTCAAATTTTCTTAGGGTTTCAAGAAATTTCTTGAAGAAGATCAAGATACACCTTAAGGAGATTCAATTTAAAGGGTTAAGGTAATCCTTAAAACCCTAGCTTAATGAGTTTGAATGTATTAAAGCAATTTCATGAGTGTTAATGCTTGTTATAGGTGAAGGTGTTTATTTGGAGCCAAGGAGGAGTGTTTTTTTTTTTTTTTTTTTTTTTGTGTTTTGATTGCCGAGGTAATTAAACTATGTTATCAACACCTAGGTTATTAAACCTTAATTTTTGTTATGTTAATTTGATGTATAAAGTTCTGGTTTGTTTATGTATTGTTTGAATTGGTGTTGGTTGAGGTTTGTGTTGGAAAAGGAGGAGGATGTTGCCACTTAAGGGATTTATAGTTGGACGATGGTTGGCACTTGTTTGAATGTGAAAGGGAGGGTTTTATGTGACTTTTATGACTTGGTTTGTGTTTGGGAAATGCTTGAATGATAATTGAATAATGGGCATGCAAAAGAATGCGGCATCCACCTTCCAAATAAAAAATTCCGATTTTCTTTGGAAATTCGGTTAAGGCACTAAATAAATCCTATGGCCTAACATGAACAAGAATGGTAAAAGACACATAATGAAATTCCTTATGCATCATGAACTTTTGAGCGAATTAAGAAAATGAGAAATATTAAGAAATTATTCATGACAAGGAATTTCGCTCAATTGTCTAAAGATTTATGAAAGTGGTCATGGGTATATGATAGATGAATGAACGTCATGAATGAGTGTGTCCATAAGTTAGCTATAAATGACATGTATGATGAATGCATATGTAATGTTTATATATGTTAAAGGGAGATGTTATCCCTCATTGATAAGTGCTTGAAAATACACTTATACTTAGTGGTTTATAGGTATCATTTGTTGGAAATTGTGATTAATTCGCATGAATTAACTTAATTGTTTCATAAACGCACTTTTCGGGATCACGGGTATTTTTGTTGTGTTTTCAGGGAATAAGGCTCAAAAATAATACTTGGATGAGAGATGTTGTTGGCAAGAGAATTTGTGATGACTGGAAAGAAACAGATCGAGAATCGGAGTTGAATTGAAGAAGTTATGGAAGTTGAAGTAAAGAGAATATTCTAGATTACGTTCCAGCTTGAGCATACCTCAGTATTTTGAGTATATCTTGAGATTTAGAACTAGTAGATTCTTGGACTGTTGGAAACCTAATTCAAAGGGCTACATTTCATATGTTTACCACTTTTCCAAATTCCATCGTTATCGAGTTCAAAATCACCATCTCGGAAGAACAATGGAATGATGCGGGAAGAAGACCTCGTGAGCCACAAGACGTGCGCGACACACTTTTTTCCGGGTAGCTACCGTGCCACAAAGACAGGGGGCTGCCACGGCACATACGGATACTGGGAACTTTTCCTCCATTTTTGACTAGGAAAATAGGGTTTTAAAAGTCCTAAACTAACTAGAATTAAGGAAAACAAAACCCTAACCCTTGTAGGATATAAATAGAAGTCTTTTAGCATTATTTGAGGGGAATTCTTTGAGAGATAAAAAATAGAGAACAAAGATTATTCAAGGACTGAAGAAAAAGGAAGATTAAAAAAGGCTTGGGGAAGAAGAATTGGAGGATATCATCATCAACTTCATTAATCCAACCAAGTTTCACTAAGTTTTTCTTCTTCTTTGCTATTATTATTTTTTATGAATAATACAATGATGTTCTCATATTTATTCGTGAAGAACTAATTCTTTTGTGATTGAGGGTGATTTCAAAACCCTAGACATGTCTTGTGATTAATAAAATCTGCATCTACTTATCTTTTGATCCCTCTCGTTTATGTGATTATTTCTCTGTGAATAGGGTTTAGATAGATTGTCTTAATTGTTTAAGTGTGCAATTAAATAGTTAGGATTAATTTATTAATGCCAATTTAGGTTGTTTAGTACGGAATCGCTTTATTAACCTAAAAAACTAGTGGTAAAGTGTATGCCTGCATACATAAGGGGTAATCACTCAAGATAACTAAAGTGACCATATGAGTTTAGCCTTGATTCAGTAGGTCTCTCGCAACTTAATGCTTTTATTACTTTGAATCTAGAGATCGTATCCTAGGTTATCTAATAAATAGGGAATTGGATTATGACCGTGTCTAATCCAACGACTCAGTAAGGAGAGATAGAACTTATCAACGTTTGGTATTGTCTGAGCTGATGTGATCAAGAGGGTAGGAAGTTAAAGAGTGCTTGTATTATATGTAATTCATGTCTAGTGGTGGTGAATAAACCTTCAATATAGTTTCTCTTATTTATCTCTTTCGTGATTGTTTCATTGTTTTATTTTGTTTTATTTTAGTTTGATAGTTTTTGTTGAGTTTTTATAATTCATGACAAACCCTGTTTGAAGTAGATAATTAATTGAGTTCACAAATCCTCTGCGGGTTTAATGCCCAGCATGGAGGTACATGATTTCATTTATGTTTTTATAGCCCTTAGTTAATTTTTGTTAAATTGATTTTAAGAGAATATGAAGAAAATGCCTTAAACTTGCATTAAGGGTAAACTAGTGTTTTCACTAAAAATTAGTTGAAAAAGTGGGGAGTGAAAAGAGATAGAATTTCATAGAGAATAGAATTTCATAGAGAATGCATTAAAAATGAGGGCATTATGGTAATTGACTAAGGGACATAGATGGAATTTTCAAGAAAGAGTAAGGGCAAAATGGGAAAGTGTGTTTATAAACTAAAGTGTTAAGGGTTTGAAACCCTTATTTTCTTCATTCCACCGCCACACTCCTCCCCCATTTTCTCTCAAATTTTCATCCAATCCTCCAAGGATTTTGAAGGCTTTTGAGTGGTTTTTCATAGGGTTTTGATTTTAGGCTTCAAGAGGTAAGGATTCTTGCGCTTTATTTATGTTTTACTTGTGTAAAAGTTGAGTTCTTATGAAGTTTATGCTTAGGGTTAAGAGAAGATTTGAATCCAACAAGAGTAGAGAGCTAAGGAGAGACTACTCAAGCTTAAGGTAAGTAAATTCCACTCAAAATCCAACTCAAGTTAAAGTTTAAGAAAATCAAGTGAGTAGAGATTTCTTTTAAATATGCATATGTTATGATTAGTGAGAAATTGAGATGAGATGGATGATTAGTTATGCTTGTTGTTGGATCTACTTGAATATGAGGAGTGTATGTGATGGTTTGATGATGGGTTGAAATTGGAAGAATTTGAGAAACTTTTGGGAGTGTTTTTGCCATGTAGGTATGGTGATGTTACAAGAGAGTTTTTCTCTCAATTTGGATGGTTTAAGAAACAAATAGAATGATAATTACATTAGGGTTTGTTTATGCACAAGTATTGTTTGATGAAATGCCTAAGAGAAGTATGAGTTGAGTAGAAACCTTAATTTTATGCAACATTGCATATGTGCATTTCATAAGTGCATTTAAGTAAGAAATTTTAAGCATGAGCCATCCATATACATATAATTGTGTATGTGTAGAAACTTAAGAAAGAATAAAGAAAGAAAGAATAAAACATTCTAAGAATAAAGAGAAAGAAAGAATAAGCATTAAAGAATTAAAGAAAGAAAAAGTGTTAAAGAAGAGAAAAGAATAGGTGTGATGGGGAACCGTGAGTGTTAAGAAGAAATTCCCACATACACGCCACCTTAATTGAGTGGCATAAGAAGAAGAAGAATTGTATGACCCGTAAGAGTGTATGTGGAAGAGGGTTGTACCAAGAAGAATTCCTACATGCACGTCACCTTAATTGAGTGGCCTAAGAAGAAAGAAGAATTTGTACGGTCCGCAAGAGTGCATGTAGATGAGGACTGTACTCACTCACACGGCCAAGGTTCCGAATCCATACATCAACCAAGTCTGATCGGAAAAGAATAAGAAAAGAATAGGAAAAGAAAGAATGAGAGAGAATGAGAAAGCTTGAACAAGCAATGCAAAGAAAAGAAAAGAGAAGAAACAAGAAAGAAAAGGGAAGCTTGGGCAAGCAAGACAAGAAGAGAAAAGAAAAGCATAGAAAGAAAAAGAAAAGCATAGAAAAGAAAAGAAAAGCATAGAAAAGAAAAGAATAGAAAAGAAAAGGATAGAAAAGAAAGGAAAAGAAATAGAAAGAAGAAATAAAATGCATCTTTATGCATTATTGCATATGCATTTCATTTATGCCTATTCCCATGAATTTTATTATGGTTAGAAAGAATAGAAGAGTAGCAAGAAGAGAAAGAATAGAAAGAGTAAGAAAGAAAGAATGTAAAGAAAGAAAGAAACAGAGAGAATTAGAAAGAAAGAAAAGAACAATGAGAATTAGAAACAGAAAGAAAGAAGAAGAGAATTAAGTAAGGAAAGAATCAAAGAAGAAGAAAAGTTAAGGGATTTACTTACTGACCATTTTTATGCTCACCCCGTTGTTTTTCCATGTTTTTGCAGGAAATAGGTGAGCAGCGGTCGGAATGACATCGACAAGCGAAGAGAATTGGCATTACTGTCCATTGTCGCTAAGTTTTCGTACTTGTTATTTGATATATGTAAAGAATGATGTTTTGTAAGTAAAGAAAAATTTGGGCCCAACTATTTTCATATACCAATTATGTATGTTTTTATTGTATATGTTCTAAAGTATATTAGTAGAAAGCAGTTATTACATTTTTGGTATCAGAGCAAAGATTTTGGGATTTGACAGTGTGCCATTCTCACCGCCGCGACGTTCCGTAGCCGACTATTGTAAGTTAAATTCTTTCCTTACTTAAAGTGTGGCATGAATTGATTAAATATGGTTGTGTGGTTGTTTTGTAGATGAGAGGTAGAGGTAGAACACGAGCAAGTAGTAAGAAAACAATGGATACGGGGGAACCTTCCAACCCATCAGAACTTACTCCCCCTCCCCTTGATGAAGTTAGAATTCGAGGGATTGTACAGCAAGTCTTAGGAGAAAGATAAGGGAGAGTCAAACCAGAAAGAATTGAAAACCCCGTTCAAGTACCGCCTACTAGAGAAGAAAGAGAAAGGCCTGTACCTCAAACCCTTTAGTGGTAGAAGAATGGCTTAGGTCCGTTGAGTGTACGACGGCACTGTTTCCTATGACGGACAGGGAAAAGATCCGGTATGCCAATTTCTTGTTTCAGGGTGATGCCCAAATTTGGTAGGGAATTGATGGAAGATACTCATGATGTTTTTGTGATGACCTGGGACGAGTTCAGAGGATTATTTGAAGCTTAGTATAAAACGGAAAACCGAGTTCATGAGAAGGTCCAAGAATTTATCAGTCTACAACAGGGGTCTAGTGTAGTGAAAGAGTATTCAGTGAGATTTAATTCCCTTGCCGAGGGTTTGCACCCTAATAGTCAAGATCTGGAAATTGAGAAGAGATAAGTTTGTCCATGGGTTGAAGCCGGAGATAGCTCATAATATAATGATGGGTGCCGATCCCCCTCAAACCTATAGTAAGGCCTCAAGGCGAGCATTGAGAGCGGAAATATTTGAGAACAAAATCACCCCAGTACGTCCCTCGATAGGAGGATCAAGTGAACCATCTCCCGCCCCACAGAGAGAAAGATTTGAAAGTGCAAGAAACAGGGAAGTGAAGAATAGGAAGAAGTTTCAGCCAAAGAAGAACAGTAAAGATTGGCAGAATAAATGGCTGAGAACAGCAGAGTTTCCCCCATGTCCTAAATGTGGGAAGACTCATTCAAAGGAGTGTTTGAGAGAGTTGGGCCGTCATATATGTTATCGATGCCGGCAGCCAGGGCATCTGATGAAAGATTGTAAGGCTTCCCTTCTATCTGCAGCACAGACTTCCAGAGGTACTAATGCTAGGGTATTTACAGTAGCACAAGGTGAAGCAGAGGCTACCCATCAGTTATGGGTCGGCTTATTATTTCATGCAGTTCCTCTTTATGCTTTAATTGATTCTGGAGCCACTCATTCATTTATATCTTATGGGGTGATAGAAAGATTAGGTTTGAAACCTACTAGAGTGAGCCAACCCATTAAGATAGAGTTACGTGATGGGGTTAGTGTTGTGACCCATGAGATGCTATCAGGAGAGTCCGTAGTAATCCATGGTCGGGAGTTAGTAGTTGATTTAATAGTGTTTGATATGCCCGACTTTGATATGATTTTGGTTATGGATTTCCTAGGGAGGTATGGGGTAGAAATTGACTCTCAGAAGAAGAAAGGGAGATTTAATCTTGATAGTGGAGATAAGTTTAGTTTCGGAGAGGGCCATCAGCTGAGTATGTTGATTGTAACAACTACTGAAAACTAGTACAATGCATGCATAATAACAATAGAAAGTTGGGCCCAAAAACTTTCTTTTCATTATACGTCATATGTCTTTTATACACAAAAAGTACTGTTTACAAAAATGCATTTTTAAAGACAAAACAGGGAAACAAGTAGCTATCTCTTCGCTTGCCGACGCCCTCCGACCGCATCACCTAGAACTCCGCATCCACAAAGGAAAATAACGGGGTGAGCACAAAATAATGCTCGTAAGTAAAACTCTCTCTGTCTGTCCCCGTATAAATAACTCTTAATTCTTTCCTTATGCTATTTCGATTCTCCCCCGTTTCTCGTTCCTAATAACATCATGGCCTCATCTTACCGGGAGGTGCACTGGGATGGCGTTCACACAAGACCATCTCGGCCTCTATAGCTATCGAGTGGAATTCGCACAGTACCAACCCGTTCTTAGTGACTACCGAGTGAGGATCACAAAGCACCAACTCGGTTCTTTCTAACTATCGGGTGGAGATCACCTAGCACCTACCCGTTCCTCATGAATTTTGGGTAACGATCACCAAGCATTTACCCGTCTCTAGTCACTATTGGGTGATGGTCACAAAGCATCAACCCACTTCTACCAAATGTTAGGGATGATGATCACAAAGCATCAACCTACATATCTCTTAACTAACCGGGTAGTGGTCACAAAGCATCTACCCATTTCTACTACTCATCGGGTGATGATCACAAAGCATCGACCCATCTCTCTAAGGGCTATTCGGATGATGATCACAAAGCATCAATCCGATTCCCATAACGGCTCGGGTGATGACCACAAAGCATCATCTCAACTATACTACTCTTCTAATTCATTCTATTGTAGCATTTTTCAATGCTCTCTACCCTTAGAGTAATTTTACCCACTAAGCTCTCTACTCATAGGGTAAATGCATAAACCATTTCCTTACACTTTCTTAGGTCACTTTTCCATGCACAATTAGTGCCTATGGATGGTTCATCACTACCAATGCACTTACGAAATGCCAACATGCAATGTTGCAAGAATTAAGGTTCAATACTCACACTCAAACCTCTATTAGGCATTTCATCAAACATCTCATGTGCACTATAAAACTCTATTATAGCAATGATTCTAAATCTTTCTCTAACCATCCAAAAGGGGGAAAAACCCCTTCACAAAGCCATAAAACCTGTCAAACAAGGCACTTCCAAAAAGGGATCCATGACACCCCTTAAATTCCATCTCAAACTACCTTGCCAACCCAACATCTCATTTCTCAAAATTTGCAAGGTATAACAATCACAAAGCATAGAAATCTCTATTTAATCCTTCATACATGCCATATTACATGTACATCACATACATACATCAAGTCTATCAAAACCCTAATCAAGAAATTTCATAAATCTCAACTTGGGTTGGGTTTTACTTACTTGTTATGGAGAGACTTCCCAATTCTTCCTTTCACTTGCTTAGCTTGACTTTTCCTCTAATCTTAACCAAAAGAATGAAAACCCTCAAACTTCACTATGGGTTAAAACTCCCAAATCACACAACTTAAGTAGGAAACCTTACCTTAGGAAGCCTTAGGTTGCTTTTCTACCCCAAATCCCTTCAAAATCCCTTGGGAAACCTTGATCAAAAGAAGAGAGAAGTTGAGAGGAGTAAGGATGGGAAGTTGCGTTTGAGAAGAAGAAAATGAGGGGTTTATTTGATTCTAATTCCTTTTAATGAAATATAAACACACTCATTCCCATTTTGCCCTTATTCTTCTTTGGGAATTCCATCTATATCCTTTGATTCATTACAAACTCACCCCCATATCAACACATTCTCTATGAAAAATCCTTACAATTAACTCCCCACTTTCCCTGCTAATTAGGGGTAGAAAGGTCAAATTGCCCTTAGGGAAGAAAATATCTAAAACTTAACCAACCTTTTATTCGGCTCGCCGCCGCGCGAAGAAACTGTCAGCCGCGGCTGTCTCCCATAGCCTTCCCCGTGGCTTCAACCTCTTCGCAGCGGCGAAGATTCTTCTTCGCCCCGGAGAAGCACGGCAGACTGAATTTCTTCTGTTTTCAACCAATTTCAGGGCAAACATTCAACACAACACTAAATCAAACAATAATACCAAAACCAACTCAAAAATAAGAGCGAAAGAGGAAACAGTAACAACGTACCTCAAGCGGGGCGTTACATTGATTAGTAGCATAAAGGCTAGAAAGATGTTAAGAAAAGGGTGTTCGGGGTATATAGCTCATGTGGTGCAAAGTAGAGATGTCCTACAACCAGAATTGCAAAGTGTGCCAGTAATCCGGGAATTTCCAGTTGTATTTTCGGAAGACTTACCGGGTTTGCCTCTGGAAAGAGAAGTTGAGTTTAGTATTGAACTGGCACCAGGGACATCGTCAATTTATAAAGCCCCTTACCGAATGGGCCCAGCCGAGCTCCAGGAATTGAAGAAGCAACTTCAAGAGCTCTTAGATAAAGGTTTTATCCGACCAAGTCATTCTCCCTAGGGAGCTCCAATTTTGTTTGTAAAGAAGAAAGATGGGTCATTACGGATGTGTATTGATTACAGAGAATTGAATAAGGTGACAGTGAAGAATAAATACCCGTTACCTCGGATAGATGACCTCTTTGATCAGTTAAAGGGTGCAACAGTATTTTCCAAGATTGATTTGAGGTCGGGTTATCATCAAGTAAGGGTGGCAGAACAAGATGTAGCTAAGATTGCCTTCCGAACAGGATATGGGCATTATGAATTTGTGGTGATGCCTTTTGGGTTAACTAATGCCCCAACAGTTTTCATGGACTTAATGAACAGGGTGTTCCATGATTGTCGTGATCGGTTTATAGTGGTATTTATTGATGACATCCTGGTTTATTCAAAGTCAAGAGAAGAGCATGAGGAACATTTAAGATTTGTGCTGCAGCGATTGAGAGAAAAGAAAAGAAACAGTATGCCAAGTTTTCTAAATATGAGTTCTGGCTTGATCAGGTGATATTTCTAGGCCATACTATTTCTAGTGAGGGAATTTCAGTGGATCCTAGTAAAGTAAAGGCAATCCTAGAATGGCAAAGGCCAAAGACAGTAAAAGAAGTAAGGAGTTTCTTAGGACTAGCAGGTTACTATCGGCGGTTCGTGGTAGGGTTTGCCTAGTTAGCTAAGCCATTGACAGCTTTTACCAAACAGAGAGTTCCTTTTATATGGTCAGCTGCCTGTGAGGAGAGTTTTCAAGAGTTGAAGAAAAGATTAACGACAACTCTAGTGTTAGTGTTACCAAAAAGAGGGTGTAGATTATGACATTTATACAGATGCCTCTCTGTAGGGACTTGGTGTCGTATTGATGCAGTTAGGTAGGGTTATAGCTTATGCTTCTCATCAATTGAAAGAGTACGAGACAAGATACCCTACACATGATTTAGAATTGGTAGCGGTATTCTTTGCCTTGAAGATTTGGAGGCATTACCTTTATGGTGCCAAGAGTAATATCTACACCGACCATAAGAGTTTAAAGTATTTCTTTACTTAGAAGGAGTTGAATATGAGACAGAGAAGATGGTTAGAATTGGTTAAAGATTATGAATATGAGATTAAATATCAGCCAAGAAAAGCTAATGTGGTAGCCGATGCTTTAAGTAGAAAAGCTTATTTGTCCCGACTCACAAGACAAAAAGAGCTAATGGAAGAGTTGTTTAAAGAGTAGACTGAGGTCATACTAAGAAGGATTGCCTAGTTAGAGGTTCACTCTACCTTACTGGAAGAAATTAAAGAAAAGCAAGTAACCGATGAGTGGTGTCAGAAAATAGTTCAGCAGGTGCATGAGGGCAAGACATTAGAGTTTCAGTTGTTGGATGATGTCCTCCGTTTTAGGAGTCGATTGTGTATTCCCCGAGATGATGAGTTGAGAAAGAGAATCCTTACAGAGGCTCACGACACACCGTACACTGCTCATCCTGGAGCAACCAAAATGTATCAAGATTTAAAGAAAGGCTATTGGTAGCCAGGTATGAAGAAAGATACTGCGGAGTTTGTAGCTAAATGCTTGACTTGTCAGCAAGTGAAAGTAGAACACCGAAGGCCATCAGGGTTGCTTCAGCCACTTAGTATTCCTGAATGGAAATGGGAGAGTATTTCGATGGATTTTATTACAGGTCTCCCTAGAGTGCAGAAAAGATATAATGCTATATGGGTGATAGTAGAAAAATTAACTAAATTAGCCCATTTTCTTCCAGTAAAGGAAAGTACCACTTCGGATCAATTGACTCAGATATATATTAAGGAGATAGTGAGACTTCATGGTGTACCTAAGAGAATAGTATCAGACAGCGATTCTAGATTTGTCTCAGCTTTCTGGATGAGTTTGCAGAGAAACTTGGGTACCCGATTGGCCTTTAGTACTACCTATCATCCTCAAACAGATGGTCAGACAGAGAGAACAAATCAAGTGCTTGAGGACATGTTGAGAGCATGTTGTAGAGATTATAAAGTATCCTGGCATGAGATGTTACCCTTGGTGGAATTTTCTTATAATAATAACTACAAGTCTATGATTAAGATGGCTCCTTATGAGGCTTTGTATGGTAGACGGTGTAGATCTCCACTGCATTGGGATGAGATAGGCGAGAGAGATGAGTTGAATATAGCTCTTAGGCTAGAAATGACTCAGAAAATGATAGAAGATGTAAAGCTGATCAAAAGTAGAATGAAACAAGCCTAGGATAGGTAGAAAAGCTATGCTGATCTGAAAAGAAAAGAAGTTGAGTTTGAAGTGGGTGACAAAGTTTTTCTGAAAGTTTCACCCTACAAACGGGTGATGCGGTTCGGTAATAAAGGAAAGTTAGCACTGAGATTCATTGGTCCATTTGAGGTGTTACAGCGAGTAGGAAAAGTGGCCTATAGATTAGCACTACCACCCAGTATGGATAAAGTTCACAATGTACTTCATGTCTCGATGCTTCGGAAGTATGTAAGTGATCCCTCCTATATTCTGAGCATAGAGGACGTAGACTTGGAAGAGAATCTTTTGTATGAGGAGCATCCAGTGTAGATATTGGACAGAAAAATTAAAAAGCTCAAGAACAAGAGTATCCCTTTAGTGAAAGTCCTTCGAAGAAATCATAAAGTTGAAGAAGCTACGTGGGGGACAGAGCAAAACATGCAGAACCGTTACTCGGAGTTGTTCGCTTGAATTTCGGGGACGAAATTCTTTTAAAGGAGGGAGAATCGTAACACCCAACATGGAGGTACATGATTTAATTCATGTTTTTATAGCGCTTAGTTAATTTTTGTTAAATTGATTTTAAGAGAATATGAAGAAAATGCCTTAAACTTGCATTAAGGGTAAATTGGTCTTTTCACTCAAAATTAGTTGAAAAAGTGAGGAGTGAAAAGAGATAGAATTTCATAGAGAATGCATTAAAAATGAAGGCATTATGGTAATTGACTAAGGGACATAGATGGAATTTTCAAGAAAGAGTAAGGGCAAAATGGGAAAGTGTGTTTATAAACTAAAGTGTTAAGGGTTTGAAACCCTTATTTTCTTCATTCCACCGCCACACTCCTCCCCCATTTTCTATCAAATTTTCATTCCATCCTCCAAGGAATTTGAGGGCTTTTGAGTGGTTTTTCATAGGGTTTTGATTTTAGGCTTCAAGATGTAAGGATTCTTGCTCTTTATCTATGTTTTATTTGTGTAAAAGTTGAGTTCATATGAAGTTTATGCTTAGGGTTAAGAGAAGATTTGAATCCAACAAGAGTAGAGAGCTTAGGAGAGACTACTCAATCATAAGGTAAGTAAATTCCACTCAAAATCCAACTCAAGTTAAAGTTTAAGAAAATCAAGTGAGTAGAGATTTCTTTTAAATATGCATATTTTATGATTATTGAGAAATTGAGATGAGATGGATGATTAGTTATGCTTGTTGTTGGATCTACTTGAATATGAGGAGTGTATGTGATGGTTTGATGATGGGTTGAAATTGGAAGAATTGGAGAGACTTTTGGGAGTGTTTTTGCCGTGTAGGTATGGTGATGTTACAAGAGAGTTTTTTCTCTCAATTTGGATGGTTTAAGAAACAAATAGAATGATAATTACGTTAGGGTTTGTTTATGCACAAGTATTGTTTGATGAAATGCCTACGAGAAGTATGAGTTGAGTAGAAACCTTAATTTTATGCAACATTGCATATGTGCATTTCATAAGGGCATTTAAGTAAGAAATTTTAAGCATGAACCATCCATATGCATATAATTGTGTATGTGTAGAAACTTAAGAAAGAATAAAGAAAGAAAGAATAAAACATTCTAAGATTAAAGAGAAAGAAAGAATAAGCATTAAAGAATTAAAGAAAGAAAAAGTGTTAAAGAAGAGAAAAGAATAGGTTGGTGTGATGGGGAACCGTGAGTGTTAAGAAGAAATTCCCACATACACGCCACCTTAATGGAGTGGCATAAGAAAAAGAAGAATTGTACGACCCGTAAGAGTGTATGTGGATGAGGGTTGTACCAAGAAGAATTCTTACATGCACGTCACCTTAATTGAGTGGCCTAAGAAGAAAGAAGAATTTGTATGGTCCGCAAGAGTGCATGTAGATGAGGACTATACTCACTCACACGGCCAAGGTTCCAAATCCATATATCAACCGAGTCCGATCGACAAAGAATTAGAAAAGAAGGAATAAGAAAAGAAAAGAAAGAATAAGAAAGAATAAGAAAGCTTGAACAAGCAAAGAAAAGAAAAGAAAAGAAACAAGAAAGAAAAGAGAAGCTTGGGCAAGCAAGACAAGAAGAGAAAAGAAAAGCATAGAAAGAAAAAGAAAAGAATAGAACATAAAAGAAAGGAAAAGAAATAGAAAGAAGAAATAAAATACATCTTTATGCATTATTGCATATGCATTTCATTTATGCCTATTCCCATGAATTTTATTATGGTTAGAAAGAATAGAAGAGTAGCAAGAAGAGAAAGAATAGAAAGAGTAAGGAAGAAAGAACATAAAGAATGAGAAAGCTTGAACAAGCAAAGAAAAGAAAAGAAAAGAAACAAGAAAGAAAAGAGAAGCTTGGGCAAGCAAGACAAGAAGAGAAAAGAAAAGCATAGAAAGAAAAAGAAAAGAATAGAGAAGAAAAGAATAGAAAAGAAAAGAATAGAAAAGAAAGGAAAAGAAATAGAAAAGAAATAGAAAGAAGAAATAAAATACATCTTTATGCATTATTGCATATGCATTTCATTTATGCCTATTCTCATGAAATTTATTATGGTTAGAAAGAATAAAAGAGTAGCAAGAAGAGAAAGAATAGAAAGAGTAAGAAAGAAAGAACAAAAAGAATGAGAAAGCTTGAACAAGCAAAGAAAAGAAAAGAAAAAGAAAAGAAAAGAAACAAGAAAGAAAAGAGAAGCTTGGGCAAGCAAGACAAGGAGAGAAAAGAAAGGCATAGAAAGAAAAAGAAAAGAATAGAGAAGAAAAGAAAAGAAATAGAAAAGAAATAGAAAGAAGAAATAAAATACATCTTTATGCATTATTGCATATGCATTTCATTTATGCCTATTCCCATGTATTTTATTATGGTTAGAAAGAATAGAAGAGTAGCAAGAAGAGAAAGAATAGAAAGAGTAAGAAAGAAATAACAGAAAGAAAGAAAGAAACATAGAGAATTAGAAAGAAAGAAAAGAACAGTGAGAATTAGAAACAGAGAAAGAAAGAAGAAGAGAATTAAGTAAGGAAAGAATCAAAGAAGAAGAAAAGTTAAGGGATTTACTTACTGACCATTTTTATGCTCACCTCGTTGTTTTTCCATGTTTTTGCAGGAAATAGGTGAGCAGCGGTCGGAAGGACGTCGACAAGCGGAGAGAATTGGCATTACTATCCATTGTCGCTAAGTTTTTGTACTTGTTATTTGATACAGAATTATGTTTTGTAAGTAAAGAAAAATGTGGGCCCAACTATTTTCATATACCAATTATGTATGTTTTTATTGTATATGTTCTAAAGTATATTAGTAGAAAGCAGTTATTACAGCGGGAAAGACCCTTACTTGCTCTTTGCTACTACATGACATTGCATTAGAATTTAGTGAGGTAAAATTAGGTGTTGCATTTGCACGCATCCCTCATGAATGCATTCTAAATGATAACGTACATAGCCTAGTTTAGTTGACTTATGGAGTATTCACGAAATGTTAAAGAAAAGTTTCCATGAGTCTCTTGAGGCGTAAGGCCAAGATCAGAGTAATGGTATATGAGTTCCATAAGTCTCTTGAGACATAAGGCCAAGACTAGAGTAATGATATATGAATTCCATGAGTCTCTTGAGGTGTGAAACCAAGATCAGAATGGAAATTTTATGGAAACCATGAGTCCTTTGAGGTGGTAATCAAGAACAAGGTAATGGTTCAAATGAATCCGATCGATTCGTAAAGATAAACGAAATGTCAAATACCTAGATAAAAGAAATAGGCATGTCATGTTTGTGAATGTTGCATGAGTCATATATGTTTAGTGTTTTAGGATGTTTTAAATATACTATGACTTATGTGTATAAGAAAGTCAATGTGAATATCATGACTATGATTTATGACATTGACAATGAATAATATGTTGTGAATTTATGAATGTTTTGTATGTGTAAGAAATCCATGAAAGTTAGAATAGCCATATCCCCTTACTGAGCGATTAGCGCTCACCCCACGATGTTTATATGTTTTGTAGGTAAGGCTTAATGCATGAAGCTAGGAGAGGATTCCAAGGGACGCTACGAGCATGAAGGGATGTTGTTATGGGATTTTGAGAGCTTGGTGTAATGATAACTATTGAATGGTTTTTCTAGTATTTAGTGAAGTAATTATGTTCAATTTTCATAATGCAGTAAATATGTTCATGTTCTATAATGGAGTAAATATGTTTGTGTTAATAAAGGAAATCAAATTGCTAGTAAAGTTTGTAAAAGTGTGTATGTTCTAGTAATTATTACTATGCATTTCATAATTCACTCCAAAAAAGGAAACTATATTATTTGACTTATACAATGAATTTATTATAGTTTAGAAATTAAAAAAAAAAAAAAACATGTTTTTAAATTACAAGTTTATTCTTTAAATAGGGTTTTAAAACAAACTTCTTTCCTAAGCGTGCGTTTTCTAGGTTCTCAATGGCCAAGGGATACTTAGGAAATACCCAGCTAGGGAAGGGTTTTACAATCAGTTAACTCAACATAGACCTGACCATATCAAGTAAGGTCCTATTACTCCTTTCAGACACACCATTCTACCATGGTGGGTAATGAGGAATGAGTTGTGATATTGTCTCACACTCCTTCAACTATTCATAAAACCTAGAGCTTAAGTATTCACCTCCTTAATTTGACCAAAGAGCCTTAATAATCTTGCCCAACATATTTTGTACTTCATTCCTAAATTCTTTGAATTTATCAAAGGCTTTAGATTTATGTCCCATAAGGTAGACTTGAAGTCATCAGTAAATGTGATAAAGTACGAATATCCACCTCTGGCTTCAACTGTTAGTGGACCACATACATTACAATGGATGATGCCTAACAATTTAGTAGCCCTTTCACTTTGTCTTGTGAAATGCGGCTTGGTTATCTTGCCTAAAAGGCACGACTCGCATACCTCAAATGACTGGAAGTCAAATGGGTCCAAAACTCATATGGAGTTTTGCGATGCACGTTTGATTGATATGACCCAATCTACAATGCCAAAGGTATGTTTGGGTTTGTTCGCTATGTTTAGGTTTCTTTGTTTCCATATTGAAAATATCCTTATTTTTTAAATCAAGAACATATAATCCACTATATAACCTTGCACTTCCAAATAGAATACCATTCAAACTAAAGGACAACAATCCAATAGAAATTTCAAAACGATATCCTATATCATCCATGGCGGATACTGAAATAATGTTTCTAGAAATAGAAGGTATGTAATAGCAATTATTAAATTCCAACAATAACCCCATAGGCAAAGTTAAACAATAGACCCTACAGCTAATGCAGCCTCGTGTGCTTCATTTCCAACTCGTAGGTCTACCGCTCCATTTCCAACTCGTAGGTCTACCGCTCCCTTAGTGAGCAATCTACTCTGCTTTAGTCCCTGCACATCAGTTCAAATATGAGTACCACACCTTGTGTCGATGACTCAAGATGCTGATGTAAGTAATTGATTAATGAAATGTAGTGGAAAAATACAAAATCAGTATACCAATCAATTACTTTATGCCAAGATTTGGGTATAGATTATATTGTTTACATGCTTATAATAAAAAAATCAATATAATAATGAATCCATACAAGGATTTAGAATACAATACCTACTTTTGGAGACTCTTTCAAAATTTTGATTTTGCTATTGATTCAAGAATGGAATCGCATGAACGTTGATCCACATGAAGACAATCTGAAGAACCAAGAGTCGATTTGCTAGAACAACTCAATGGTTTCAAGAATCAAAAAGGCAGAATTTTGTTCTCCAAAATTGATGAACACGTGAAACAGTGGCTAGGGTTTTTAATTGCTTATTATTGAATATTGTTATGTTATGTTTTAATTTAAGTTGCACTGTATTAAAACCCTATTCCATTTAGGAATAGCCATGGATTTCATTATTAATCCATCCTTGTAGCCAAACAAGCCAGATTGGTATTTTAATTGATTAATTATTATTATTATTATTATTATTATTATTATTATTATTATTATTATTAAAATCCACAAACATTAATATATTAAAATATATTAACATTAAACAATAATAATGCATTTAAATATATGCACACATAAATTTAAATATAAGCTCAACAATTTTAATTTAAATATTAAAATTGAATACAGACAACAACCTCAACAAATTTAATTGCAATGTGAGATTACCAAAATACTCTTTCATCTTAAAAGACGAAAATACCTTTTCACTTATTGATTCTTAAATTATCTTCTAAGTGTGTGACCGGTAGGCTCCTTATCATACTGGCAGTGAGTAGTATAGCGATTAACACCAATTAATCATCTCACTGCACACAGACCAAAATTGGCGTGTAGCAAGGCATCATGGCCACTCGATAGATTCGGATTCAGCGAAACAACTACCTATAAACAATATGGTTTTTGTGCAATCAAATCCCTTCATCATACATTATCTCATCAAGACTGAGGTACAGAAGTAGTGTCAACCTTAGATATCCTTGATCTCTTTGTATTTGGTTACTAGACTAATGACCAAAATAGATTGGATTGAGCAACAACTCAATCCCATTAAGGCCACAGAATTAGTGTCATTGCTATTTACCGAATTAACTAGTGGGATAATTTCTCCCGTACCGGGAGCGATGAATCCTTTGTCACTCCACCATAGTGTTGATACACTTTTCGATGTAGCCAATCACTACCGTTCTGATAGCTTTGAATAGAACTACATTGGGCTAGTGTCAAACTACACCAATTGGTGCACAAGGCGCTCCAGTGATGTCAAGTGTAAGGATCACATGCACCACCATCCGTTATAGGATTTATTCCACAAACACTAGGGTCACCATCTATGTGGAATCCTTTGGTGGGTATGTTCGGCGAACTCGCCTATGGAAAGCACCAATGTGTTGCACAAGGTTGTAATATACTGTATAACAAGTAATTCTTTCAAAAATATATGATAAATAAAATCTAGTAAATAACTTTTATAAACTTATATACATAATGTAAAATCCAAAAATTCTAATTTTAATTCATATAAATATATACACAAAATACTGATATACTTTAGTAAGCATAAGGTAATCTTGAACAGTGCTGCCAAAACTCCTCCGCTTCTTGACATCCCACTCGATCGTAAATCATCTAGTACCTGCAGAACAGTAAAATAACGGAGTGAGCACTAATTGCTTAGTAAGTAAACCAAACTACACGACTATTCTTCCTCTGTTACTCATGTTCTGATTTTCCTTTTCTCACTTTATTCTTTGCTAATACTTTTCATTCCTTTCTGGTATTCTGCATTCTTTTCTGATACTTTGATTTGCTACTTATCAACGTGCAAAGACAATGATTAAAATTGTACTTCGTCGAGCACATAAGAAATACCAAATCATGTAAGTAGCATAGTACATATGCAGAATAATACACTTTCCTGAGAAAAGAACTTTCTTTTCTTTTCTGTTTTCTGTCTCTTATGCTTTATCTCTTTCTTTTCTTCTCTGTTTCTCTTTCTTTTCTTTCTTCTATTCTAGTTTTTTGATTGGACTAGGTTGATGCATGGATTTTGAACCCTGGCCATGTGAGTGGGTACAGTCCTCATCTACATGCACTACTCACGGACTATACAAGTACTATATCTCTCTCAGGGTCAGCCGCTCATGGCAAAGATGCATGTAGGTATGCTCTACTGGGTACAGTCCTCATCCACATACACTACTCACGGACTATACAAATATTGTATCTCTCTCCTGATGCCGCTCGTTCATGGCAGCTTGTATGTGGGCATCTCTATCACTCACGGGTTCCCCATTGCAAAAACCTTATATCATAGCATGTTGTATAAAAAGAATACAAAGAGATACTATGCACATTTCAACATGAATTTCCAAGCTACGGAAATTCTACACTTGCATTCTTTAAAAACATACACTTTCCATATATGAACATATCATTTCATCATGACCATTTCATGGATTCATAAAAAATTCATAGAAACATATCATCCTTAGGCTTGTTTATACATCCACAAGCTCATACTTAGGTAATATATAACATATTACATATAGCCTCCATGGTCATTCATTACATCAAATATATATGTTCATACAATCATTAAAAAATCACAAAGACCACTCATTAAGACATGCTTCACAACCCTTTAAGCATCATTTTCATACTTGGAATCAATCATAGATTATTAGACTAAAAATAAACTAATAAAGTGGAAGCACTTTTGAGGTAGTCATTTGGCACATGTCATATTCAAGAAGGCATATCTCAAGTTATACACATTGAATTTCTATGGTCTTGGTCTCATTTTAAAGCTTAGAGAAAGGGCTACAACTTTTATGTTTAGGTCTCAACCTAGTTCGATAGCTAAGATGCCCAAATATCACTAAGAAGGCCATGGATTTGACAGGGCAACCATGGTAACATGCCTACTTTAAGGCTTTTCCATACCTATTTACCTCCACTTACTCCCTAACCTTTCCTAATCATTCTCCCCTGTGAAAACATGTAATATGTTAAAAAAAAACCCATGACACAACTAATTCCATTGATTATCATAAAACTTCAATTCTTGCCTTTCTCTAACCCTTTCTTCATTAGGGTTTAGCTCACTCATGCATGCAATTTCTCTTTGGATTTTCATCAAATGCTTCATATGCACATGCAACTACCATGTTGGCTACACTTCCACAAATCTCTAATTCAACCAAATTGTGAGCCAAAAACTCACTAAATTTAGTATCAAACCTGGTCGAATTTCTCACTTCTCTACACTCTAAAAATTTCAACTCAAAATCTTCCACAACTTCACCAAATCATCACATAACCATACTTCTCATGGCTAGAATTAATACATCATTAAACATCAAAAACAGCCAGTAATTCTCTCATATCATCGCATACAAACATGCAATAATTCATTCAACACAAGTCTTGCTCAAATTAAGGTTCAAACTAGGTTTACTTACCTTGAATATGTGAGATCACTTCCCTTTTTACTCTAAATCTCTTCCTCTTGGACCTAGATCATATAAAAACCATAAGAATTTAAAACTTTAAAGTTTAATCACACTCCTTTTTGCTAGAATCTTACCTTAGGATGCTTTAGGATTGAAAATCTATGAAAATCCAAGCCAAATCCTATGACTTCCCCTTGAAATTTAGTGAAGAAAATTGAGAGAAAATGGGGAGAAGATGGCGTGAACAAGGGCTGCATTTTGGTTAGGGTTTCTTCAAATGAAACCTTATATCAAATAATATGAGCATGTATTCCCATTTTGCCCTTGCACTTTCTATGAAATTCCATCTATATCCTTTGATCAATTACTAAAATACCCTCATTTTTATTATCTTCTTCACATTATTTTGCTTCCTTTCACTTCCCACTTTTTCATCTAATTATGAGTGAAAAGACCATTTTACCCCTGATGAAGTTTTAAGGAATTTTCCTTCACATTTGTCTAAGGTAACTTCAAAGAAATCCAACTAAGGGTATTAGGGCATAAGTAAAATTACGTACCTTGATGTGGGTGTTACAAAGGTTGTCAGCAAACAACCTTGACAAGTGAGATCAGTCAATGCCTTTTGATGTGGTCATTCAGCACTATGATAGTCTTACCGTATTATCTGCATCCTTTGTCAGAATAATACTAGGGCTATAGACATTTCTAGAATAACCACCATATGTGATCATAGAGTCCTCACTATCGAGATTTGAAACACTCGATATGCTCATCACGGTTCTACCATTCTAAGGACATATATCATAACATATAATAAATGTGAATTACATAACGTAGAAAAAGCCTTTTCATTGATTATAAACATTATTACAAGAGTCAACATTACAAAATGTTTCGCCTCTAGGGCATATACTCTAACATTCTCCCACTTGCACTATAGCCAATCATTCATGTATTTAATACCAAATGATCTTAAGTGTTTTTCATGCTTCTACTGCAATAGAGCCATTGCCAGTGGATCAGTGAGATTGTCATTAGTATGTACTTTGCAAATCTACACATCTTTTCTCTCAACCATTTCTCTAATGAGATGAAGTCGCCTAAGTATGTGTTTGGATCGTTGGTGAGACCGTGGTTCCTTCGTTTGAGCTATTGCTCCATTGTTGTCACAATATACATCTATTAGGTCAACATTAATGGAAACCATACCAAGTTTGGTGACAAACTTCTTAATCCAAACTGCCTCTTTTGCCGCATCAGATAATGTGATATACTCAGTTTTCGTTGTAGAGTCCGCTACAGTGCTTTGCTTGGAGCTCTTCTAGCTCACTATAGCTCCATTGAGACAAAATAGAAAACTAGATTGCGAGCGATAATAATCTTTGTCTGTTTGGAAACTAGCATTACTGTATCCTCTAACAACAAGCTTATCATCCCTTCCTTAAACCAAGAACATATCCTTAGTCATTTTCAGGTACTTAAGGATGTTCTTGATAGCTATCCAGTGACGCTTACCTGGATCCGATTGATATCTACTACAAGTGCTTAATGCACATGAAACATCAACCCGAGTACATAGCATGGCATACATGATAGATCCAATTGCAAATGCATATGGGATCCTCATTATCCTATCTCTCTCATCCTGTGTTTTAGGACACATGTGACATCGGAAGAAATCCTTTCTTCGATTCTTCCATACTGAATCTCTTCAGAACCGTGTCTATTTACATATTCTGACTTAGGCCAAGCAACCTACACGATCTATCACGATAAATCATTATTCCGAGGGTGTAGGTTGCTTCTCCTAAGTCCTTCATGGAGAAGCACTTGGATAACCAAGTCTTTACCGATTGCAAGTTTGGTATATCATTCCTGATTAGAAGTATGTCACCAACATACAAAACCAAGAATGCAATTACACTCCCACTTACTTTCTTGTAAAGGCAGGGCTCTTTTTTGTTCTTGATGAAACTGAAGTCTTTTATAGATTCATCAAAACTAATGTTTCAGCTCCTAGAAGCTTGCTTGAGTCCATAAATGGACCTCTGCAACTTGCATATCTTATCAGCTTGTCCATCAAGCATGAAACCATCAGATTATGTCATAGTCGTGATATGTAGCAATCATAAGCATAATTTGGATAGACTTAATCATGGCAACTAGCAAAAAGGTTTCATCATAGTCAATGTCATGAATTTGTTTTAAACCTTTGGCAACCAACCGTTCCTTATAGGTATGCACGTTGCCATTAATGTCAGTCTTCTTCTTGAAGACCCATTTACACCCTATGGGTTTTATCCCTTCAAGTGGATCCACTAGAGACTATACTTGGTTCTGGTGCATGGAGTCCATCTCAAATTTCATGGCTTCAAGCCATCTAATGGAATATGGATCCGACATAGTGTCATCGTGTTGGTTTTTGGATCTTTTACGCAGCAGAAATATAAAAAAAAATTTGATCATAAAAACCATAAAACCAATGATCCAATTACAGATCTACACCATTTTAATACAAGAAAAATATTTAAATCAAGTTAAATGTCATAGCAACATTTCGAGACTCCTCTGATTGATGTGATTCGCTCTCACTCCAAGTTAGGAATGAACTCCCGGTATCCACACGAAGACGGGACAAACATCGTTTCGGAATTATTAGGCTAGGTAATTCACTCAACTAAAAGAATAAAAACTGCAGAATTTTTTCTTTGAGAGAAAAATTCTTCTCTCACCACATTTTGGAGATAGAGAGGAGGCTAGGGTTTATTTTTAATTGTTACAATATATTATTTCATTCAACTTAATGAATTAATTTAAGTTGCACTTAAATAGTGCACACTAAAACCCTATTCCAAATTGGAATAGCCATCTATTCCAATTGGATATTGGAATAGATTACCCTTGCAACGAAACATTATCAATATTAATAATAAATATTAATATTGGATAATATCCATTATATATATATATATATTTATATTTAAACTAAATATTTAAATATATATAATCTCCTTAATTTAATTTCCACATGAAATTAAATTTAGGCAACAACCTCAATAAATTTAATTACACTGTGAGATTACCAAAATGCTCTTTCATCACAAATGACGAAAATACCCTTCTCACGAATTTTATTCTTAATCCGTCTTCTATGTGTGTGACCTGAAGGCTCCTTATCATATTGGCAGTGAGTCATATCACGATTGACAATCAATCAATCGTCTCACTAGACACAGACCAAGATTGGCCTCTAGCTAGGCATCATGGCCACCTGATAGAGTCGGATTCAATGAAATTGCTACCTATCAACGATATGGTTACCGTGCAATCCAATCCTTTCATCCTTTATTATCTCATCAAGGCCGAGGCATAGAAGTAGTATCAACCTCGGATATCCTTGATATCTCAATATTCGATTATTGGACCAACGACCATCATAGATTGGATTGAGCTATAACTCAATCCCACTATGGCCACAGATTTAATGTCGTTGTCATCTACCGAATTAATCAGTGAGATAATTTCTCCCATACTCGAGAGTGATGAATCCTTTGTCACTCCACCATAGTCTCGATTCACTTTTCAATACAGCCAACCACTACTGTTCTGATAGTCCTAAATAGAACTACGTTGGCTAGCGTCAAACTACACCAATCGATGCACAAGGCACTCCGATGATCTCAAGTATAAGGATCATGTGCACCACCATTTGTTGGAAGATTTGTTCCACAGACATTGGGGTAACCATCTATGTCGAATCCTCCGATGGCCTGGTCCGGTGAATCTGCCTACAACAAGCACCTATGTATTGCACCAGGTTGTCACCAAACAACCTTGACAAGTGAGATTTGTCACTGCCTTTCGACGAGGTGGTCCAACACTATGACAGCCTTACCGTATTACCTGTGCCCCAAGTCAAGATAATATTGGGGCTGTGAACGTTTCTAGAATGGCTACCATATGTGCTCATAGGGTTCTCACTATCGAGATTTCAAACACTCGATACCTCGCCATGGTTCTACCATCCTAAAGACATATCCTTTTCTTATACAAATATAATCAGATCACATGATATAGATAGATGCCTTTATTGATAATAAAATGTGATTACAAAGAGTCAATTTACAAAATAGGATAGGCTCTAAGGAACCTACTCTAACACATCGTAGGTTCTAGGTTCATTGTCTTGGTAGACTAGTACGTCGTCATGCTGAGTCACGAGAAAACCATATCTCTTGGGCTCATGACATGCCCTTTTATACCCACACAGTTCTCATGCTACTTGAGGTGGTTCACTTTGATCCACAGATTATGGAGTAACCTCCTCATAATGTTCAACCACTTCTTGTGGCACATCATCCAATCCTTCGTCTAATGTATCTTGTGGCACTAGAATTTCATCAAGTTCTACTTTTCTCCCACTAGTACCTCTTAGAAGAAATTCCTTCTTTAAGAGGACATTAGTACAAGCAACAAAAATTTTGTGATCTTCTGAGTGGTAGAAATAGTATCCTTTGGTCTCCTTAGGATACCCTACAAATATACATTTATTAGATTTCGGGCCCAGCTTGTTCGAAGTCAATTTCTTGACATAAGCTTCACAACCCCAAATCTTCAGATAAGACAAGTTAGGCTTTCGCCCACCCTATATTTCATATAGAGTCTTATCTACAGAATTTGACAGCACACGATTCAGTATGTGAGTCATAGTTCTAGGGCATAACCCTAGAATGATGCGAGTAGATCACTAAAACTCATCATAGACCTAACCAAATCAAGTAAAGTCATATCCCTCCTTTCTAACACACCATTGTGTTGGGGTGTATAAGGAAGAGTGAGTTGTGATTGTTAGTAAACGGTCCCGTATACGCAGCAGAAACAAAAATTAATATAATAGGATCGTTTACATGAGCCAAGATCAAGGGTATAATTTTACGTTCATATTAAAGCAAGAATCATAAATTAATAACTGTGTTTAGAAACCATACGCACGTTTGGAGGCTCCACCATGATTGTCTTTGAACGTTTTGCTACCGATCCAAGTGTAGGATCGAACTCACATAGTCCACACGAAGACAATCTCAAAAGAACCAAAAAGGGATTTGCTAGATCCTCTTTGGCTTCAAGATTAAGAAGAAAAACAAATCAATTGAAATTGATTTTTGGGCTAAGAGTGTTTCGCCGTGGGAGTGAAAAAGAAGACTGCTGTGGTGTTTTTATTTTTCAAGGAAAAATCAATTCTCATTATTAATTAACACACACTTTTCTTTTTATAGTAAAATAATCAATGTAACAACTGCTGAAAACTAGTACAATGCATGCATAATAACAATAGAAAATTGGGCCCAAAGTTTTCTTTTTCATTATTAATCATATGTCTTTATACACAAAGAGTGTGATTTACAAAAATTCACTTTAAAAGACAAAACAGGGGAAACAAGGTAGCTATTGCTCCGCTTGCCGACGCCTCCCACCGCATCAACACCTAGATCCCCGCAACCATAAAGGAAAATAACGGGGTGAGCACAAAATAATGCCTCATTAAGTAAAACCCTCTATCTCGTCCTGGCCCCGTATGTATCACACGTAGTTCTTTCCTTATACTATTTCTCTTTCTATTTCTGTTTCTACTAAACAAAGATGGCCTCATCTTATGGAGGGTACGGCGATGGCATTCACACAAGACCATCTCACTCTTCATGACTATCGGGTGGAATTCACACACCAACCCGTTCTCGCCGACTACCGAGCTGGGGATCACAAAGCACCTACTCGGGTTTTTCCTAATTATCGGGAGGAGACCACCTAGCACCTACCCGCTTCTCCCCGACTTTTGGGTAACGATCACCAAGCATTAACCCGTCTCTAGTCGCTGTCGGGTGATGATCACAAAGCATCAACCCACATCTACTAAATGTTGGATGATGATCACAAAGCATCAACCCACTTATCTGACAACTAACCGGGTAGTGGTCACAAAGCATCTACCCATTTCTACTACTTCTCGGGTGACGATCACAAAGCATCGACCCATCTCTAAGGGCTATTCGGGTGGTGATCACAAAGCATCAACCCGATTCCCATAACTATCGGGTGATGATCACAAAGCATCAACCCATCTATTTTACTCTTCTAATTCACTCTATTCTAGCATTTGTCATTCTCTCTACTCTTAGAGTAGTTGCATGCATCCACCAAGCTCTCTACTCATAGGGTAATTGCATACACAATTTTCCTACCCTTTCTTAGGTCACTTTTCCATGTACAACTAGTGCCTATGGATGGTTCAACTTCACCAATGCACGTATGAGATACCAACATGCAATGTTGCAAGAATTAAGGTTCATTACTCACACTCAAACCTCTATTAGGCATTTCATCAAACAACTCAAGTGCACTATAAAACTCTATTATAGCAATGATTCTAACACTTTTTCTAACCATCCAAAATGGGGAAAAACCCCTTCACAAAGCCATAAAACCTGTCAAACAAAACACTTCTAAAAAGGGATCCATAACACCCCTTCAATTCCATCTCAAACTACCTTGCCAACCCAACAACCCATTTCTCATATTTGCAATATGTAAGCATTCTTAAGGCATAGAAATCTCTATTAAAACCTCCATACACGGCATATTACATGTACATCACATACATATATCATGTCTATCAAAACCCTAATCAAGAAATTTCATAAATCTCAACTTGGGTTGGGTTTTACTTACCTTGTTATGGAGAGACTTCACCAACTCTTCCTTTCCCTTGTTTGCTTGACTTTTTCTCTACTCTTGAAAACTCTCCCACTTCTCAACGAAATTGCATTTACTTGCTCACGTGGGTTGGTTACTGTATTGCTTGGTAAGGAACCTTGCAATCGATCATTAAGCTTCTCGGCCAATTAGCCCATCTGTACCTCAAGATTCCGAATGGACGCCCCTTGGTTTCTAAAATTTGTCCTCGTCTTATTCATGAATCCAGTGGTCTCTTGCATGAATTTACCAAATATATCCTCAAACTTCTTCACTCTTTGATCTCCCGGTTGATTGGTCACCCCTGGTGGGTTATTTGGAACTTACCTCTGGTTCCATTAGTTATTTTGCTGATTCCCGATTTCCCTGCCGTATTTGGATGATTTCTCCAACCTGGATTATATGTGTTGGAGTATGGGTTGTTTGGTTGTCTCTGATTTCCTGCCAAGTAATTCACTTGTTCCGTTGATGAAGATGACGAAGCAAATGTGTTCCCAACTTGGCACTCGCTGCTCACATGGTTTCTTGCACAAAATTCACATGTTAGTTGAGGTGCTTGTATAGAGTTTACCTGCATAGTTCCCAACAATTTTTGAAGTGCAATGAGTTGGGCTGAGATGGCTATGAAGGCATCAACTTCATGAAGACCCGAAGATTTCCTCGTTGTGACTCTCTCATTCGGTCTTTGATAGTTGTTGCTTGCCAAAACCTCAAGAAACTCATACGCCTCCTCTGGTGTCTTATTCTGCAAGGCCCCTCCTGAAGCTGCATCTACCATGGTTTACACGTTACCCATCAACCCATTGTAGAATGTTTGGACTTGAAGCCAAATTGGCAGACCATGGTGTGGACACTTTCTCATTAACTCCTTGTATCTCCCAAGCCTCGTACAACGACTCGGCATCATCTTGTAGAAATGATGTGATATTATTTCTCAATTTCGCTGACTTAGCTGGAAGGAAAGAACTTGGTCAGAATTTATGTGCTAGATCATTCCACGTTGTTATTGTTCCCGGTGGTAATGCCATTAACCACCCCTTTGCTTTATCTCCCAATGAGAATGGGAATAACCGCAGCCTAATAGCATCATCCGACACTCCATTTGACTTGAAGGTGTCACAAATTTCTCAGAAATTTGCAATGTGCTGATTCGGATCTTCCTTCAAATCACCGTTGAATCTAACCGACTGCTGGATCATCTAGATGATTGCCGACTTGATCTCAAAATTGTTTGCTTGCACTGTAGGTCTAGTGATACTCGGCCCACTACCATTCACTGTGGGAACTAAGAATTCCCTCTGTGTTCTATTTTCTTGTTCAGCCATTTCAACAACTACTTCTTCAGATTCTATAGCAAGATTCTCTCTTTCTCTTCTCTCTCAGTTACGTCTTCTCACGGTTCTCTCAAGCTCAAGGTCAACAGAACCATCAAGTTGACGCCTTGTTCTTCGCATAAACCTGAAACAAACGAGTGAAGAAAAAGTGAGATCACAATTCTAATGAAAATTAAAAACAAAAATAAAAAACTTCAATCCAGCTAACTAAAGAAAAACTCAATGTTAACTTAAAACAATTCAGGTAAAAATGCACTAGAAAGTACCTGAAATCCGACAAAAAGGTATACTGAAAAGTGTATAATTCACGGATTATCAACTACCCCCAAACTAGAGATATGCTCGTCCCCGAGCATACAGTACAAAACTGACAAAAACACAACCAACAAAAAGAAACAAAAACACAAAACACACATAACAATACTGAAAAAAAACAAAAGCCAACAAGACTCAACTCTACAAAGGATTACCTAGAAATTGCACATGTCTCAAAAAGTTGTTGAAAAATTATTATCAGAAATATTCAACACTCCAAGAAGTTATAAGTTACATCGATCGTCCTTCCTCAATCGGGTTCACCAAGTAGGTGATCCCCACTTCAATCCACATTCCAACTTCCCGGATTATTTTATGCAAAAAATTGTAAAGTTTATCAAATGGTGACTTACTCCATAAGCCTAAATATCGAACTCTCTTCCACTAATGAGGACTAGACAAAGGTAAGAATCAAAAGGTCTTTAAAAGCTTATAACGTTAGGCTCGGGTAGGGGTGGGTTCCAATAAAAAGGATATAGGAATAACAAAAGTAAGAGAACTCGGTTGTCCTAAAGCAAAACTAAAATCACATCGAAACCTATACCTTCTCAACCACCAATCGACATGTCCACGAATTCACATCCCTCAAACGCGTACCTTTCTTATTTTAGGATACCATAAATGTGGGGGAGACTCGTTTAAGGTGTACGTGGCGTTGTTATACCCGAGGTCGCCAAGTCTTGCTAGGCGATTTTAAGGTGGGAGGGTTACGGTTTCCAGGTAGTATACCCGGAAATGAGGCGAGGTTGGTTTTTTTGTTTTTTTGTTTTTTTGTTTTTTTTTTTGATTGAATTGAAAATGAGGTGACTACCTCTTTTGTTTTTATTCTTTTCTCTCAACCCCAACTATTCTTTTGGCCTTTTCATCATTTTTCTTCTTTCAACCCCCAAACTATTATTTTGTTCATTCATACACTCTTCCCGTTCTTTGTTTTGTACTAGGACAGAATTCTCCTAAGGGTACGATAAAGTGTTTAGGGTAAAAGGATTTGACAAATTTGTTGTTTTCCAAAAAAAAAAAAAAGAATACAGCAATAAAATTCATATGGCTCAAAAGGGTGACTAGGGAAAATTTCATTCATGGGTTGGCTAGAAAGGCCAAAACGTTCCGAAAAATGCCTAAATCATCTCCTCAACCATGTCTAATCCTAGAATTTCGCCCTCAAGCAACTCCTCAACTAGGTTCTAGAGTCCACCAACATTATCAAAACTTTACCTAACCACATAAAATGAATCTAAGCATGCCGAAAAAATGAAAATGGTGGTTGAACCACTCAACAAACCTCAATCAAAATCTAATCAATAAACAAAAACTTGAAGCAATGCTTAACATTTCTCAACAATAAAAATTCAACAGCCTTATTCTCATCATTTATACAATTCATCATCTGCAGAACGAAACAAACAAAGTAAACAAAAACACAAAGAAGTTTTCAGTTTAAGGTGTACGTGGCGTTGTTAAACCTGAGGTCGCCAAGTGCTGCTAGGCAGTTTTTAAGGCGGTTACTGTTTCAAGCCAATATACCCTTAAACGAAACAAACAAAGTAAACGAAAAAAAAACACAAATTTCGTTTTTTTTTTTTCGTTTTTTTTGTTTTTTTGTTTTTTTTAGTTTAAGGTGTACGTGGCATTGTTAAACCTGAGGTCGCTAAATACTGCTAGGCAGTTTTTAAGGCGGTTACTAGTTTCCAACCAATATACCCTTAGACTTTCCTACAACATGCAATATGTAGCAAGAGTACTAATCGCACAAGTAATATACTGATGAGTAGAGTATCATTCCCACGAGGATTCTAAGCAAAGCACTAAGTTTCCTAATGTTATCTAGTTGAAGCAATCGAATTCTTTGGATTGGTGGGAGCAAATTCTAATTAAAAACAACAAATTGAAATTTAAACTAAGATTAAAACTTAATTAAGAAAACACTATGAAAACACGGAATATCAATTCAAGTAAAACGGGTAGGGTTTTGACTTCATTTGGATTTTTATGGGTTAAACCTAAAATTACACTACACTCACATTTATACGCAATGGTTGTAAATCGAACTCACTAATATGTTAAACATACCCTCTCGGGCTATATCTTCCTATTCTTCCTTATTAACCTTCCGCACCCAACAATTTGAACATTAATAATTCCAAACTCATTAAGCAAAAGAATCCTATAATGATTTCATTAATTCTTAAATCTCTCTCTAGCATCCAATACTATAATGGTGATTACCTAAGAAGCCTAACATGATTCATTTCTCAATCTCACCATGTTCATCACATACAACATTAAAAATTAGAGTAACACACAACCAAAGCATATTCATATGAAAATAACACAATCAAACCCTTAACCCATTTAAAATCCAAACTACCATCAAAACCCTAACCCAAAATAGATTAGTTCATAACTAAATCACTAATACAAAAACGAAAATCGGAAATAAACATGTTCAACATAATGAAAATGAGAATAAAGAATAGAAATCTCCCCAAAAGATGAATCCTCTAGTTGGAAATCGAATCTTCTCCCTTTTCCAAACCAAATCGCTCAAAGTTCTTAGAAGAATGCAAAAGTGGCTAAACCTAAAACAAAAACAAAGACCCTGGGCAAAAAGACAAAGTTTTTCTTTTATACTTCGTCTAAATAACCTGACCAAACACGCAGAAACACAGGCGTGGCGTTTAACAAAATGAAATAAGTGACTGTCGCCGCGGCGAAGAATGAAGCAGACAATCTCGTCCCTGGCTTACTTCGCCGCGACGAAGACATTTCCTTCACCGGGGCGAAGCTTTTTGAAGAGTTCTAAAATTACAGAACTGCCACTCTGCTTGCTTCTTCGTTTGATTCTTCGATTCTCGATGCTCTCCCTTGGAAACAAGCTTCATCGTGATTTATCCTGCTCTGGAACTATCCTATCTTCTGAGATCCGCTAATTTCTGAGTCAAAAATATCCAATTTTGTTCTTATTTGCTCAAAATGTCCATTTTAACCTGAAATACGAAAAGTAAAGAATTAAGTAACAATTCAGGTAAAAATACACTAGAAAGTACCGAAATTCCGACAAAAAGGTATACTGAAAAGTGTATAATTCACGGATTATCAACCTCCTGCTCCATAGAGAGATAGAACTGATGCCCTACTAATAGAGAGGTGAGAAATAAGAAAAAGTTTCAACCCAAGAAGAACATGAGGGATTGGCAGAATAAAAAGCCGAGAACTAGTGAAGTTCCCTAGTGCCAAAAGTGTGGAAGAAATCATTCTGGGGAGTGTCTTAGAGATTTAGGCTGAAATGTATGCTATAGATGCCGGCAGCAAGGGCATATGATGAAAGATTATAAAGCCCTTCCGGCACCCATAGCGCAGATACCTAGAGGTACCAATGCTCGATGGTTTACAGTAGCCCAGAGTGAAGCTGAAGCTAGCCTATCCGCAGTTACTGGTCACTTATTATTTCATTCAGTTCCCCTTTATGCATTAATTAATTCTGGAGCCACATATCCATTTATTACACCTGGGATTTTAGAGAGATTAGGTTTAAAACCTATTAAAGTGGATTGTTCCATTAAGATAGAGTTACCAGATGGTGTAAGTGTAGTAACTCAAAAGATGCTTCTAGGGGAGTCCGTAGTGATCCATGGAAGGGAGTTGCTAGTGGATTTGATAGTGTTTGATATGCCTGATTTTGATGTTATTTTAAGCATGGATTTCCTGGGGAGATTTGGAGTAGAGATTGATTGTCGGGAAAAGAAAGCATGATTTAATCTTGATGATGGAGATAAGTTTAATTTTGGCGAGGGTCACTAGCTTAGTATGTTAATCAACAGTGTAAAGGCCGGAAAGATACTAAGAAAAGGGTGCTCGGGGTACATTGCTCATGTAGTGCACAGTAGTGATATCCCACAACCAGAGATTCAGAATGTGTCAGTAGTTCAGGAGTTTTTAGATGTATTTCCAGAAGATTTGCCGGGTTTACCTCCGGAAAGAGAAGTAGAATTCAGTATTGAACTGGCACCAAGGATATACCAATTTTTAAAGCCCCTTACCGGATCGCCCCAACCAAGCTTTAGGAATTGAAAAAACAGCTTCAGAACTCTTAGACAGGGGTTTTATTCGACCTAGCCATTCTCCCTAGGGTGCTCCAATTTTGTTTATGAAAAAGAAAGATGGATTTCTACGGATGTGTATAGATTACAGAGAGTTAAATAAAGTGAGAGTTAAGAACAAATACCCGTTACCTCGCATAGATGATTTGTTTGATCAGCTGAAAGGAGCAGCAATGCTTTCAAAGATTGATTTGAGGTCAAGTTATCACCAAGTAAGGGTTGCAAAGCAGGATATTGCTAAGACTGCTTTTCGAACCAGATATGGGCATTATGAGGTTGTGGTGATGCCTTTTGGGTTAACCAATGCCCCAGCAATCTTTATGGACTTAATGAACTCGGGTGTTTCAGGATTGTCTTGATCGATTCATAGTGGTGTTTATTGATGATATCCTGGTTTATTCTAAGACAGAAAAGGAACATGAAGAACCCCTAAGATTTGTGCTACAGCGATTGTGAGATAAAAAGTTGTTCGCCAAATTTTCTAAGTGTGAGTTTTGGCTAGATCAAGTTATCTTTCTGGGCTATACCATCTCAAAGGAAGGTGTGTCAGTGGATCCAAGTAAGGTAAAAGCAATTATGGAATGGCAAAAGCCGAAGACAGTAAAGGAAGTTAGAAGTTTCTTAGGGCTAGCAGGCTATTATAGGCGGTTTGTAGCAGGTTTGCCTTTGACCTGGGCTAATTAAACAGCATATGCCTCTCACCAAATAAAGAACTCCTTTCATTTGGTTGAATGCTTGTGAAGAAAGTTTTCAAGAGTTAAAAAGAAGATTGACCATAGCTCCTATTCTTGTGTTACCACCAGAGGGTGCAGATTATGACATTTATACAGATGCCTTATTTCAGGGACTTGGTGCAGTATTGATACAGTTGGGTAGAGTAATAGCCTATGCTTCTCGCCAGTTAAAAGAGTATGAGACGAGATACCCTACACATGATCTAGAGTTGGCTGCTATAGTTTTTGCACAAAAAATATGGAGGCATTATTTGTATGGAGCAAAGAGTAACATTTAATACAGATCATAAAAGCTTGAAGTATTTCTTCACCCAAAGAGAGCTGAATATGAGATATAGGAGATGGTTAGAGCTGGTTAAAGATTATGACTATGAAATTAAGTATCATGGGGGAAAGGGAAAGCCAATGTAGTAGCCGACGCCTGAGTAGAAAAGCTTACTTGTCCCGACTCACAAGGCAGAAAGAATTAATAGAAGAATTGTGCAAAGAACATATTGAGGTCATACCTAGAAGGATTGCCAGCTTAGAGGTTCAGTCTACTTTACTAGAAGAAATCACATGAAAGTAAGCTGTCAATGAGTGGTGTCAGAAAATAAGTCAACAAGTGCTTGAGCGTAAGATACGAGAGTTCCATCTGTTAGATGGTGTCTTCCGTTTCAGGAGTCGTTTGTGCATTCCTCAAGATGATGAGTTAAATAAGAGAATTCTTATAGAGGCTCATGACACACCATACACTGCTCATCCTAGAGCAACCAAGATGTATCAAGACTTAAAGAAAGGCTATTGATGGCCAGTCATGAAGAAAGATATTGGAGATTTTGTAGCTAAGTGTCTAGTTTGTCAACAAGTGAAAGTAGAACACCAAAGGCCATCAGGGTTGCTTCACTCGCTTAGTATTCCTAAATGGAAATGGGAGAGTATTTCAATGGATTTTATTACTAGTCTCCCTAGAGTGCAGAAAGGGTTTAATGCTATATGGGTGATAATAGACAGATTGACCAAGTCAGCCCATTTTCTTCCAGTAAAAGAGAGCACTACTTCGGATCAATTGGCCCAGATTTACATTAAAGAGATAGTGAGACTACATGGAGTACTCAAGACAATAGTATCAGATAGAGATTCCAGATTTGTCTTAGCTCTCTGGACTAGTTTACAGAGGAACTTGGGTACCAGATTGGCTTTTAGTACCACCTACCATCCTGTGCAGATGGCCAAAGCAGAGAGAACAGAATCGAGACTTAAGCCAAGGATATGTTGAGGGCTTGTTGCATGCATTACAGAATGTCCTGGCATGAGATGTTACCCTTGGTGGAGTTTGCTTATAATAATAACTATCAGTCTACAATTAAGATGTAATAACTTCTTTCTACTAGCATACTTTAGAAAATATACAATGAAAACATACATACTTAGCATATGAAAAGTAGTTGGGCCCAAATTTTTCTTTACTTATAAACTATAATTCTTTACATATACCAAAATAACATGTACAAAAACTTGAGCAACGGTGGACAGTGACTCCATTTCTCTCCGTTTCTCGACGTCCATCTGACCGCTTCTCACCTATTTCCTACAAAACATGGAAAAACAATGAGGTGAGCACAAAAATGCTTAGTAAGTAAATCCTCTACTCCTTTATCCCCGCAACTTATTCTTTGGTTCTTTCCTTACTCTATTCTTTCTCTTTTTCATTTTTTTCTTTGTTCTTTCTCTGTTTCTAGTTCTCACTGTTCTTTTATTTCTTTCTAATTCATTTTGTTCTTTCTTTCTATTCTTTCTACTCTTTCTTTCTATTCTTACTAACCATGATGGAAACCATGGTAATATGCATGAATGCAATGCATATGCAATAATGCATAGAAATGCATTTTCTTTCTTCTTTTCTATTTCTTATTCTGTTTCTTTTCTTTTCTTTTCTTGTATACTGAAGCTCTTCTTTTCTTTTCTTTCTTATTCTTATTCTTTGCCAATCGGACTCGGTTGATGCATGGATTTGGAACCCTAGCCGTGTGAGTGAGTACAGTCCTCATCTACATGCACTCTTCCTGACTGCACAAATTCTTTCTTTCTTCTTAGACCACTCAATTAAGGTGGCGTGCATGTAGGAATTCTTCTTGGTACAACCCTCATCCACATACACTCTTACGGGTCGTACAAATTCTTCTTCTTCTTATGTCGCTCATTTAAGGTGACGTGTATGTGGGAAATTCTTCTTAGCACCCACCGGTTCCCCATCGCAACAACCAATTCTTTTCTCTTCTTTAGCACTTTTCTTTCTTTAATGCTTTAGTGCTTTTCTTTCTTTCTCTTTATTCTTAAAGTTCTTTATTCTTTCTTTAGGTTCTCATGCATATGTAAGTATATGCATATGGATGGCTCATGCTTATGTTTCTTCCTTAGGTGCAATTATGCAATGCAATTATGCTATGTTGCATAAAAATAAGTTTCTCTACTTATGCATAAGCTTCTCTTAGGCATTTCATCAAACATCATACATGCATATTTCAAGTCTACTTTAATTATACTTCTCCTTCTTTCTTACACCATCCATAACGAGAGTAAAACTCCCTTGAATCATCTCAAAGCCTAGCCAAGAAAATACACTTCATAAATGCTCTTAAACTCCCTCTAAATTCAACCTAACTTCTATCAACTCAACCAACCCTTCTCATGAAGAAAACCCATTCATGGATCATCATCAAACTTAATAACAAGTTTCATACACAAATCTCAAGCATATGGACTTCATATAAAATTTAGATAAAACGATCCTTATGCTTTACTTGCTCAAACAAGGGGTTAGGGTTGGATTTATTTACCTTATGCTTGAAGAATTGCACAAAAGTTCTCTATCCTTGTTGAACATGTTTTTCCTCTTAAACCCTAAGCATAAACTTAATAAGAATTCAACATTAACACAACTTAATCTTATGTCTAGAACAAGAATCCTTACCTCTTGATGGTTAGGATCAAATCCTTATAAGAATCCAACCAAAAGCCCTCAATTTCTTTTAGCACATGGATGAAGAGATGAGAGAAATGGAGAGTGAAGTTGGCATGAGAGGATGTAGAGAATGATAGAGTCTTTGTGCTTAAACCCTTAATATCTCATATTATAGGCATACCTTCCCATTTTGCCCTTACACTTTATTAGAAATTCCATCTTTGTCCCTTAGTCATTTACACTAATGCCCTTACCTTTATTACATTTGCCATCAAATTTTCTTATTTTTGACTCCCCACATTTTCAACTAATTAGGGGTAGAATGGTCATTTTGCCCCTTAAGGAAGATTTCTCTAGAATTTTCTCACGGTTCTTCGCCTCAGTGAAAAAATCCAGAGAGTTCTTCGCCTCGGCAAAGTTCTGACACCAATTTGGGAAAAAGTTCATTACCGCGGCGACAAGATTCCTTTGCCGCGACGAAGTTTGCAAATGTTGATTTTTCGATCTTTCTCCTTGAAATAAGCAAAACTAAGGGCATAAAAGCAACAATAACACATATCCATTTAACTTAGGCCAAATACAACATTAAAAGGCAAATCAACTTGAGTAAACGATGTACCTCAAAATAGGTGTTACATAAGATGGCTCCTTACGAGGCCTTGTATGGTAGACATTGTAGATCTCTACTATCTTGGGATGAGATAGGCGAGAAAGATGAGTTGAATACAACTCTTGGGCCAGAACTAACTCAGAAAATGATAGAAGATGTCAAGTTAATCAGAAGTAGAATGAAACAAACCCAAGACAGGCAGAAAAGATATGCAGACTTTAAGAGGAAAGATGTTGAATTTGAAGTGGGTGATAAAGTGTTTCTAAGAGTTGCCCCCTACGAACAGGTGATGCGTTTCGGTGGCAAGGGAAAGTTAGCACCAAGATACATTGGTCCATTTGAAGTATTACAGATACTGTCACACAAGTCCTAAACATAATAACTTGTACCCACTTAAATTACCTGTGTACTGGTGGACAAATGGGTACAATACCCGTTTTGCCTATCCAGCCATGGCTAGGGGCAATATTTCATTATTGCAGTCATTGGTCATGACGTAGTGTTTATCTTATTTTTCTCATTATATTAATTTGGGTTGCCTTGCCACATTGTATTGTTATGGATAGTGTATCAATTTTTCCTTGTACTTGCGATAATCCATGGATTATACTATTTTTCTTGTTTATTTGGTAGGATTTTTGGATACTTCCCTTTGAATTTAGGCCTGAATTGCTACTTAATGCGTTCATTTCATGTTTCAGGTCTAAAACGCATTTTCAGATCGAAACGAAGCAAAAACAGGGTCAATCGATTCAAATTCAATAGTTTTCAGAGTTCAGAGTGTTAGTAAATCGACGGGTTAAACGCAATGGAAAACAAAAATTTTCCCATCGATTACTCTGATGAACCCAAGATCAAGGTTTGAAATAACACAAATCCAAGTAAGGATCAAATCATACCAATGTTTGGAGACTTCATCAATATCTCTGAACGCGATCTCACTACCAATCCAAGTGTAGAATCGAACTCACGTCGTCCACACGAAGACAGTACAACAGAGACCAAAGATTGATTTTGCTAGAGCCAATCCTTGGATTTAAGGATTCAAGGTTTGGAAGGATGAAGTGAAGAAGAGAAGAGAAGAATAATTTTTTCTCAAATTTTTCTTTCATCCACGACTGAATAATGGATGAATCTTTCAAAACCTATTCATCCTTTTCTTTATATAGAAAAGGCAAATATCCATTCCAACCCTAAAGTTTAGCAACAACCCAAACTTAGGTGGAATTACACGTAGGTCCCAATTTAATTATTTAGTTAAATATTAATATTAACTTCAATAATTAAATTCGTAATCTTGCTAAATTATTCCAATAATAAAATTGGTCACATGTTACAACCTCAGTAAATTTAATTACACAGCAAAATTACCAATATGGCCTTTCATCCAAAAGATGAAAATACCCTTTCCATAGTTAACCATCCTTAAACTGTCTCCTTAGTGTGTGACCCATAGGCTCCTCATCATATCGTTAGTGAGTAGTATCGTGATTGACACCAATCAGTCGTCTCACCACACACAGACCAAAATTGGCCCCTAGCAAGGCATCATAGCCACCCGATAGATTCGGATTCAGCAAAATAGCTACCTATCCATGATATGGTTACCGTACAATCAAATCCTGTCATCATCTGTTATCTCATCGAGACCGAGGTACATAAATAGTGTCAACCTCAGTTACTCTCGATATGTTTGTATTCAGTTACTAGACCAATGATCAGAATGATAAATTGGATTGGGCAACAACTCAATTCCACTGTGGCCACAGATTTAGTGTCATTGCCATTTGCTGAATTGTGCGGTGAGATGACTTCTCCCATACCTAGGAGTGATTAATCCTCTGTCGATCCACCATAGTCTTGATACAGTCCTTGATGTAGCCAATCACTACTGTATTGATAACTCTAAATAAAATTGTGTTCGTCTAGTGTCAAACTACACCAATTGGTGCATAAGGCGTTTTAGTGATCTCAAGCTAAGGATCACATGCACCACCATTCGTTAGAGGATTTGTTCCATAGACACTGGGGTTACCATCTATATGGAATCCTCTAATGGGTGAGTATAGTGAACAACAAGCATCCATGTGTTGCACCAAGTTGTTGGCAAACAACCTTGACAAGTGAGATCAGTCACTGCCTTTCGACAGGGTCATTCAACACTATGATAGCCTTACCATATTATCTGTGTCCTTGGTCAGAATAATACTAGGGCTATAGACATTTCTAGAATGGCCACCATATGTGCTCATAGAGTTCTCATTATCAAGATTTGAAACACTTGATACCCTTGTCACGGTTCTATCATTCTAAGGACATATATCAATACATACATATATGATTTACATGATATATAATAAAATACATTTTATTGATCAATGAATATTATTACAAAGAGTCAATTCCACAATAATTGATTGGCTGTAGGGCACTACTCTAACACAGAGATGTTAAGAGGTTGATTGGAAGCACCCTTGAAGCTCAGCATAACGAGAAGGAAAGAGAAAATCAAAGATTCAAGCTTGGAGCATGCAAGGGCAGTTTCATAAATTCAACCAAATGAAGATAGAGCTTCGCCCTGGCAAAAAGCATTTTCGCTGCGGCATGAAACTCTCCACTTAATTGTGTGTTTTTGCATTTCATCGTGATGTCGCAGCGAAAATCAAGTTGATTGCGGCAAATTCTGGAAAATTTTGTTTTTAAAAACGGTATGTTTTTCCATTTTAGTCTTGAGTCCTAGGGTTAGTGGGCACTATAAAAAGAAAACTTAGCCTATTTTAGCAGGGGAGTCAACATTTTAGGCAAAGGGAAGAGGAAAAAGAGATTTGAAGAGTTTGGGTCTCCAATTTAGGGAAGATTTTGTTTCTTTTTCAATTTCTAACATGTTGTACTCTTTATTTATAGTTTATGTGATGTTTTTCTTTATTTTGAGTATGAAATAACTGACTTTTGGGTTAGGGTTTTGATGTAACTTGGATTACAACGGTTTAGTCCATAAATTTGTGTTGTTTTTTAGTTCTATTGCTTGGATTATGTGTTTATTCTTGTACGTAATGCGGTTGGATGTTGGGTTTTTAATTCAATTGAATGCTGAGCATGATGAGACTGAGAAGTTCCTGTACAAGTATTATCCACCAACTCTTTCAACAAAAATGAGAAATAACATTACCTCATTTGTAGAAGGCGACCATGAATCATTATATGATGCATGGGAGAGATTCAAGGAAATGTTGAGGAAGTGTTCACACCACTGTTTGCCTGTTTGGATGCAAGTCCATGCATTCCATTTGGGTTTGCTACCAAATGTTCGAACAATGGTAGACGCAACAGCTAGAGGAGCTTTATAGAACAAGACACCAATGGAAGCTTAAGAGTTACTTGAAGCTTTAGAAAGTAACAACTACCAAAGACCGGATGACAGAATTGTTAGGAAACGACCCGTTAACGCAATGGAAAACAAAACAATAATTTCTAGGATCGTTCCCATTGAGCCAAGATCAAAGGTATAAATTTTATAGTTTATAAAATACAAGAATCTGCAGAAAATAAATCTAGATTTAGAAACCATACCCACGTTGGAGGCTCCTCCAATTTTGTCTCTGATCGTGTTTTGCTACCGATCCAAGTGTAGGATCGAACCCACGAAGTCCACACGAAGACAATCACAAGGAACTAAGGAGGGATTTGCTAGATCCTCCTTAGCCTTAAGAATCAAGAAGAAGAAATCAAAGGAATTTTGATTTTGGCAAAAACCAAATTTGGCGTGAGAGAGTGTTAAAGGGGCTGCTGTGCTTGTCCTTTTTCAAAGAAAAATGAACTAATGAAAATCCCATTTTTTTTACAAATAATCATTTTCTTTTATAGTAAAACTTTAATGCCCTATTCCCATATGGAATAGCCTTGGGCTCCAACCCAAACACCCCATGTTACCAAACACTCCCAAATTAGATATTTTATTTATTTCATCAATATCTCAATTAAACTCAATTAATATATATTTAATCTATATATTAACATTTAACAATAATGATGATTTAATTAAATATATGCGAACACATATTTAAACGTAATTTCACTTATTTAACTTTTCTAATAAATTAAATAAAGGCTACGACCTCAGCAAATTTAATTGCACTGTGAAATTACCGAAATACCCTTTCTCTTTAAAAAGACGAAAACGCCATTCCTTGTTCTTAGATCTTAAATTATCTTCTATGTGTGTGACCAATAGGCTCCTCATCATACCGGTAGTGTATAGTATCGTGATTAATACCAATTAATCATCTCACTAATACACAGACTAAGATTGGCCCCTAGCAAGGCATGATGGCCACCCGGTAGATTCGGATTAAGCAAAGTAGCTACTTGTCAACGATATGGTTACCGTACAATTCGATCCTTTCATCATCCATTATCTCGACGAGACGAAGGCATAAAAACAGTGTCAACCTTTGGTTACTCTCGATATTATGTATTCAGTTTCTGGACTAATGACTCGTATTATAAACTAGATAGAGCAACAACTCAATCCCACTGTGGCCATAGTTTTAATGTCATTGCCATATATTAAATTGCGCCGTGAGATAACTTCTCCCGTACCCGGGAGTGATGAATCCTCTGTCAATCCACCATAGTCTTGATACACTCCTTGATGCAACCAATAACCACCGTATTGATAGCTCTGAATAGAACTGCGTTAGGCTAGTGTCAAACTTCACCAATCGGTGCACAAGGCGCTCCGGTGATCTCAAGTTTAAGGATCACATGCACCACCATTTGTTAGAGGATTTGTTCCATAGACACTAGGGTTACCATCCATATGGAATCCTCTGGTGGGTCATCCAGTGAACTTGCTTTGCGGTGTAATCACCTACAGTAAGCACCCATGTGTTGTACCAGGTTGTCACCAAACAACCTTGACAAGTGAGATCAGTCATTGCCTTTCGACAAGGTCGTTCAACACTATGATAGCCTTACCGTATTATCTGTGCCCTTACTTCAAAATAATACTGGGGCTATGGATGTTTCTAGAATGGCCACCATACGTGCTTATAGGGTTCTCACTATCAAGATTTGAAACACTTGATACCCTCGTCACGGTTCTACCATTCTAAGGACATATATCAATACATATTGCAATAATAATGATTTACGATATAGTATAAAAATGCCTTTTTATTATTGATTAATGAACATTATTACAAAGAGTCAATTCTGCAATAATTGATTGGCTCTAGGGCACCTACTCCAACAATCTCCCACTTGCACTATAGCCAATCATTCATGCACTCAACACTAAATGACCCAAGTGCCTACACTATAGCCAGTCATTCATGCACTCAACATTGAATGACCCAAGTGCCCATCATGCTTCTGCTACAACAGAAACTTCAATAGTGGGTTTGTAGGTGTTCTGCAAATCTGCACATTCCCTTTCTTATCGATCCTTCAGATCAGATTGAATCAACTAAGTAAGTGTTTGGATTATTGGTGAGGCAAGTGATTCCTTAGCCACAACAATGGCTCCATTGTTATCTGATACAACTATCTTTGGATTAGCAATGCTTGAAATCACATCAAGTTGATAATGAACTTCTTGATCCAAACCGCCTACAGAGCTGCATTAAATAATGCGTTACACTTAGCATCAATAGTAGAATTCGCTGCAGTACACTGATTCGAGCTCTTCCAGCTCACTGCAGTTACATTGAGACAAATTGTGTAATCCCAAATTGCGAACTATAATCATCCTTTTCTCGTTTGGAAATAGCTTCACTGTATTCTCTTACAGTGAGCTCATCTTTCCTCCATAATCCAAGAATATATATTCTTAAACCCTTTTCAAATACTTAAGAATGTCCATTGACACTCACCCAGTGTCATTCACTTGGATTTAGTTGATATCTTCTACCAGTGCTGAATGCACATAAGACATCAATCTAAGTACATAACATATTGCTCACTTGAGCCTGATTGATATCCACTACAAGTGCTGAATGCACATTAGATATCATTCTTAGCATACAAGATGGATCCACTTGCTAAAGCATGTGGGATCCTCTTCAATCTATCTCTCTCATTGTGTGGTTAAAGACACATATCCTTACAGAGATAGACAACATATGCCATCAGAAGAAATCCCTTCTTGGATTTTTTCTGTACTGAATGTGTTCAGTACCTTGTCTATGTACTTTGACTTAGTTTGAGCAACCTACATGATCTACCATGATAGATCTTTAATCCAAGGATGTAAGCTGCTTCCCTTAAGTCCTTTATGGAGTAGCACTTGGATAACCAAGTCTTTACTGACTGCAAGTTCAGTGTATCATTCCCGATCAGAAGTGTGTGATCGACATACAACATTGGGAATGCTACTGCGCTCCCACTCACTTTCTTGTAAACACATGGCTCATCTTCGTTCTTGATAAAACCGAATTCTTTTACGGCTTCATCAAAACGAATGTTCCAGCTCCTTGAAGCTTGCTTGAGTCCATAAATGGATCTCTGCTACTTGCATACCTTATTAGCTTGACTATCAAGAGCGAAACCATCAGGGTTGTGTCATATACACATCCTCCTCAAGGTTTCCGTTCAGGAAAGCAGTTTTGACATCCATTTGCCAAAACTCATAGTCATGATATGCAGCAATTGCAAGCATAATCCGGATGGATTTAATCATGGCAACCGGTGAAAAGGTTTCTTCATAGTCAATGCCATGAATTTGTTTGAAACCTTTGGTAACCAGCCGTGCTTTATAAGTATGCACGTTGCCATCCATGTCGGTCTTCTTCTTGAAGACCCATTTACACCCTATGGGTTTTACCCCTTCAAGTGGTTCCACCAGAGACCACACTTGGTTTTGGTACATGGAGTCCATCTCAGATTTCATGGCTTCAAGCCATTTAACGGAATCTGGATCCGATATAGCATCTTTGTAGGTTCTGGGTTCATCGTCTTGGTAGACCAGTACGTCACCATGTTGAGTCATGAGACAACAGTATCTCTCGGGCTCATGGCGTACTCTCCCAGATCTACGTAGCTCCTATGCTACCTGAGGGTGGTTCACTTTGATCCACAAGTTGTGGAGTACCTCCTCATGATGCTCAACCACTTCCTATGGCACATCATTCCGTCCTTCGTCTAGTATATCTTGTGGTTCTAGAACTTCATCTAGTTCTACTTTTCTCCCACTAGTACTTCTTAGAAAATATTCTTTTCTAAGAAGACACCAGATCGAGCAACGAAAATTTTACGCTCTTCTGGGTGGTAGAAATATTATCCTTTGGTCTCCTTTGGATACCCCACAAATATACATTTATAGGATTTTGGGCCCAGCTTGTTCGAAGTCAATTTCTTAACATAAGCTTCGTAACCCCAAATCCTTAGATAGGACAAGTTGGGCTTTCGCCCACTCCATAGCTCATATGGAATCTTATCTCGACTTTGACTTTGACACACGGTTCAAAACTTGAGTCGCAGTCTCTAGTGCATAACCCCAGAGCAATGCAGGTAAATCACTAAAACTCATCATAGACCTAACCATATCAAGTAAGGTCATGTTCCTCCTTTCCGACACCCCTTTATGTTGGGGTGTATAAAGAGGGGTGAGTTGTGATACTATCCCACATTCTATAACGCCCTACTTGAAATACGTAGCCACTGTCTAAGGTATGGCCTAAAGGGTTACTGAATTGTTCCTAAATGAGTTGGTATATTGTTCATGTTGTTTGGTTAACCCTTGGTTGAGTTTATGTTTTGGGTTTGGTTGAGTATTTATCATGGAATTGATAAGACTTGGCAGATTTTGAAGTTGTAGCCTTCGCCGGGGCGAGGGAGAAGCTTCGCCGCGGTGACGTTGGTTCTGTGTTGGCGGTATCGGTTCTGGAATGTTTTGCCGCGGCGACGGAAGGCAGAAAAGTTTCTTGAGTTTTCTAGAGAATTCTTCATAGGGGTAAAATGACCATTCTACCCCTAATTAGCAGGAAAAGTGGGGGAGTAAAATGTAAGGAAATTTCATGGAGAATAGTGTAAAATGGGGGTGAGTTTGTAAAGAATTAAAGGATAAAGGTGAAATTTTCAAGAAAGAGTAAGGGCAAAATGGGAAAGAGTGTATATTATATGAGCTAATAAGGGTTGAATTCTCTTAACCCATTCATTTTCACCCATTTCCACCGCCTCTTCATCTCCCATTTCCTCTCAATCTCCTCACTCAATTTTCCAAGGGATTTGTAAGAGTTTTGAGTTGGAATTTGACAAAGAATTGATCCTAAGCAAGAAGAGGTAAGAATCTCTACTCTAGAGATGAGTTTTATTTATGTAAGGGTTAAATTCTTACTAAGTTTATGCTTAGGAAATAAGGGAAAGTTATGATCCAACAAGAGTAGAGAGCTTTAGTTGAGACTACTCAAGTATGAGGTAAGTAAATCCAACTCAAGCTAAAGTTTAAGAAATTCTTAAGTAGAGATTTATTTATGCATGTATATATGATGCTTATTGAGAAATTGAGTAGAGCTGTATGTCTACTTGTTGAGGAATTGAGTTGAGAAGAGTATTTATGTTATGTTTGTTGGATATTTCCTTTATGGGAAGTGTTAATGTATGATGAGTTTGAGATGAAGTTGGAGGAGATTGAGTAGATATTTTGGGAGTGTTCATCTATGATAGGAACCATGTCCATAGAAGGGAGTTTCTTCCCATTTTGGATGGTTAAAAAGAGAAGGAGAGTGGTAGTTAGAGAAGAGGTTTTGTATGCATATGAGTTGCTTGATGAAATGCCTAAGTGAAATCTGCCCTGTCACAGCCGTGACTTTCTAAGTGAATTTTGGGCATCTTAAGGATTGAACTGGGCTGAGACCAAAACACAGAAGTTGTAGCCCTATCTCTAAGCTTTAAAACGAGACAAAAACCATAGCAATCCGAGGTATATAACGCAAGTTATGCCCTTGTTAGTATGACCTGTGCAGAGTGACTGTTTTGATGCAATATTGCATTTGGCATTTCAAAAGTGCATTAATGAGTATGAACCATCCATATGCATTAATTGTGCATTGAGAAGTAGCTTGAGAAAGGATAGAGAGTGTTGAGTATGAGCTACATTATGAGTACTAGAGTAGAGAATTTTGAGTATAAGCTATACTATGAGTAATAGTTTGAGTGAGAAAGAGTAGAGAATGTTGAGAATAGCAACTCTTAAGAGTAATGAGAATGAGAACACTCTGATAGTAAAGAGAAAGAGAGATTGAGCACTAGCGAATAAAAGAGAGAAAAGTGCTATAGAAGAGAATAGAGCAAGTTGTGCGATGGGGAACCTGTGGTGATGAGGTAGAGTCACGAGTGGGTGCTTTGTGATCCCGGCCCGTGCCTCCGGTAAGATGAGGCAGTGACCGTCACGTAGAGTGGAACATGTGGTTCCAGCCGTGCCTCCGGTAAGAAAGGGTCGTGACATTTGAGAGAGATAAAGAGAAAGCATGTACACTCACATGGCCAAAGGTTCCGAATCCATGCATGACTAAATCCGATCAGTAGCAAAATAAGCGAAAGTCACGTAGAGTGGTAGCGCCAGCCGTGCCTCCGGTCAGATGAGGTTGTGACATTCCAATGAGTAAGAATGAGAAAACAGAGAAATAGAAAGAATAGAAAGAGAAAATGAGTAGAGTCATGAAGAGTGGGATGAGTCCCCAGCCGTGCCTCTGGTAAGATGAGGCCGTGACATACACCAGAGAGTGTATAGCAAAGAGCATGAGAAAGAGAGACAGAAAGAGAATCAGTAGAAGTCACGTAGAGCGGGAGAAGTCTCGGCCGTGCCTCCGGTAAGATGGGGCCATGACTGTCATAAAGAGTGGAATATAAGGTTCCAGCCGTGCCTTCGGTAAGATGGGGCCGTGACATTTAAAAAAAGAGCTAGTAGAAAAGAATTATGAGAAATGAGAAAGAGATAATAGAGAGAATTAAAGGATGAGAAAGCTTGAGAAAGCATGAGAAAACTTGAGAAAGAATGAGATGGAATGAGAGGTTTTGAGCTAGTAAGAATAGAGAGTAGAAGAAAGAAACATGCAGTTCTTTTGTATTAATTACATGTAGAGCTTATACAGGCGAGAACCATGATTTTCCTTCATGGTGAGTATGATGAGAATAAGAGAGAACCATGATTGTCCTTCATGGTGAGTAAGAATAAGAGAAAAAGAACAGAGAATAAGATCAGAGAGAAAGAAAGGAAAAGGAGTAGAACAGAGTTAAAGGAGAGTAAAAGTATCAGAAAGAAAGAGAAAAACAGTGAGAAATAGAAATAGAAGAATAGTAGAGTGAGGAAAGAACCAAGGAGTGAGTTGCGGGGACAGATAGTAGAGGATTTACTTACTAAGCATTGTTGTGCTCACCCTGTTGTTCTTCTATGTTTTGCAGGAAATAGGTGCAGCGGTCGGATGGACATCGAGGAGCGAAGAGTATTGACACCACTGTCCACCAGCTATGATATTTTGTATTAATTAGAAAGTTTTGAAATACATAGTCCTTTGTATTTGTAAAGAATTATATTTTATGAGTAAAGAAAAATTTGAGCCCACTATTTTTCATACGCTATGTATATCTATAATTTACATAGTATGAACTATAAGAATAGTAGTAGAGAACATATGTTGCACATTCCTTTAGGTATGTCTAGCTCAACTTGCCAAAGTTGGCATAGTAGTCATTTTGAGATTATCCTTGTTGTCTTTTTTAAGAACATATTATTATGAAACAGTTCCATAAAGAATATTATTTATACTCAAGGACAATAATCCATTAGTAAACTAATATTCTCATTTGTCCTATGTGGACACAGAAATATAATTTCTAGAAACTGAAGGAAAACCATAATAATCCACAAGTTCCAAGAAACAAGTCCATTGGCTAAATCAGACGATAAGATCCTACGGCAAATGCGGCATGTGCTTCATTTCAAGCGGTAGGTCCACCTCTCCCTCGGCGAGCAATCTACTCTACCGTAGTTCCTACACATCAATCAAATGTGAGTACCACATCTTGTGTCAACTAGATGTTTACGGGAGAAGTTAATCTCAATAACGTACTTGACGAAGAAGTAACATTCTTCTTTTGTTTTGCAAGGAAGGCCTTGCAATGTTTCCTCCAGTCGGGATTCTTCCCACAGAGGACAAACGCCTTTCCTTTCTCGCATGCTTCTTTCCATCGACTTCGAGCCCTTTCCTTTTCACTTGAGTTGGCTTCAACCAATGTCAATGTTTCTGACATTTTCATGCCTGACTCAGTAGCCTTTAACAAATCCAGAAGCTCGAAAAGGGTATTCTTCTTATCTTCCTCAATAAAGTCAGACGAATTGAGAATAAGAATCTGGCAAAGACTGTAATATTAGGTTTATCGCTAAACCTTCATTAAGTCCATATCCCAAAACCTCAAGCTTGTTCATATACTCGATCCACTTGAGTATATGATCACCAATTAGTACCCTCTTCCATCCTACATCGAATAATGGACCAAGACACCATATGCTTCTCATTTCTTGAAGAAAATGAAGAATAGAAGCTAAATCCATTTTTACACCTCTTGTCATGATAATGGTGCCATTGATGCAAGCACAATGTATCTAGTCATTTCTGCTTTTGCATCATGTGTATGCTTCACATATACATACCCAGTCTCATGGATAGAACTATCAATAGGCTCTGGTGATAGAGCTTGCTCAATGGTGTATAATCTATTGCTTGACTGAAGTATATTATGTTAGAGTAGATGCCCTAGAGCCAATCAATTATTGTAGAATTGACTCTTTGTAATAATGTTCATTAATCAATAATAAAAGGCATTTTATTCTATATCGCGTAAATCATTATTATTGCAATATGTATTGACATATGTCCTTAGAATGGTAGAACCGTGACGAAGGTATCAAGTGTTTCAAATCTTGATAGTGAGAACCCTATGAGCACATATGGTGGCCATTCTAGAAACATTCGTAGCCCTAGTATTATTCTGAAGTAAGGGCACAGATAATACGGTAAGGCTATCATAGTGTTGAACAACCTTGTCGAAAGGCGGTGGTTTGATCTCACTTGTCAAGGTTGTTTTGGTGACAACAGTGCAACACATGGGTGTTTCTTTGTGGCGATTATACCGCGACAAGTTCAATGGGTGACCCACCGGGAGGATTTCATATGGATGGTAACCCCGGTGTCTATGGAACAAATCCTCTAACGAATGGTGGTGCATGTGATCCTTAGACTTGAGATCACCGGAGCGCCTTGTGTACCGAGGGGAGGTGCGGTTTGACACTAGCATAACGCAGTTCTTTTCAGAGATGTCAATACGGTGGTGATTGGTTGCATCGAGGTGTATCAAGACTATGGTGGATTGAGGGGATTCATCACTCCCGGGTATGGGAGAAGTTATCTCACGGCGCAATTCAGTATATGGCGATGACACTAAAACTGTGGCCACAGTGGGATTGAGTTCTTGCTCTATCCGGATTATAATAAAGATCATTGATCCAGAAACTGAATATATAATATCGAGAGTAACCGGAGGTTGGCACTATTTCTATGCCTTTGTCTCGTCGAGATATCGAATGATGAAAGGATCATATTGTGCGGTAACCATATCGTTGTGAGGTAGCTACTTTCTTTGAATCGAATCCCTATCGGGTGGCCATGATGCCTTGCTAAGGGCCAATCTTGAGTGCGTGCATTAGTAAGGCGATTAATTGGTGTTAATCGCGATACTATACACTGCGGTATGATGAGGGCCTATGGGAGGGTCACACACATAGAAGATAATTTAAGACTCAAGAAGAAAGAAGGGTGTTTTCGTTTTTTTGGGCAAAAGGGTATTTTGGTAATCTCACAGTGCAATTAAATTTGCTGAGGTCGTAGCCTTTATTTAATTTGTTAGAAAAATTAAATAAGTGAAATTCCGTTTAAATATATGTTCGCATATATTTAAATAAATTATCATTATTGTTAAATGTTAATATATATATTAAATATATATTGATTGATTTTAATTGAAATAATGATGAATTAAATTAAAATATCTAAATGGGAGTGTTTGGCAAATTTGGGGGTGTTTGGGTTGGAGCCCAAGCCCATTCCATATGGGAATAGAGCAACTTAAATTGGACTATAAAAGAAAAAGTGTTAATTGAAGAAGGGTGTGTTTTTATTTCATTCTTCAATTGAAAAAGGAAAAACCCTCAAGCCCCAAATACTCTCCCACGCCACTTTACTGTTTGATTGAAAATAAAACACTTTCTTTTGTTTTCTTCTTGATTTCTTAAGGCCAAGGAGGATCTAGCAAATCCCTCCTTGGTTCTTGTTGATTGTCTTCGTGTGGACCTCTATGGTTCGATCCTACGCTTGGATTAGTAGCAAACACGTTCAGAGACAATATTGGTGGAGCCTCCAAACGTGGGTATGAATCTAATCTTTAGATTTAGTTTATTTTTCTGCAGATTCTTGATATTATACATAAACTGTAAAATTTGTGCCTTGATTTTGGGCTTTAAGGAACGATCTACGGTTGTATAAAATTTTTTTCCTCATGCAATCTAGGGTTCCGCTTTCCTAACATATTATTTATACTTCTATACCAGTCAACGAAATTTTCACCATTCCATTTCTCTTCGAGTTTGATGATTTGTCGCAGTGATGTTGGGATCATTTTGCTCGAATTTAAGTGAATCTACAAGTGCAGAAAAAGTAACCGTTATTACCATGTTCATTATTATTGTTTAATATGGTCTTTTATTAAACGAAGCTCCGACTATTTTACTCAAGTTAATAGCCCTCACCATTAACTCGGGAAAGCCCGTTGACTTTCCTAGTGGACCGAGATCCCATCCTACCCATTTCAAACCTTCTCTTTGGCGAACAAGCCAAAATGAGTTGATTAGGTAGGCCAACAAACTTAATCCACACCAGTTGATAGCTCCTACTATCAACCTCAAATGTGAAAAAGCCAACAAGCCAATCACACAATCCAATGGACACTATGCCATCGTCCTCAAGTGTGATTCTCAATTATCGTAGAAGTGGACACTACATGTCACCACGTACACACAATATATCTTGCTCTACTATGCCTATGACACGCGTTTATCAACCTTCGCTTTGGCGAACAAGCAAAACCGTCATTTTAAGTCGACCCATCACCATTAAGGAAAACTCCAATGCATTTTAACCTCCCACTTTGGTAGAAGGTGTACCCTTCACTTTGGTGAATAAGGTTTGGGATGACAATGGTTTGATTAAAACCATGGTGATGGAAGGCTTTAAATGACTTAATATACTTTGATTGAGGGTTTTGTTATTTAATGTCTCTCAATTATTATCTTTGTTAGAATGACATTGTTTGGCATGTTATCAAACATTCAACCTTAGCATGCATTCTAAACAAAAATTAAAACGATGCCCGATTACATGGCCCAAACTAAAACGATTTCCTTGAGCCTAGAGGAATCGGTGGGTCACCCTAGGGGTCTGTAATAAACATCTTGGAGTCTTCAAGTATGGTTGCCTCGTCCTTTGCTCCGTCTTCAAGTACATTACAAAAATATCGTTCTAAATTTACAATAAATAATTATACAAATTCTTTACATCAATAAATTTAGAAACCTCGATTTACCCATACGAGGGGGAATTAGATGAGAAGAGAATGTACATCGAGAAGAGGAGAAAGGGCGGAACACGAGGGCCCTATTTAATAAATAATACAACCATACATACCCAAAATATTTTAAAACATTCACCCTTAGGTCTAAGGCTCATGTATCGGGCATCATGCAATATACAAACAAGTACAAAGCATACATTTCAAAAACAATCAATTTTTTGGGGAAATTTGTGGGAAATTAATTACATTTCTGACTTGACAATTTGCAGAACTTGTTTGGTCCAAAAGTTTTGAAACTTTGCATTTTAGCCCCTACGCACTCGGAAGTGCGCTCATGCGGCAATACTGGCGGATTTTGATACGATGTCCATCCCAAGGACTATCATCGCAGCGATGGATTATATCGCCACGGCGAGCGCTGTTTTCGTATAGCGCTTGTCCAGAAGACGATCGCCGCGACGATGATTTATATCACTGTATTGGATCTTGGTTTTTCGTCACGGTACTTGTCCAAAGGACGATTGCCGCGGCGATGCTTTATATCGCCGCGGCAAACGCTGGTTCGTCACCAGTGCCAGCGTGAACAACGCTCGTTGCGGCGATGGATTATATCGCCGTGGCGAGCGTACACAGATCTGTAGCTCCGGATCTGTTCATACAGCAACAAAATACACTCCAAACGGATTTTGTAATCAATCAAACACATTGATCTCCACAAATATCCATCAACCATTATTCCAAACCAGCAGATCATCAACAAATTAAATTAATTGATTAATCAATTTCTCAAAACATGATTTAAGACGGATTTTACACAGATTCAGTATGGCAACATATTATCAACAAATACATGTTATCAACCATCCAAATAAAAATTGTAAAATTCAGTAACCTGGCTCTGCTACCACTATTAGTAAACGGTCTCGTATACGCAGCGGAAACAAAAAAATAATATAACAGGATCGTTTACATAAGCCAAGATCAAGGGTATAATTTTACAATTTTATCATAATAAGAATGCGAAATATTAAACATGAGTTAAGAGAAACAAACGCATCGCCGGAGGCTCCTCCAAATTTGTCGACTAATGTTTTGCTACCGATCCAAGTGTAGGATCGAAGCACAGCGATCCCACACGAAGACAATCTCAAAAGAACCAAAGAGGGATTTGCTAGATCCTCTTTGGTTTCAAAAGATCAAGAAAAGAAATCAATTGGGGAAATTGATTTAGGCTAAAAAAGTGTTACCTTTGCTAGTAGGGAGTCAAAGAGAGAAAGGGTTTGTGTGTGTTTTAATTTCAAAAGAAACCAATTCCACTAATTCATTAACACACACTTTTCCTTTTATATTTTAATTAAAGTTGCCCTAATCCCATATGGAATAGGCTTGGCACCAACCCAAACGCCCCCATGTTGCCAAACACTCCCAATTTGATTTATTTTATTTTCCATCATTATCTCAATTAAAATCAATTAATTAATATATTTAAATAAATATATTAACATTTAACCCCAATAATGATAATATATTTAAATATGTGCGAACACACATTTTAACGTAATTTCACTTATTTAATTTTTCTAACAAATTAAATAAAGGCTACGACCTCAAGAAATTTAATTGCACTATAAAATTACCAAATACCCTTTTTGCCCTTAAAAAGGACGAACGCCCTTCTTTCTTCTTGGATCTTAAATTATCTTCTATGTGTGTGACCCATAGGCTCCTCATCATATCGGCGGTGTATAGTATCACGATTAACACCAATTAATTGTCTCCACTAATACACGCATCCAAGATTGGCCCCTAGCAAAGGCATCATGGCCACCCATAGGGAATCGGATTCAGAAAGTAGCTATGCAACGATATGGTTACCTTACAATTCGATCCTTTCATCATACGCCTTATCTCGGAACGAGACGAAGGCATAGAAATAGTGTCAACCTTCGGTTACTCTCGATATTATTTATTCGGTTTTACGGACCAACGACCCGGGGTATTATAAGCTGGATAGAGCAAGGCAACTCAATCCCAACTGTGCCCACGGTTTTAGTGTCATTGCCATATACTATGCGGCTTGAGATAACTTCTCCCGTACCTAGGAGTAATGAATCCTCTGTCAATCCACCATAATCTTGATACACTCCTTGATGCAGCCAATCACCACCATATTGTTGACTCACGAAAAAAGAAGCGCATTAGGCTAGTGTCAAACTACACCAATCCCGGTGCACAAAGGCGCCTCGGTGATCTCAAGTCTAAGGGGATCACATGCACCACCATTAGTTAGAGGATTTGTTCCATAGACACTAGGGTTAACATCCATATGGAATCCTTTGGTGGGTCAGTCCAGTGAACTTGCTGTAATCGCCACAGAAGCACCCCATGTGTTGCACAGTTGTCACCAAACAACCTTAACCCAAGGTGGAGAATCCCGGTCAATGCCTTTCGGCAGGGTAGTTCTATGATAGCCTTACAGTATATCTATGCCCTTACTTAGGAATATCTTGGGGCCCTTTATGGGTGTTTCTAGAATGGCCACCATATGTGCTCATAGGGTTCTCACTATCAAGATTTGAAACACTTGATACCCTCGTCACGGTTCTACCATTCTAAGGACATATATCAATACATATTGCAATAATAATGATTTACGCGATATAGTATAAAATGCCTTCTATTATTGATTAATGAACATTATTACAAAGAGTCAATTCTACAATAATTGATTGGCTCTAGGGCACCTACTCCAACAATTTATGCAAGAGACCACAAGTTTTATGAATGAGACTAGGGAAAATATCAGAAACCAATTAGTGTCTATTCGAAACTTGGAGGTGCAAATGGGTCAAATCGCTAAAAAGTTGAATGAGCAACCTCAAGGTTCCCTACCAAGTAACACGGTGACAAATCCACATGAACAAGCAAATGTCATAACTTTAAGAAGTGGAATAGTTTTAGAAGAGGTTGAACCAAAAGGGAAAGATGAGAACCCACCAAAGTAGAAGGAAGAGTCTGAGGAAGAAGTCGATGAAGAGATCATTGTTGAAGAGAAGCTAACAAGTCCTAGAAAAGAAAAACCAAAGAAGGAAAAGATGCCAAAGCAAAGGAAGGAAAAATTTGTTAGTAAACAGTCCCATATACGTAGCGGAAACAAAAACAAATAATTCAGGGATCGTTTACATAAGCCAAGATCAAGGGTATAATTTTACAATTTTATCATAATTAAGAATCTGCGAAATATTAAACATGAGTTAGAGAAACAAAGCGAGGTTGGAGGGCTCCAGGAAATTTGTTAAGCGAATGTTTGCTATCGAAATCCAAGTGTGGATCGAACCCAACCCGTAGTCCACGAAGACAATCTCGGAGAAGAACCAAAGAGGTTGCTAAATCCTCTTTGGCTTAGGAAAATAAGAAAGAAAGGAAAATCAATTAAATTGATTTCCCTTAAAGGGCAAAATGGGGATCTGGCAGGGTTGGAGAGTCAATATTGTTGGGGTTCGTTTGTTTTGGTTTTACAAAGAAAAATGAACTAAAATGAATTAACACCTTTCTTTTTACATTTAACTTTTCTTTTGTAAGTAAAACCTTAATGCCCTATTCCTATATGGGAATAGGTTTGCTCACAAACACCCCATGTTGCCAACACTCATTTGATTTATTTTAATTTCCATCATTATCTCAATTAAAATCCCAATTAATATATAAATATAATATATTAACATTTTAACCAATAATGATAATATATTTTAAATAAATGGTGGCGGAACACACATTTTAAGCAGCCAATTTCACTTATTTTAATTTTTCTACCAAATTAAATAAAGGCTACGACCTCAAGGAAATTAATGCACCGTTGAAATTACCAAAAATACCTCTTTCGCCTTAAAAAGGGAACGACCCGCCTTCTTTTCTTCTTGGATCTTAAATTATCTTCTATGTGTGTGACCATTAGGCTCCTCATCCATATCGGCAGTTGGTTTATAGTATCACCCGATTAACACCAATTAATTGTTCCTCCCACTAATTACACGGAACTTAGATGCTTCTTAGCCCAGCATCATGCCACCATAGGATTCGGATTCAAAGCAAAGTAGCACCGTCCACGATATGGTTACCTTACAATTCGATCCTTTCATCATACGCTTATCTCGGAACCGAAGGACGAAGGCATAGAAATAGTGTCAACCTTCCGGTTACTCTCGATATTATTATTCGGTTTACCTGGACCCACGCGACCCATTATTATAAAGCTGGATAGAGGCAACAACTTCAATCCCACTTTGTGGCCACGTTTTAGTGTCATTGCCATATACTAAATTGCAACTTGTGGGAGAATAACTTCTCCCGGTTACCTAGGAGTAATGGAAATCCTCTGTCAATCCACCATAATCTTGATACACCTCCTTGATGCAGCCAATCACCACCATATTGGTGACTTGAAAGAAAAGCGCATTAGGCTAGTGTTCAAACTTACAAACAATCGCACAAGCCATCGGTGATCTCAAGTCTAAGGATCACATGCACCACCATTAGTTAGGAGGAATTTGTTCCATAGACACTTTAAGGGGTTACCATCCATATGGAATCCTTTCTAGGTGGTCAGTCCGGAAGGTTGAACTTCTTTTGTGGTGTCAATCGCTTACATGACAAGCATTTGTGTTGCACGAGGTTGTCCTGCCAAAGCAAACTGACAAGTGAGAATCAATCAACGTTCTTTTTCGGACGGTTTGGTTGTTCAACAACCTATGATAGCCTTACCGTATTATCCCCTGCCCTTACCTTCCCCGAAATATTACTTTAAAAGCATGGATGTTTCTAGAAATGGCCACCATATATGCTCAATAGGATTCTCACTTATCAAGAATTTGAAACACTTGATACCCTCCAATCACGGCTTTTACCATTCTAAGGACATATATCAATACATATTGCAATAATAATGATTTACGTGATATAGAATAAAATGCCTTTTATTGATTAATGAACATTATTACAAAGAGTCAATCCTATAATAATTGATTGGCTCGAGGGCATCTACTCTAACAAAATTGCCATTTCCTGAAGTACCACCAGAGTTGGCACATCACACCCCTCTAGTTCTTTTTCCTCAAAGGCTCAAAAAGAAAAATCAGGATAAGCAGTTTATGAAATTCCTTGATGTATTTAAAAAACTACAAATTAACATACCTTTTGCAGATGCCTTGCAGTAGATGCCAAGTTATGCTAAGTTCCTAAAAGAGATCATTTCAAAGCTAGAAGAGGAAGAAACAGTAATGCTTACAAAAGAATGCAGTGCCAATTCCTTGCCAAATTAAAGAAATTACATACCTTTTCAAGATCGGGAGTTTCACTATTCCTTGTGTTATAGGAGATATTACATTTGATATAGTTTTATGTGATTTCGGTGCTAGCATTAACCTAATGCCTTTTTCTATTTTCAGGAAACTAGGGATTGGTGAGGTGAAAGCACATTGTATCATTAAACAGGCTAAGCAGAATCCCGATCCATCAAGCATCCATAGGGCCATTAATTGAAGGATGTTACTAGTTAAAATGGATAAGTTTATCTTCCCTATGGACTTTGTTGTGTTGGATATGGAAGAAGACAAGGAAATACTGCTCATTTTTGGGAATACCCTTTCGTCCTAAAAGATGAAAATACCCTTCTCACAAATTGATTCTTAAATTATCTTTTAAAAGTATGACCCGTAGGCTCCTCATCATATCGGAGGTGGAGGTAGTATCCCGGATTAACCCACCAACCAATCGCCCCTTTTACTACACCACGAATCAAGATTGGCCCCTAGCAAGGCATCATGGCCACCCGATAGAAATCGGATTCAACAAAACCCGTGGAGCCTACATCCTTCGGTGATGGTTATCGTGCAATCAAATCCTTTTCAACCATTCTTGTTATCTCATCCGAGGCCGGGAAAGGGTACGAAATAGGCGTCAACCTCAGATATCCTCAACATGTTTGTATTCAGTTATTGGACCAATGATCGAAATATTAAATTAGATTGAGCATAAACTCAATCCACTGTGGCCACAGATTTAGTGTCATTGCCATTTACTAAATTACCCAGTGAGATAACTTCTCCCGTACCTAGGAGTGATGAATCCTTTGTCGATCCACCAAAGTCTTGATACACTTCTCAATGTAGCCAATCACTATCGTATTGATAACTTTGAGTAGAACTACGTTGGGCTAGTGTCAAACTACACCAATCAGTGCACAAGGCGTTTTGGCGATCTCAAGTCTAAGGATCATATACACTACCATCCGTTAGAGGATTTATTCCATCACCACTAGGGTTACCATCCATATGAAAAAATCCTCTCGGGTGTCTGTCCCTGAACTTATCTCTAAGCAAGCACCCATCGTTGCACCAGGGTTGTTCGACAAACAACCTTGACAAAGTGAGATCAGCCCAACTGCTCCGGGAACAAATGGTTCGTTCAACACTATGATAACCTTACCATATTATCTCGTTGGTCCTTTGGTCGAAATTAATTACTCCGGGGCTACTTGGACGTTTCTAGAATGGCCACCATATGTGATCATAGGGTTCTCACTATCAAGATTTGAAACACTTGATACCCTCATCACGGTTCTACCATCCTAAGGACATATATCAATATATATAATATGATTTATGTGATATAGTAGAATATGCCTTTTATTGATAAATAAACATTTATTACAGAGTTAATTTTACAATAACTGATTGGCTTTAGGACACATACTCTAACAATCTCCCACTTGCACTATAGCCAATCATTCATGTATTTAATACTGAATGACCTTAAAGTGTTTTTCATGCCTCGTCGCGGACCAGAGGCTTCACGCGATCGGCGAGATTGTCATCAGTATGCACTTTACTAATCTGTACATCTTTCCTCTCAACCATTTCTCTGATGAGATGAAAACGTATAGACTTCTTGTGAGACTGTGGTTCCTTTGCTTGAGCAATTGCTCTATTGTTGTCACAATAGACATCTATCGAATCAACAATCGTGGAAACCACACCAAGTTCGTGTGAACATCTTAATCTAAAGGCTTGCTTTTTCTTTGGCGCATCGGAGATAATACAATATACTCGGACTTTGCATTGTAGAGGGTCGCTACGGTTGCTTTGCTTGGAAACTCTTCCAGGCTCAATGCACGACCATTTGGAGACAAAATACAAACCTTGATTACGATCGATTAATCATCTTTTATCTGCTTTGGAAACTAGCATCCAAACCTTTGTATCCTCTTACAGGAGGGCTCATCTTCCCCTCCATAAACCAAGAATATGTCCTTAGTCCTCTTCAGGTACTTAAGGATGTTCTTGACAACTATCTAGTGATGCTCACCTGGATCCGATTGATATCTACTACAAGCGCTTAACGCACATGAGACATTAATCCAAGTACATAATATGGCATACATGATGGATCCAATTGTTGACGGATATGGGATCCTCTTCATTCTATCTCTCTCATCGTGTGTTTTAGGACACATATCCTTAGAGAGATAGACACCATGTGACATCGAAAGAAATCCCTTCTTGGATTCTTCCATCTTGAATCTCTTTAGTACCTTGTCCAATGTATGTACTTTCTAACTTAGCAAGGCACCCTCGTTTGATCTATCTCCGATAGATCTTTATTCCAAGGATGTAGGTTGCTTCTTCTAAGTCTTTCATGGAAAAGCACTTGGATAACCAAGTCTTTACCGATTGCAAGTTCGGTATATCATTCTTGATCAGAAGTATGTCATCGACATACAACACTTGGAATACCCTGCTGTGGCCTCCACTCAACTTTCTTGTAAACCGGGGCGGGGCTGCGTGCCGTTTTTGATAAAATCCGAATTCTTTGGGACGGCTTCATCAAAAGCGAATGTTCCAACTCCTTGAAGCTTGCACGAGTCCATAAATGGATCTCTACAACCTTGTTATACCTTCCCTCGCCCTTGCTTCATCAAGAAACGAAACCATCGAGGTTTGTGTCATATACACATCTCTTCAAGGTTTCTCGCTAAAGGGAAGCCGGCTTTTGACATCCATTTGCCAAATCTCATAATCATGATATGCAACAATCGCAAGCATAATACTAATGGATTTAATCATGGCAACGAGTGAAAAGGTTTCCTCATAGTTAATACCATGAATTTGTTTGAAACCTTTAGTAACGGATCGTGCTTTATAAAGTTGTTGCACCTTGCCATCCATGTCGGATCTTCTTCTTGAAAGAACCCAATTACCACCACATGGTTTTACCCTTTCCAGGTTGGTTCCACCAAAGACCATACCTTGGTTCTGGTACATGGAGTCCATCTCAGATTTCATGGCTTCAAGCCATTTAATGGAATATGGATCCGATATAGTGTCTTCGTAGGTTATGGGTTCATCATCTTGGTAGACAAGTACATCACCATGTTGAGTCACGAGATAACCGTATCTCTCAGGCTCATGGCATGATCTCCTAGATCTATGTAGCTCCTGTGCTACTTGAGGTGGTTTACTTTGATCCACAAGTTGTGGAGTAACCTTCTCCTAATGTTCAACCACTGCTTGTGGCACATCTTCCCGTCCTTCGTCTAGTATATCTTGTGGCTCTAGAACTTCATCGAGTTCTACTCTTCTCCCACTAGTACTTCTTAGAAAAATTCCTTTTCTTAGAAGACACTAGTACGAGCAACAAAAATTTTGCGCTCTTCTGGATGGTAGAAATAGTATCCTTTGGTCTCTTTAGGGTACCGCACAAATATACATTTGTATGATTTCCGGCCCAGCTTGTTCGAAGTCAATTTCTTGATATAGCTTCGTAACCCAAATCCTTAGATAAGACAAATTGGGCTTTTGCCCATTCCATAGTTCAAATAGAGTCTTGTTTACAGACTTTGATAGCACACGGTTCAAAATGCGAGTTACTGTATCCCTAGGGCATAACCCTAGAATAATACAGGTAAATCACTAAAACTCATCATGGACCTAACCATGCCAAGGTCCTATTCCTCCTTTCAGACACTTTATTGTGTTAAGGTGTATACGGAGGGGTGAGTTGTGATATTATCCGACATTCCTTGGGAGTATTTCAAAAGGAAAACCTAAGCTTTAGTATTCATCTCCTCCAATCCGATCAAAGAGGCTTTAATACTTTTTGCCCGACCCATATTACGTACTTCATTCCTGAATTCTTTGAACTTATCAAAGACTTCAGATTTATGTCTCATGAGGTAGACATAACCATATCTACTGAAATCATTAGTAAATGTGATGAAGTACATACATCACTATGGATGATGCCTAACTTCAGTAGCCTTTTCACTTTGACCTGTGAAAGGTGACTTGGTCATCTTGCCTAAAAGGCATGACTTGCATACCTCAAATGACTGGAAGTCAAAAGGGTCCAAATCTCCATCCCTTTGAAGTTTTGCAATGCGGGTTTGATTAACATGACCCAATCTACAATGCCTGAGGTATGTATGGTTTTGTTCGCTATGTTTAGCTTTCTTAGTTTCAACGTTGAGAATATCCTTATTGTTCAAATCAAGAACATATAATCCAAGTTATATAACCTTGCAAGGTTGCCAAATAGAATACCATTCAAGGTTTGAAGGACAACAATCCATTAGAAATCCTCAAAAGCGATATCCTATATTATCCAAAGTGGATACTAAATAATGTTTCTAGAAATCACAAAGGGTACAAAATATAAGTCTTTCGGCTTCTAATAATAAGCCAAGGCAAAGACAAACAATAAATCCCCTACCACAATGCAAGCCACATGTGCTCAATTTTCTTTTAACTCGTTGGTCTATTTCTCCCTTAGCGAGCAATTAACTCTGCCTTAGTCCTTGCACATCAGTACAAATGTGAGTACCACATCTTGTGTCAATGACCCAAGATGTTGAAGGAGAGAAGTTAATCTCAATCATAAACATACAAGTCGAAGCATCGACTTCCTTCTTGTTTGATGAAAAGCCTTGCAGGAGCTTCCTCTAGTTGGGCCTTGCCACCACAATAGAAGTAGACTACCTTCCTACCTTTCCCAACACCACCTGTAGGCTTGAGAGCATCTTGTCCTTTAGGCTTGGGATTGGGATTGGCCTTGGCCTTTCCCTTACCCTTACCCTTACCCTTTCCTTTGCGCGGCTGATAAAATAGGCGTGGACTTTTCTTCAAGTCTCGCTTTCTGTTGATCCTTAGCATGTTCAAAAAGCTCGACAAGGTTTTCACCATAGGCGTTCATATTGAAGTTCATTATGAGCGGTGCATAAAGAGGGTCGAAGGCAAAGGATTGGTAGAAATTAAATCCACTTGTAATTTTGCATCCAACTCAAACCCCAAATGAAAGAAAACCATGAAGAGGTGGCGAAAAATGTAGATTGAAAGCATGAAAGGGTTAGGATTAATAGGATTCAAAAAAATTTCAAACAAAGCTTGAAAACATTATACCTTCTCCTTTGCTTAAGGTTGATGAAGCCAAGATCCAAAAGGGTGAATCCTCCACACTTTAACACCACCTTGAGAGAGTGGCCGAACCCTAAGAGAGAGAGATTGTTTTTCTTTGAGTCAACAAAATAAAAAACTTAACCTATATACATGGGCCATTTTGTAATTAGTTGTTTTTCACTTGCATGCCCCAATAAAATCTTATTTTAAAAGGAGCCCAAGTATTTATTAATTTGCCCTTTGAATAATCAATATTATTCAAGGGCCCATGTAAACTAAACTAGTTTCAATTAACAACCCATAAGTTTACCCTTTTGCTCTTTAACTATTAAAAGGTTATTTTAGTTCATCTCACTTATCTTAACGCTTTAAGATATAACAATTAAATACAATTAATTATTGGTTGACCATTTTAACCTTTAAAATTTCACAAATAATTTTCTATGTAACTCTTACCATAGAAATCCTATCATTACCCTCGAAAGGTGCTAGGCCTCCCCAGGATAATCATCTCTCTCTCTTATCCTTCTCTAACCTCCTCCAAAGGCTATTGGGTGGTGGACCATGTAGGGTCCACGTGGATTAAGCCGTGAGCTTTGGTTTTGGATGAATCCAAAAACTTGTCCGGAGGCCCAATGACTATGGTAAACATCTAGCAATGTGCCATAGTCCCTAAACCACGATGAAGAAATATTTCCATTCCGAACCATTTCCAAATCATATGTACCATGCAGGTCTCCCAACCATTGATATATCGATTCGAGTATGGATTCATGGAACCTCAAAATCCCTAAACTCGATCTTCTACACTGATCAATATGTCTTAACTCTTCATCACGAACTTGCTTTCGTATGTCTAATAATAGACTTTGGCCAGAGATTCTGATATTTGACATTTATTGATGTTCGTCCAGGAACTTGAATCTGGATGGAGTCCGCGGTACTCCTGATCTATATTTCCGAGTTAATAGATCTATTCTTGACCATCGTTCGTTTCCACATATGAACAACACATGATCAAATAGGCTTTATCATACGAAACATGACTAGGGTCTCATACTTATACACCCGCCCATGGGAACCATACGCAATCTGTATCGGATCCACCACATGTCTCGTGGGTCAAAGGACTACATTCGCATTGATATAACCAAACGATAAATCATTGACTACATGTTTTTCCAAGTGATTTGTCATTATTCGATCACATTCGAAAAATAGTTCACCAACCGCTAATCCATACTAATGCCCTAGTGACATGACTATCATCCGTCCAATTCCGTACTTATATCAACTCAATGATATCTTTGAAGCATCAGGTATACCCTACTTGTTATATTGCTTCCCGTAAAGAACTTTAGATAATTCATTTGCCCGATTAAATGAATCATGCTGGACATTCATATACATACTTTATTTTTAAATGCATGTGAATAAAGGAAAGCAATTTATATATATGAATTGAAGAACTCTTTCTTCTATTATTTATGATATATTGATACAAGACAAAATGCTCTGAAACCGACAACACGAATGGTTTCTAGGGCATACACTAATATATATACTAACAAACTCCCACTTGCACTAAAGCCATTTGATGTTGTATCTCATACCCATCTTCTCAAGATGATGGTCCAATTGCTTCGATTGGTCCCATCGCCCCTTAGTCAATGGATCAGCCCTATATTTTTACTCTTGAAGGTGTCTTTAGAATTATAATCTCTCCAACTCCAATGAATTCTCTCAGAATGTGATACTTGCGCTAAATGTGTTTGGATTTTTGGTTTGCCCTTGGTTCCTTTGCTTGTGCAATCGCTCCAGTATTTTCATAGAACATGCTTATTGGGTAAGCCATGTTGAAACCACACCCCAGTTCATTACGAACTTTCGCATCCAAACTTGACTTCTTTGTTACAAGCGCAATGTATTCAACTTCTATAGTGGAGTCTACTATGGTTGTCTATTTGGAACTTTTCAACTACAAGACTTTCAATTGCATATAAAAATGTACCGACCCGTAGAACTTTCTATCATCAATATCTGATTGAAAATCAGAATCGAGTATCCCCTTGAATGTTTAACTCGAACATCCATAACTCGAACTAGATCCTTAGTTCTTCTTCAAGTACCCTTAATTGGATCGATTTTACAACCGACCAATGTTTCTCCCCGATTTGGAATGATATCTCGCATAATACTTACAACATAAGCTATATCAGGTCTTAGACATAGCATTGCATACATTAAACTGCCTACGGCATGCGCATAAGGCACATTACGCATCCATTACCGCTCTTCATCAGTCTTTAGACCCATCTCCTTGGAAAGATGAAGATCGTGAGTGAAGGGTAAGAGACCTCTCTTAGAGTTCTCCATGCTAAATCTTTTTAGCATTTTTCTCTATGTACAACCCTCGGGATAATCCAATTACCCTTTTCGTTCTATCTCTATAGACACGAATGCCAAGGACATAGGTCGTTTCTCCTAAGTCTTTCATCGAGAAGGTTTTGGACAACCAAACTTTAACCTCTGTAATCATGCCTATGTCATTTCCCATCAAAAGTATGTCATCTACATATAATATGAGAAACGTGATGGCATGATCTTTAACCTATTTGTATACATAGGGCTTATCCAGATTATTGACAAAACCAAATGATTTGATTATGTCATCAAATCGAATGTTCTAGCTTCTTGAAGCTTGCTTCAATCCATAAATGGATCAATGCAATTTGCATACCTTATGTTTTTCAGCAGAGGATACCAAACCTATTGGTTGTTCCATATAGATGTTTTCCTCAATAAACCCATTAAGGAAAGCTGTTTTGACATCCATCTGCCAAATTTCATAATCATGGTATGTTGCAATGGCTAGCATTATACGGATGGATTTAATCATAGCTGATGCGTGTTTCCTACAACATGCAATATGTAGCAAATATACTAGTCGCACAAGTAATAGAGTGATGAGTGAGTATCGTTCCCACAAGGATTATTGCTAAGCACTAAGTTTTCTACCGTTTTCAAGTTGAAGCAATCGAATTCTTTTGGATTTAAGGGAGCAATTTAAACTATAACTAAAACAAAATTTTACTAAAATAAAATTAAACTATGAAAGCAAGATTTAAAACAGGATAAAATCAATTCAAACAAACGGGTAGGGTTTTGACTTCATTCGGACTCTATGGGTTAAACCTAAAGAATTAAACTAAATTCATATTCACATGCATTGATTGTAAATCGAACTCTCTAAGGTGTCCAACATACCTTCTCAGGCTATGTTTTTCTATTCTTCCTTATTAACCTTCCGCACCTAACAAAATGAAAGTTAATAAATCTAAGCTCATTAAGCACAAGAATCCTAGATTGATTTCATTGGTTCTTGAATCTATCTCTAGCATCCAATAATACAATGGTGATTACCCAAGAAGCTTAACATGAATTATCTCTCAATCTCGTCATGTTCATCACATAAAAACAATAAATACAGAATAATCACACAATCAAAGCAAACTCATATGAAATTAATAATCATCAACTCTCTAACCCATTAGAATCCGAACTACATCAAAACCCTAACCCAAAATAGGTTAGTTCATGGCTAAATCAATAAAACAATTAAAAGAAACGAAAAATTCCAAGTTCAACATCATGGACACAAGAGAAAAAGAAAAGAATCTTCCCAATTGACGAATCCACTGCTTTCACCTCGAATCTTCACACTTTGTTTAATCCAAAAATCACTCAAAAATGAACCTAAGAAAATGTAAAACTGCTGTCTATCTCTCCATGCGTACCTAAACAAAAAAAGACTAAGTATTTCTTTTATACCTCGCCCAAAATCTTAAAACTCGGCCTAAAAACAAAAAGCGAAACCTTGAGACTTCGCGGCGTTTGAAGGAATCTTACCGCTTGGACTTTCTAAAGGGAGGAAGTGAATCGTGCATGTTTAGGCCCACCCGTTTAAATTTCGTGAACAAAGCTTCCCCTGAAGAATTCTAAAATTACATAATTGCCCTCCGGCTGCTTCCGAGTCCGTAAACTCCAAATCTGTCTTTATTCACTCAAAATGTCCATTTTAACTCGAACATGAAATGTAAGGAATTAAGTAGCAATTCAGGCAAAAATAAACTAAGAAGTATCTAAAATCCGGCCTAAAAGCTTAAATAAACTAAGAAGTATCTAAAATCTGGCCTAAAAGCTTAAATAAACTAGTATGATCCTCGGATTATCAATAGCTACATGCGAGAAGGTTTCCTTATAATCCAATCCTTGTTTATGAGTATAACCTTTCGCCATAAGTCGAGCTTTAAAGGTCTCTACCTCCCCATCCTTGCCAACTTTTCTCTTGTAGACCTATTTGCAACCTATATGAACTATTCCTTCTAGTGGATCCACAAGTGACCATACTTGATTGGCATGCATTGATTCTATCACAGAATCCATCGCTTCTAGCCATTTTCGAATCAGACAGATCGCTACTTTATAGCTTCTAGGATCATCACCATGATCATCTACTCCCACTAAGTAAGATTCAAAATCTTGCTCATGTAGGAACCTATATCTTTCTGGAGGTTTTGATATTCTAGAAGACTTTTGAACTAGAGAACCATAGTATCTGATATTGAGGTTTGCTGAGTGGATGTTCCAAGCCCTTCTCGAAATCTCGGCTTGCTCTTCAACTCTTCTTGAGTTCAATATTTCTTCAATATTGCTTCCTCGAGGAACTTCGTCGAGAACGCGCATTTCTACTGATCCAAACTCTTTGATCACTTAAGAAGTAAAAGTAATATCCTAAACTATCTTTAGGATATCCAATGAACTGACCCTTCTTGGATTTAACATCCAGCTTATCAGATTTAACTAATTTAACATAAGCTGGAAAGCCCCAAATCTTCATATAATTCAGACTTGGACATTTTCCATACTATATCTCATACGGTGTTTTTTGGATAGTTTTGACGGGACCCTATTAAGGATGTGCACAGCAGTTTGGGGAGTGTACCCCCACAGAGACATTGGCAAGTTTGTAAAACTTACCATCGATCGTACCATATCCAATAGGGTACGATTTCTCCTTTCAGACACTCCATTAAGCTGGGGTGTCCAGGGAGGAGTCAATTGTGAGCTGATCCCATTTTTTTTGTACGAACTCTTGAAATTTTGAACTCAAGTATTCACCCCCATGATCTGATCGTAGTATTTTAATACTCTTTCTAGTTTGATTTTCTACTTCATTCTTGAATTCTCTAAATTTTTTCAAAGGGGATTGATTTGTATTTCTTTAAATACAAATACCCATATCGTGACATATCATATGTAAAGGTAATGAAGTATTCAAATCCTCCCCTGGCTAAAGTACTAAATGGTCCATACACATCTGTATGTATGAGTCCTAATAGTTCTTTAGCTCGCTCTCCTTTACTCTTAAAGGGAGACTTGGTCATTTTTCCTTGGAGACATGATTCACCGGGTTGGATAGGGTTCGGAGAACCAATGAGTTTATGATCCCACTTTCTCCAAGTGTACCCTTAATCTTCTCTCTCTGTATGACCCAATCTATGATGCCATAGAATTTTAGGATTTGATTCAGATTGAGTTCTTTTATTAGAAATGGTATTGATTGAAGCATAGTCATTTAGTTCTAAGACATACAAACCATTTGTATTCACAACTTTACCAACTAAAACATTTCCAAGATGTATTGAACATTCATTTCCATTAAACAATACATAGTAACCTGCTTTACACAAAGCAGAAATAGAAATGATGTTTCTAGTGGCCTTTTCAAAGTACAATACTTTAAATAAATTCAACACATGCCACCCACCCGAAGGTAGTGATGCTTATTGGGCAAGCCCCCATGGCCTTGGCCTGCAACTCGTGCCTTTATTTGCCATTCTCAAAATGATCTCAGCCCTTTGTCACCTCGGTAACTATTTTGAAATACTCCGCAAAGACATACAAACATGAGATGTTGCCCTCTTGAATCTAATATCCAAAAATGACTATTTGAATTAACCCTTAAATCATATTCACTATAAGACATTGGTTCTGCACCTGCTTTTCCTTTGCCTTTCCTCGGCATTGCTTCTGGCATTTGGGGGAAGGAACCAAGCTTCTCTGTCCATCTTCTCCCACCCAATGGAAACATTTTCCCTTTGCATTGGCCTTCTTTCGCCTTCGCCGCTGGCTTCTTGAAGCTCTTATTCTTGGGTCTGACTTTTAGAGCTTTCTTTTGTTGCTTTTTGAGCCTTTTATTGGCCCTACTGATAATCCAAGGATTATACTAGTTTATTTAAGTTTTTAGGCCGGATTTTAGATACTTCTTAGTCTATTTCTTCCTGAATTGATACTTAATTCCTTACATTTCGTGTTTCAGGTTAAAAATGGAAATTTTGAGCGAATAAAGGTAGATTTGGAGTTTTTGGACTCAGAAGCACGCGGAGGGCAATTCTCGCCGCGGCGAAATGGGCCAGTGATGCACTAGATTCAGATTCTTTCTTCGCCGCGGCGAGATTCCTTCTTCACCGCGGCCCGAAAGTCTCGCGACTCTACTTTTGTAAACGCACGGGTTTCGTGTTTAGGCTGAGTTGTATTATTTTAGGCGAGGTATAAAAGAGAAACTTAGTCTATTTGTCTAGGGCATTCGTGGAGAGATTGAGAGAGTTTTTACATTATTTTAGATTCATTTTTTGATTGATTTTTGGATTAACAAAGTTGGAAGATTCGAGGAAACCAGTGGATTCATCAAATTGGGGAGATTCTTTTCCTTTTCTTTTGTTCCATTATGTTGAACCTGGAGTTTTTCATTTCTTTTAATTGTTTTATTGATTTAGCCATGAACTAACCTATTTTGGGTTAGGGTTTTGATGTAGTTCGGATTCTAATGGGTTAGAAAGTTGATGATTATTAATTTCATATGATTTTGCTTTGATTTTGTGATTATTCTGTATTTATTGTTTGTATGTGATGAACATGATGAGATCGAGAGATAATTTATGTTAAGTGTCTTGGGTAATCACCGTTGTATTATTGGATGCTAGAGATAGATTCAAGAACTGATGAAATCAATCTAGGATTCTTATGCTTAATGAACTTAGATTTATTAACTTTCATTTTGTTGGGTGCGGAAGGTTAATAGGGAAAAGTAGGACAACATAGCCTGAGAATGTATGTTGGACACTTTAGAGAATTCGATTTACAATCAATGCATGAGAATTTGAATTTAGTTTAATTCTTAAAGTTTAACCCATAGAGTCCGAATGAAGTCAAAACCCTACCCGTTTGTTTGAATTGATTTTATCCCGTTTTAAATCTTGCTTTCATAGTTTAAGTTTATTTTAGTAAAATTTTGTTTTAATCATAATTTAAATTGCTCTCTTTAATCCAAAAAGAATTTGATTTCTTCAACTTGAAAACGGTAGAAAACTTAGTGCTTAGCGACAATCCTCATGGGAACGATACTCACTCATCATTATATTACTTGTGCGACTAATATACTTGCTACATATTACATGTGGGAAACACGTATCAAGTTTTTGTCGCCGTTGCCGGGGATTGAGTTTTAAGTTAACATTGAGTTTTTCTATAGTTAGCTAGATTGAAGTTTTAATTTTTGTTTTAAATTTTCAGTTGGTTTGTGATCTCACTTTCTTTCGTTAATTCTGTGCAGTTTATGCGAAGAGCGAGACGTCAGCTAGTGGTTCTTGTTGATCTTGAGATTGAGAGAACCGCTAGGCGACTTAACGAAGAAGAGAGAAGAAGAAAGAGAGGATTTAGTGGTTGAAAGCAGAAGAAATAGTTGTTGAAATGGCGGGAAGCCAGAAAATAGGACACTAAAGGAATTCTCAGTTCCCACGGTTAATGGCAGTGGGTCAAGTATTACTAGGCCTACGGTGCAAGCCAACAACTTTGAGATTAAGCCGGCAATCATTCAAATAATCCAGCAGTCGGTAAGGTTTAATGGTGATTTGAAGGAAGATCCGAATCAGCATATTGCGAACTTCTTGGAAATTTGTGACACCTTCAAGTCGAACGGAGTTTCAGATGACGCCATTAGGTTGAGGTTATTCCCATTCTCATTGGGGGATAAAGCTAAGGGGTTGGTTAATGGCACTTTACCCAGGCCAGGGGACTATCACAACTTGGAATGATCTAACACAAAAGTTCCCCTGACTAAGTTCTTTCCTCCAAGAAAATTATAGGGAAAACCGAGAAATGATATCACATCATTTCTACAAGAGGAATCCGAGTCATTGTATGAGGCTTGGGAAAGGTACAAGGAATTGATGAGGAAATGTCCACACCATGGGTTGCCAGTTTGGCTTTAAGTCCAAACTTTCTACAATGGATTGATGGGTAACGTGCAAACCATGGTGGATGCAGCATCAAGAGGAGCTTTATAGAATAAGACACCAGAAGAGGCTTATGAGTTGCTTGGGGAGGTTTTGGCAAGCAACAACTATCAAAAGACCAAATGAGAGAGCAATACCAAGAAAATATGCGGTCTTCATGAAGTTGATGCCTTCCTGACCATCTCGCCCAACTCACGGCAACCCTTGAAGCAGGTTAAGGGAAGTATGCGAGGGGTAAACTCTATTCAAGCACCTCAACTAACTTGTGATTTTTGTGCAGGGAACCATGTGAGCAACGAGTGTCAAGTGGGGAACACATTTGCTTCGTCATCTTCATCAACGGAACAAGTGAACTACTTGACAGGAAATCAGAGGCAACCAAACAACTCGTATTCCAACACATACAATCCGGGGTGGAGAAATCATCCAAATCTGGCTTGGGGCAATCGAACCGACAAAATAATCAATGGAACCAAAGGGAAACAGTGCCGGAATAACCAACCAAGGGGGTGAATAATCACGGAGATCCAAGAGTGACAAAATTAGAAGACATGTTTGGGAAATTTATGCAGGAGACCACGGGATTTATGAAAGAGACGAGGACGAATTTTAGAAATCAAGAGGCATCCATTCGGAATCTTGAGGTATAGATGGGCCAATTGGCCGAGAAGCTAAATGAGAGACCGCAGGGTTCCTTACCAAGCAATATAGTCACTAACCCACGTGAGCAAGCAAATGCCATAATTTTGAGGAGTGGGACAATTTTGGAAGAGGTTGAACAAGCTGGAAAGAAAGAAAGCGAAAAAGGAAGAATCTGAAGAGGAAGTTGATGAAGAGATTGTAGTTGATGAAAAACCAAGCGGTTTGGAGCAAGAGAATAAGAAGAAGGATGAAAGACAAAAGAGGAAGAAGAAATTGCCATTCCCCGAGATACCACCAGAGTTGGCACATCACACTCCACCCGTACCTTTTCCTCAGAGACTGATGAAGAAAAAAATCAGGATAAGCGGTTTTTAAAATTTATTGAAATTTTTAAAAAAATTGCATATTAACATTCCTTTTGCGAGATGCATTGCGGAATGAGATGCGAAACTACGAAGTTCTTTAAGGGAAATCCTTTCGAACAAAAGGAAGTTAGAAGATGAGGAAACGGTGATGCTTAGCGAGAGTGCAGGGCCACTTCTCGTAATAAGTTACCCCTAAGCTCAAAGATCCAGGGAGTTTTACTATTCCTTGCGTCATTAGAGATATTATGTTTGATTGTGTTTTATGTGATTTAGGTGTAACGCCCCACTTGAGGTACGTACTTAAGATTTGTTGTTTTGCTTAAATATTTATTGATTTAGCTTTAATTGAGTTTGTATGTTGAGTTGGTTGAGTGTTTGCCTTGGGGGATGGGTGAGATTTGAGGAATTTTAGAATTTCAATCTTCGCCGGGGCGAAGGGTAGTCTTCGCCGCGGCGACGTTGGCTTTGAGTAAGGCGGTGTAGGCTCTATCTTTCTTCGCTGGGGTGACGGAAGTTTCTTCGCCGCGGCGACGAGCCAACTAAAATATGTATTGAGATTTCTAGATATTTTTCCATAAGGGTTAAATGACCATTCTACCCCTAATTAGTAGGAAAAGTGGGGAGTAAAATGTAAGGAAATTTCTTGGAGAATGGGTTAGTATGGAGGTGTGAGTGTAATGAATCAAAGGATATAGATGGAATTTTTAAAGAAAATCAAGGGCAAAGTTGGGAAGTGTTGATTTTCTCATGAGCTAAAAAGGGCTAAGTGTAATAAACCCTCCATTTCATTCTTCTCCACCGCATATCCATTCTCTCAAATTCTCTCCATTTTGCTTTCAATTGTTCCAAGATTTCTAAAGGGGATTTAAGAAGAGCTTTTAGGTAATTTTGAGTAGAGATTTCATCTAAAGCATCCTAAGGTAAGGATTCTTGCTTTAGATGTGAGTTTGCTTATAGTTATATTAAAGTCTTATTTGGTTGTTATTGCTATTGTTGTTGTTTTTGAGTTGTAGAGAGAAGACAAGACAACAAGGGAAAGGAAAAGTGCTAGAGAAGTCACTTTGTTCACAAGGTAAGTAAATTCAACCAAGTTGAGATTTGAATAAGTTTTTGAGTAGAAATTGAGTAGAGATATATGCATGTATGAGTATGTATTGTGCTTGTTGAAAAATTGAGTTGAGATGAGATTCTATTTTGAGGTGGTTAGATATACTTTATGTATGAGAAGTGCTTGAATGTGTATTGAGAAGTGGAAATTGAGTTGAAGTTTGGGAGAAGTTGTGTAAAACTATTTGGAAGTGTTTTCCTTGACAGGATTTGTGGTTGTTTGAGGGAGTTTTCTCCCAATTTTGGATGGCTAGAGAATGTAGTAGAGTAGTAATTATAGTAGAGATTTTGTATGCACATGAATTGTTTGATGAAATGCCTAAGAGAAAAGTGAGCATGAATTGTGAACCTTAATTCTTGTAAGATTTCATATTGGCATTTCCTAAGTGCATCAATGAGCATAAACCACCCATGTGCATTAGTTGTGCATTGAGTAATAGCTTGAGAGAGAGTAGAGATTTTGAGTATAAGTTGCACTATGAGTATTAGTTTGAGAAAGAGTAGAGAATGTTGAGAATAAGCTTCTCTATTAGTAAAGAAAGAAGAAATTGAGCACTAGAGAACAAAGAGATAGTAGTGCTAATCAAGAAGAATAGAGTAGGTTGTGCGATGGGGATCTGTGAGTAAGGGTGGAGTATTCCGCATGTATGCCGCAGTGAGAGCGGCATGAGTATAAGAGAGAGAAGTGGTGTAGCCCGTGAGAGTGCATACGGATGAGGGCTATACCCCGAGAAGTACCGAGAGATAGATCATATACTCACATGGCCAAGGTTCCGAAATCCATGCATAACCGAGTCCGACGGCAGAATGAGTACAAGTCACGTAGAGGTGGGAGTGAGTCCCCGGCCCGTGCCTCCGGTCAGATGGGGCCGTGACTTACTAAAGAGAGTTAGTAGAAAATAGTTATGAGAAAGAGAAAACAGAGAGGTTATAAAAGAGAGAGTAAATGAGAATTGTAAGGAAAGAATCGAAAGAGTTACGGGGATAGATGAGTGATTTATTTGCTTGCGAGCCTTAGTTGTGCTCAACGTTGTTTTTCTATGTTTTTGCAGGACTAGTGAGGACAACGGTCGAATGGGCATTGGCAAGCGAAGGGAAATGGCTACCTTTGTCCACCTGCTTTTTGATGTTTTTGTACATGATACAGCTTTTGTATAAAGAATGTATATGTTTAATAAAAGAAAAATTTGGGCCCAACTTTTATGCTTATTTTACATGTATTTCACTATGCATATTTTATGAGAATACGAGTAGAAAGCAGTTGTTACATTAGGTGCTAGTATTAATTTAATGCTTTTTTCTGTTTTCAGGAGATGGGAATTGGTGAAGTAAAGCCAACGACCATGTCGTTGCAACTAGCGGATAGGTCCATAAAACACCCGAGGGGGATAGTGGAGGATGTGTTAGTTAAGGTGGATAAGATAACTTTTCCAGCTGATTTTGTGGTTCTGGATATGGAAGAGGATAAGGAAATTCCTCTCATTTTGGGCTGACCATTCTTGGCCACGGGGAGAGCACTAATAGATGTGCAAGAAGAAAAGTTATTGTTAAGAGTTCAAGATGAAACAATAACTTTCAATGTCTTTGAGGTGATGAAGTTACCATCCGAAACGGATTCGTGTTTTAGTGTTGATGTGGTGGAACAAATTGGTTGTGGAATCCATTGAAGAAAACGCCCCACAATTACCTCTAGAAGCATGTATAGCCAAATCCAAAACAGTAGAGGTAGATGATTCGGCGAGTAATGAATGTGCTAGGTTGTTAGAAGCACTTCAACCAATTGATAAGAGTCAAGATTTAGAATTTGAGGAGTCCGATTTTGAAAAAGAGAAGGAAAAGGAAAAAAATGAAGAACCTCCAAAGCTTGAGTTGAAACCTTTACCTTCCCACCTCAAATATGTATATCTTTGGGACCTCGAAACCTTCCCGTGATCATTAGTTCCAGGGATTGAGTAAATTGGAGGAAGAGCGGTTGATTAGGGTTTTGAGGGAACATAGACTAGCAATTGGATGGACGATTTCGGACATTAGAGGCATCTCGCCATCATTTTGCATGCATAAGATACTCATGGAGGATGATATTAAGCCTAGGGTACAACCACAACGAAGATTGAATCCTTCAATGAAAGAAGTAGTGAAACTCTTAGATGCAAGGATTATCTATCCTATTTCCAACAGTCCATGGGTGAGCCTGGTACAAGTGGTCCCGAAGAAAGGGAGGTATCACGGTAGTAATGAATAAGAGTAATGAATTGATACCAACTAGGACGGTGACGGGTTGGAGAGTGTGCATTGATTACCGAAAATTGAATAAGGCGACAAGGAAGGATCATTTTCCACTACCTTTCATTGATCAGATGTTGGAGAGGTTGGCAGGGGACATGGCATCGGCTTTCTAGATAGGTATTCAGGATACAACCAGATTGCCATCGCTCATAAGGATCAAGAGAAAACGACCTTTACTTGCCCCTACGGCACCTTTGCTTACCGAAGGATACCTTTTGGGTTATGCAATGCACCAACAACATTCCAGAGATGCATGAGGTCGATTTTTGGAGACATGGTGGAACGGTTCATAGAAGTCTTCATGGATGACTTCTCGGTTTTAAAAAGTTCGTCTTTTGTGATTGTCTAACAAATCTTTCTCTTGTTTTGCAGTGATGTAAGGAGATGAACTTGGTGCTCAATTGTGAGAAGTATCACTTCATGGTCCAGGAGGGAATAGTGCTCGGTCATAGGATTTCAAAGGACGGAATAGAAGTTGATCGAGCAAAGACTGAAGTGATAGAGAAGCTGCCACCACCATCGAATGTCAAAGCGGTCCGAAGTTTCTTGGGGCATGCAGGGTTTTACAGACGGTTCATCAAGGATTTTTCTAAGATTTCTATACCCCTTTGCAATTTATTGAATAAAGATGTTTTGTTTGATTTTAATGATGAATGCATGCATGCCTTTCTAACTCTTAAAAAATTATTAGTCTCTGCACCTATTATTGCAGTTCTCGATTGGGGACTGCCATTTGAATTAATGTGTGATGCTAGTGATTTTGCTTTAGGGGTAGTGTCAGGACAGCAGAAGAACAAAATGTTGCATGTAATTCAATATGCTAGCAAAACACTCACTGATGCACAATTGAATTACACCACAACTGAAAAAGAATTGTTGGCTGTAGTTTTTGCTTTTGACAAGTTTCGTTCGTATTTGTTAGGTGCAAAGGTGATCGTCTATACGGACCATTCAGCACTTAGGCATCTATTGGCAAAGCAAGAAGTGAAACCTCGACTTATAAGATGGATCCTATTGCTTCAGGAGTTTGAGTTGGAAATTTGCGATAAGAAGGGGTCAGAGAATGTGGTGGCAGATCACTTGTCAAGAATTGAGAGACCAACGAGGGAAATGTGGAGGAAATCCCAATTAGAGAAACCTTTCTAGATGAAGTTGATGAGAGTGGATGAAGCACCCCATGGTATGCGTACTTTGCAAATTATTTGTCGCAAGGGTGCTCCCAAGTGGTATGGCTGGCCTTCCAACAAAAGAAAAGAAAAAATTTTTCTCGGCATTTGAAGTACTACTTTTGGGAAGAACCATTTCTATACAGACACTATGCTGACCAAGTGATATGGAGATGTGTCCCGGAGGAGGAGATTAAAAGCATTTTACGACATTGTCACGAGAGGGAAGTAGGTGGCCATTTTGGAGAAACTAGGGCGGGGTAGGGCAAGGTTACGCAATCGGGGTTTTATTGGCCGACCTCTTTAAGGATTCATTAAGGATGATTCAAGAGTGAGACCAGTGTCAACGAAGTGGTAATATTTCAAAAAGAGATGAGATGTCGTTGAACAACATCCTGGTGGTTGAGCTTTTTGATGTGTGGGGGATTGATTTCATTGGTCCTTCCCAAACTCTTTGGGAATACATTTATCTTGGTAGTGGTGGTTATTACGTGTCGTGGGTTCAAGCAGAGATTGCCGATAATGATGCCAGGGGTAGTGATACGCTTTGTGAGAAAGCATATTTTCTCAAGGTTTGGGGTACCACGGGCAATTATTAGTGATGGAGGTTCCCACTTTGCAATAGGCAATTGGATGCTTGTTAAGGGTAAGTATGGAGTGACACATAGAGTTGCAATGCCTTACCATCCACAAAGAGGCGGGCAAGTGGGCCGTCTAATAGAGCTTAAAGGAACATTTTAGAAAAAAGATAGTTAATGCATCCGGGAAAGGAATTGGTCACGGAAATTGGATGATGCATTGTGGGCCTACCAAATTGCATTCAAGAATCCGATTGGTATGTCCCCATTTAGAATGGTTTATGGGAAATCATGTCACTTACCGGTGGAACTCGAGCATAAAGCATCTTTGGCGGAGTCAAGCGGCTATATATGGATTTAAGAGCCTGTGATTTGGGGGAGGAAAGGATGCTGACTTTGAACGAACTTGATGAGTTCCATCTTGAAGCATATGAAAATGCTCGAATTTACAAGGAGAAGACAAAAAGGTGGCATGACAAGCATATCAGGAAGAAGGATTTTGAAGTGGGGCAAAAAGTGCTATTGTTCAACTCTAGACTTAGGCTATTCCCTAGAAAACTTAAGTGTAGATGGTCCGGACCATTCACGATTACAAGAATTGACTCATCCGGAGCAGTGGAAGTTACACATGAAGAAAAAGGCACTTTTACAGTCAATGGACAGAGATTGAAGCCATACATTGATGGGGTGATGAGTTGCAAATCCATCCCAATATGGCTTGACATTCCGACTTGAAAAATTGAGAAAGTCGAGCTTATCGACTATAAACAAGTGCTTCTTGGGAGGCAACCCAAGTGTTTTAAATTTTTGTTCTTCTATTTTTTATTTCAATGGTGTTGAATTTTTTTTATTCTTTTTAATTTGTGTGTTTTTGGGTGTTTCAGGTGAAGTTTTCAGCTAATGCAAGGAAGGAAAATACTCCAGACTTCGCCGCGGTGAAGCACGTTGAGTAAAAATAAATTTTGAAAAGTCCCAGACTTCGCCGTGGCGAATATTGTTCTTCGGGCGAAGCAACCTGAAAATTTGTGATAGCTACTGTATTTTATTGCCCCGACGAAGAAGGTTGGACGAAATTTTTCTAAGGAAATTTCGCCGCGATGAAGATTTTTTCTCGCCGCGGCGATTAGCCACTATATTTTTTCGCCCCAGCGAAGTATTTTGCTACGCTACAGTGAAACCTGGGTTTCAAATTCATGTTCATGAACAAAGAACTTCGCCGCGGCGAAACCTGGGTTTCCAATTAGGGTTCATAAACGAAGAACCTCGTCGCGGCGAATCCTGTTTTCTATATAAACTCACTTTGGCTTTTCATTTTCCACGCGTTTTTCAAATACATTTGAGAGAAAATTTTTCCAATTTCAATCCTTTGCCTCCCAAGTGCTTTCCCAACCAAAGTTTTCACTCCTTAACCCTCCTAAACACTAAAACAACTCAATTCAAACATCAAATTTTTCGAAAATTTCACGAAAATTTCAAGTTCAAGAAATTTGGAGCTTTCCAATATGGGCTGATTCTGAGTAATTTGGTGGCGAATAATCCTTCATATTGGTAAGAGCTCAAGTTCCCTAAACTCATTTTCGCAAAATTTCAAGTTTTAAGTTGTAGATCTGAAAAATTTAGTTTTGGTTGAGTTGCGAATATTGTGAGTTGGATTTTGTTGAAGAAGGGTTTATTGTGCATGTTGTGATTTTGAGGAGTGTGGGTGTTGAGTTTTAGAGTGTGTTGTTGAATTCGGAGAAATCGTAGTTTAGGGTTTGATTACAGATTTTTGGAAGTGTTTTCCATTTTCTTTTTCAGGTTTGAATTGGTTGTTGTGGGGAACCTAGGCTTGAATTTTTGGGTTGCGTTGTGAATTGGATTAAAGGAAATAGCACCCAAAATTAAGTTGCCATACAAAGGAAAGGGAAAAGGAAAGAAAGTGGATAGCCGTTTTGTGAATGAAGAGGCCCAGAAACGATATCAAGGGGCTATCCAAATAAGAGATAAGGGCTTTATTCTTGAGTGCGGATTGACCGCGAGTCAGGCGTTGGATTGGAGTCGAGGGAGACGATGGGAACTATTTATGAGTGCTCCTGCACAACCCTGGTAGTGGCTAGTAAGGGAGTTTTATGCCAATCTCCCCGGATTGTGAGGAGGGTTTTGCATTTGTGAGAGGGGGTTGATGTGCCGTTTACAGCATATGTGATCAATGAGTTTTACAACCTGCCTAGATTTGATCAGGATGAGTACAGAAGGTTTAGGGGGACACAGTTTGAGGATAGTATCATTCCTCCGGTCATTGCAAAACTGGATGCAACTTGGTCAGTGTCAAAGAAACAAAAGAAGACCATTAAGGGAACTTCTTTGACACTGATTACTCGAGTGTGGCAGTATTTTGTTAGTGTGAAGTTGATGTCGGAAATGCATTATAGCACAGTAACTTACAAAAAACCATTACTGCTTTATTCCATTGCCACAGGAAAGAGTATCGATATGGGAAGAATTATCTTTAACAACATTCATCATCTTTGCCAAACCCAGGGCGATCAAGTTATTCTTTCCCACATCTTATCGACCCTTGTGCATTAGAAGTGGAGCCAAGGTAGGAGATGATGAGCAACGTATTCATGCCGCCTATCCTCGGTCGGTTATTTATTTTGAAGCATCTTGAACGTCCGTAAGGCCCGAGGCAACCAGGGCAAGAACAAAACGGCGGAGAACCACACAAGGCCCTGTCACATCCTCCAGCTCCACAGCTACACAGAAGGAGATGATGCAGCAGATGATGGGCATGATGAAACGGATGACAAAATGTCGGGATTGGTTGGTTGAGTAGACCCAGATGTTGTATGAGATGCGGAAGAGTAGCTTTAACAAGCTCAAGCGTTGACACTTGAGGTTCCAATGGGCGCGGGATTGAGGATGAGTGGATAAAGACTCCCTGAATCAAGAGGAAGAAGAGGAAGAAGAGGGAGGTGAAGAATGAGCACCGGAACACCTGTGTTGTTGTCTTTATTTTCATTTGTTTTAGTTGATTTTGTTTTTTATTTCAAACATTAAACTCAGTTTATATTTTTGTTTTGGATTGTTGTAGTTGTTTTCGTTGTTTCATTTTTCTTGTAATTTGTAGTTTGTGTAAGGACGAGATTAGGTTGTAATACTTTCACATTAGTCTGTAAATTTTTCTAACCTAGTGGACACCATAGTTTCAATTGTTTTGACAGATGTTGGGTGATGATAAGGTCACAGATTGGGTGTGCACTAGGGAGCGACACTTCACAGATTAATCAGGGAACTATCTCGTACCTTTGTTATTTTTGTTTTTCTATTCTTAATTTATACGTAATGGGACATTGGGGACAATGTCATTTTTTGTTTGGGGGGTAGGAAAATTTGAAAATTATTGATTTTGTTGATTTTATTTTGGTTTGATTGTTTTTGCCGATGATGAATTGTATAAATCAATGATGCGAATTGGATTGTTGCATTTTTATTGTTGAGAAATGTTAAGCATTGCTTCAAGTTTAGGTTTATTGACTGAATTTTGATTGAGGATTGTTGAGTGGTTCAACCACCATTTTCATTTTTTTCGGCATGCTTAGATTCATTTTATGTACTTGGGTAAAGTTTGATAATGTTGGTGGACTCTAGAACCTAGTAGAGAAGTGCTTGAGGCGAAATTCTAGGATTAGACATGGTTGAGGAGATGATTTAGGCATTCTTTTTGGAACGTTTGAGTCTTTCTAGCCGACCTAGGAATGAAATTGTCCCTAGTCACCCGTTTGAGCCATATGAATCATTATTGCTTCATTTTTCTTGGCTAACCAAAAATTGTCCGATCCTTGTACCCTAAACACTCAGTCGTACCCTTAGGAGAATTTGATCCTAATGCAAACACAAAGAAAAGGAAGAGTTGTACGAATTGACTAAAAGAATAGTTTGGGGGTTGTGAGAAGGGCAATAAAAATAAAAGAGGTAGTTCACCTCAATTCAATGGATGTGTCTCGATTTGATGATTATTAATAAAAAAAAAAAAAAGAATATTATTATAATTTTATTTTGCCAAGTTGAAGGGTATCTCGGCTGGAAACCGATTGCTTTAAAAGCGCCTAGCGTGCCAGCGACCTCTGGTTTAACAACGCCATGTACACCTTCGACCCGTGCATTTATGGTTTCAGAAATAAGAAAGACACAAGTTTGAGGGGTGTAAATTAGTGGATACATTGATTGGTGGGTGAGAAGAAATGGAGTTCGATTTGATTTGAGTGCTTGCATGAGAAAAACTGAGTTCTCTTACTTTGTATTTCCTATCCTTTTTCTTGGAACCCACTTCCCAAGCCTAACGTTACAAGCTTATAAAGACTTGCTAATTCTTATCTTTGTCTAGTCCTCATTAGTGGAGAGTAGTTCGATATTTAGGCTTATGGAGTCTGCCACCATTTGATAAACTTTGCATTCCTGCATAAAATAATCCGAGAAGTCGGAAGGTGGATTGAAGTGGGGAATTACCTACTCCGGGGACCAATTGAGAAAGAAAGTCGATGTAACTTATAACTTCTTGGTGTGTTAAACATTTTTCTTTTAATAATTTTGCAACAACTTTTGAGATTGGTATAAATTCTAAGGCTGGTTGTTTTTGTGGTGAAGTCTTTTGTTTCTCTTATTTAATTTGTGTCATTTGTTGTTCTGTGTTTTTGTACGTTTGTGTTTTTTCTTTTTTCTTGTTGTGTACCTGAAGCTCGAGGATGAGCATCACCTTAGTTTGGGGGTATTTGATAATCCGAGGATTATACTAGTTTATTTAAGTTTTTAAGCCGGATTTTAGATACTACTTAGTCTATTTTTATCTGAGTGGATACTTAATTCCTTACATTTCGTGTTTCAGGTTAAAAATGGAAATTTTGAGCGAATAAAGGTAGATTTGGAGTTTTTGGACTCCGAAGCACGCGGAGGGCAATTCTGAATTTTAAAATTCTTCAGGAAGCTTCGCGGCTGCGAAGGTTGTTCTTTGCCGTGGAAAATGGGCTAGTGTCGCACCAAATTCAGATTCTTTCTTTGCCGCGGCGAAGTCTACATACTCAACTTTTTGTAAAACGCACAGTTTCATGTTTAGGCTGAGTTGTATTATTTTGGGTGAGGTATAAAAGAGAAACTTAGTCTATTTGTCTAGGGCGTTTGTGGAGAGATTGAGAGAGTTTTTACATTATTTTAGATTCATTTTTTGATTGATTTTTGGATTAACAAAGTTGGAAGATTCGAGGAAACCAGTGGATTCATCAAATTGGGGAGATTCTTTTCCTTTTCTTTTGTTTCATTATGTTGAACCTAGAGTTTTTCATTTCTTTTAATTGTTTTATTGATTTAGCCATGAACTAACCTATTTTGGGTTAGGGTTTTGATGTAGTTCGGATTCTAATGGGTTAGAAAGTTGATGATTATTAATTTCATATGATTTTGCTTTGATTGTGTGATTATTCTGTATTTATTGTTTGTATGTGATGAACATGATGAGATCGAGAGATAATTTATGTTAAGCGTCTTAGGTAATCACCATTGTATTATTGGATGCTAGAGATAAATTCAAGAACCAATGAAATCAATCTAGGATTCTTATGCTTAATGAACTTAGATTTATTAACTTTCATTTTGTTGGGTGCGGAAGGTTAATAGGGAAGAGTAGGACAACATAGCCTGAGAAGGTATGTTGGACACTTTAGAGAGTTCGATTTACAATCAATGCATGAGAATTTGAATTTAGTTTAATTCTTAAAGTTTAACCCATAGAGTCCGAATGAAGCCAAAACCCTACCCGTTTGTTTGAATTGATTTTATCCCGTTTTAAATCTTGCTTTCATAGTTTAAGTTTATTTTAGTAAAATTTTGTTTTAATCATAATTTAAATTGCTCCCTTTAATCCAAAAAGAATTAGATTTCTTCAACAAAGCGGTAGAAAACTTAGTGCTTAGCAACAATCCTCGTGGGAACGATACTCACTCATCATTATATTACTTGTGCGACTAGTATACTTGCTACATATTCCATGTTGTAAGAAACACGCATCACCTATTGGTGGAGGCGGCAAAGACATCCTCATGTCCTTTCCCTTTCACATTCTGCCTGTGAAATTCTTGAAGCTCATTTAGCAATTAAGAGAGGTTTCGCTCAATCTTGTTGAGATTTTAGTTAGTCATAAACAGTTTATAACTTGAAGGAAGGGATTGTAGAATCAAATTCACTTTGAGGCGCTCTGACATGACCACCGCATATCCATCTAATCGACCTAATCCATTGATCATCTGGAGGTACCCCTTCCCTCAACTTCATGCTAAAGAGGGATGCACATAACTCATACTCAACCACTATTGGATTTTCGCTGTACAACTCTTGTAGAGCTGTGAGGATACCTTTTCATGCTTAGTTTGAAGTTCTCTATTCATTGAGGCTAGCATGTAATTTCTTGCACTCTTACTATCCTCTCTCCACTTTTCAAAAGCATCAAGCTCAGCTTGTGGAGCATCCAGTCCGATATCAAGTGGAAGAGGTGTTAGGAAACGATCCATTGACGTAGCGGAAAACAAAAGTTATTAACAACACAGATCGTTCCATAGAACCAAGATCATGGCACAAATTTACAGTTTATATCAAAATAAGAATCTACAAAAAATTAGTTTATAGTTTAAGAAATCATACGCACATTTGGAGGCTCCTCCAACTTTGTCTCTTAATGTATTTTGCTAACAACCCAAGTGTAGGATCGAACCAATGTAGTCCACACAAAGATAATCGCAAGGAACTAAAGAGGGATTTGCCAGATCCTCTTTAGCCTTAAGAACAAAGAAGAAAATGAAGTGTATTTGATTTAAAACCAAAACCCAAATCTGGCGTGAGAGAGTTTACAAGGGGTTGTAGCTTTCTTTTCAATGAAATGAAATAATGAAAAAATCTCTCTCTCTCTCAATTAAACCTTTTCTTTTATAGTGCAAGTTTAATTGCCCTATTCCCTTATGGAATAGGCTTGGGCTCTAACCCAAACACCCCTTGTTTCCAAATACTCCCATTTAGATATTTTAATTTTGTTTATCATTATTTCAATTAAAATCAATTAATATATATTTAATATATATATATATATATATATATATATATATATATATATATATATATATATATATATATATATATATATATATATATATATATATATATATATATATATTAACATTTAATAATAATGATAATTTATTTCAATATATGCAAGCACATATTTAAACGTAATCTCATTTATTTAATTTTTCTAACAAATTAAATAAAGGCTATGACCTCAACAAATTTAATTGCACTGTGAAATTACCAAAATACCCTTTCTTTCTTTCTGGCTCTTAAATTATCTTCCATGTGTGTGACCCATAGGCTCCTTATTTTACCGGCAGTGTATAGTATTATGATTAACACCAATTAATCGTCTCACTAAACACAGACCAAGATTGGCCCCTAGTAAGGCATCATGGCCACCCGATAGATTCGGATTCAGCAAAGTAGCTACCTGTCAACGATATGGTTACCGTACAAAACGATCCTTTCATCATCTGTTATCTCGACAAGACCGAGGCATAGAAATAGTGTCAACCTTTGATTACTCTCGATATTGTGTATTTAGTTACTGGACCAATGACCTGTATTATAAACTGGATAGAGCAATAACTCAATCCCACTATGGCCACAGTTTTAGTGTCATTGCCATTTACTGAATTGCGCCGTGAGATAACTTCTCTCGTACCTGGGAGTGATGAATCCTCTGTCTATCCACCATAGTCTTGATACACTCCTTGATGCAACCAATCACCACCGTATTGACAGGTCTGAATAGAACTACGTTAAGCTAGTGTCAAACTACACCAATCGGGGCACAAGGCACTCGAGTGATCTCAAGTCTAAGGATCACATGCACCACCATTCGTTAGAGGATTTGTTCCATAGACACTGGGGTTACCATCCATATGGAATCCTTTAGTGGGTCAGTCTGGTGAACTTGCCTACAGCAAACACCCATGTGTTGCACTAGGTTGTCACCAAACAACCTTGACAAGTGAGATCAATTAGTACCTTTCGACAGGGTCGTTCAACACTATGATAGCCTTACCGTATTATCTGTGCCCTTACTTTAGAATAATCTGAGGGGCTCAGAGACATTTCTAGAATGGCCACCATATGTGCTCATAGGGTTCTCACTATCAAGATTTGAAACACTTGATACCCTCGTCACGGTTCTACCATTCCAAGGACAACTATCAATACATACAATGATGATTTACGCGATATAGTATAAAATGCCTTTTATTGATCAATGAACATTATTACAAAGAGTCAATTCTACAATAATTGATTGGCTTTAGGGCATCTACTCTAACAATCTCCCACTTGCACTATAGCCAATCATTCATGTATTTAATACCAAATGATCTCAAGTGCCTTTCATGCTTCTGCTGCAACAGAGGCTTTATGACTGGATCTGCGAGATTGTCGTTAGTATGCACTTTACTAATCTGCATATCTTTCCTCTCAATTATCTCTCTGATGAGATGGAATCGTTTGAGTATGTGTTTCGACTTCTAATGAGACCGTGGTTCCCTGGCTTGAGCAATTGATCCATTGTTGTCACAATAGATGTCTATAGGATCAACAATCGTGGGAACCACACCAAGTTCAGTAACGAACTTCTTAATCGGTTTACCTCCGGCCGGCGCGTCGATAATGCAATATACTCAGCCTCCATTGTAAAGTCTGCTATAGTGCTTTGGTTGGAGCTCTTCCAGCTCACTACACCTCCATTGAGACAAAATACACACCCTGATTGCGATCGATAATCATCTTTGTCCGTTTGGAAACTAGCATCATTGTATCCTCTTACAGTGAGCTCATCTTCCCTCCATAAACCAAGAACATATCCTTAGTCCTTTTCAGGTGCCAAGAATATTCTTGTGACCATCTAGTGACGCTCACCTGGATCCAATTGATATCTACTACAAGTGCTTAAAGCACATGAGACATTAATCCAAGTACATAGTATGGCATACATGGTGGATCTAATGGCCGATGCATATGGGATCCTCTTTATCCTATCTCTATCATCTTGTGTTCTAGGACACAATTCCTTAGAGAGATAAACACCATGTGAGATCGGGAAGAAATCCCTTCTTGGATTCTTCCATCCCGAATCTTTTCGATCTTTGTCAATATGCACTCGACTTAGGCCAAGCAACCAACGCGATCTATCATGATGATCTTTATACCAGGGCGTGTTTACTTCCCAAGTCTTTCATGGAAGAAAACACTTGGATAATTAAGTCTTTACCGACTGCAAGTTCAGTATATCCTTCCCGATCAGAAGTATGTCATCGACATACAACACTAAGAATACTACTACGCTCCCACTCACTTTCTTGTAAACACAGGGCTTATCTTCGTTCTTGATAAAATCGAATTCTTTTACAGCTTCATCAAAACGAATGTTCCAGCTCCTTGAAGCTTGCTTGAGTCCATAAATGGATCTTTGCAACTTGCATACCCTATTAGCTTGCCCATGCAGAACGAAAACATCAGGTTGTGTCATATACACATCCTCCTTAAAGTTTCCGTTCAGGAAAGCTGTTTTGACATCCATTTGCCAAATCTCATAGTCATGATATCGTGATCGCAAGCATAATCCAGATGGATTTAATCATGGCAACCGGCGAAAAGGTTTCTTTATAGTCAATAACATGAATTTGTTTGAAACATTTGGCAACCAATCATGCTTTATAAGTATGCACCTTGCCATCCATGTCAGTCTTCTTCTTGAAGACCCATTTACACCCTATGGGTTTTACCCTTCAAGTGGTTCCACCAGAGACCACACTTGGTTCTGGTACATGGAGTCCATCTCAGATTTCATGGCTTTAGGCCATTTAATGGAATCTGGATTTGATATAGCGTCTTCGTAGGTTCTGGGTTCATCGTCTTGGTAGACTAGTACGTCACCATGTTGAGTCACGAGATAACCGTATCTCTCGGGCTCATGGCGTACTCTCCCAGATCTACGTAGCTCTTGTGCTACCTGAGGTGGTTCCTTTTGATCCACAAGTTATGGAGTAACCTCCTCTTGATGTTCAACCACCTTCTGTGGCACATCATCCTATCCTTCATATAGTATATTTTGTGGTTCTAGAACTTCGTCGAGTTCTACTTTTCTCCCACTAGTACTTCTTAAAAAAAATCATTTTCTAAAAAGACACCAGAACGAGCAACAAAAATTTTTGTGCTCTTGTAGGTGGTAGAAATAGTATCCTTTAGTCTCTTTTGGATACCCCACAAATATGCATTTACAGGATTTTGGGCCCAGCTTGTTCGAAGTCAATTTCTTAACATAAGCTTTGCAACCCCAAATCCTTAGATAAGACAAGTTGTGCTTTCACCCACTCTATAGATCATATGGAGTCTTATCTACAGACTTTAACGGCACATGGTTCAAAACATGAGTCGCAGTTTCTAGGGCATAACCCCAGAACAATGCAGGTAAATCACTAAAACTCATCATGGACCTAACCATATAAAGTAAGGTCCTATTCCTCCTTTCAGACACTCTATTGTGTTGGGGTGTATACGGAGGGGTGAGTTGTGATACTATCCCACATGCCTTCAGGTATTCAGAAAACCCTAAGCTTAAGTATTCACCTCCTCAATCCGATTGAACAGCTTTAATACTTTTGCCCAATATATTATGTACTTCATTCCTGAATTCCTTGAATTTATCAAAGGCTTGAGATTTATGTCTCATAAGGTGGACGTAACCATATCTACTGAAATCATCAGTAAATGTGATGAAGTATGAATATCCAGCTCAGGCCTCAACTGTTAGTAGACCACATACATCACTATGGATGATGCCTAACAACTCAGTAGCCCTTTCACCTTGTCCTGTGAAAAGAGACTTGGTCATCTTGCCTAACAGACATGACTCACATGCCTCAAATGACTGAAACTCAAAAGGGTCCAAAACTCCATCTCTTTGAAGTTTTGCAATGCGAGTCTTATTAACATGACCCAATCTACAATACTAGAGATATGTCTGGTTTTGATCGCCATGTTTAGCTTTCTTGGTTTCAATATTGAGAATATCTTTATTGTTTAAATCAAGAACATATAATCCATTATATAACCTTGCAATTCCAAATAGAATACCATTCAAGCTAAAGGACAACAATCCATTAGACATCTCAAAATGATACCCAATATCATCCAAAGCGGATACTGAAATAATATTTCTAGAAATAGAAGGTACGTGATAACAGTTATGTAGTTCCAACAACAAACCCGTAGGCAAACATAAAAAGTGTGTCCCTATAGCCAATGCAGCCACATGTGCTCCATTTCCAACTCGTAGGTCCACCTCTCCCTTGGTGAGCACTCTACTCTGCCTTAGTCCTTGCACATTAGTACAAATGTGAGTACCACATCCTATGTCAATGACCCAAGATGTTGAGGGAGAGAAGTTAATCTCAATCATAAACATACCTGAAGTCATAGTGTCTGACTTCTTCTTGCTTGTGAGGAAAGCCTTGTAGTGTTTCCTCGAGTGGCCAGGCTTGCCACAAAAGAAGCATACTACTTTGCCCACTTTCACGCCCAAGAGCAACCTGTCCATTGGGCTTGGGCTTGGGTTTGGCCTTGGCCTTACTCTTGCCATTACCCTTTCCTTTATTGGCAACAACTAGTAAAATAGGCTTGGACTTCTTCAAGTCCTACTCTGCAGTCCTCAACATGTTCAAAAGTTCTGACAGGGTTTTCACCATCGTGTTCATATTGAAATTCATTATAAACGGTGCATAAGAGTCAGGCAAGGATTGCAGAATCAAATCCATTTGTAATTCTGCTTCCAACTCAAATCCTAAAGTCTCAGTCTCTATGTGCTCAATCATCTTGAGGCACATGAGGATAACTTGCGCCCCCTCCCTCCTGGAGACGACTTCCAAACAATGCTTTCGACACCTTGTACCTCTCATGTCGAGCATTTCCTTCGAAAAGCTCCTTGAGGTTAGAATAATGAAAGCAACGTCTATATTCTCATGTTGCTTTTGTAGCATTGGTGTCATCGATGCTAACATCAAACATTGAACACCATCAGCATCATCAAGGAACTTTTGATCAGTATCCTTTACTTCCTGAGTGGCATATGGATCAGGCACCAATTAAAGTATGGCTTTTCAAGGATATACAATTTCTTTTCGACTTGAGTATAATCCAAGAAGATTATGATACCCGATTCCCGAGAAATTGGATCCATCCAACTTTGTTTTCTTTCTCGACTATCGGTCGCAGAGGGTTCATAATGCTCATTTTGGTGAATCTACAATTGCAGAAAAGATAAAGTCATTATAAAGTTCATTATTATTTAATATGGTCTTTTATTCAATGATGATACCACTATTTTACTAAAGTCAATAGCCCTCACTATTAACTCGGGAAAGCCCGTTGACTTTTCTAGTGGATCGAGATCCCATCCTTCCCATTTCAAACCTTCGCTTTGGTGAACAAGCCAAAATGAGTTGATTAGGTAGGCCAACAAACTTAATCCACACCAGTCGATAGCTCCTACTATCAACCTCAAATGTGAAAAAGCCAACAAGCCAATCACACAATCCAATGGACACGACATGCCATCATCCTCAAGTGTGATTCTTAGTATCAGTAGAGTGGACACTACATGCCACCATGTACACATAATATGTGTACTGCTCTACTATGCCTATGACGCGTTTATCAACCTTCACTTTTGGCAAACAAGCAAAACCATCATTTTAAGTTGACCCATCACCATTAAGGAAAACTCCAATGCATTTTAACCTCCCACTGGTAGAAGTGTACCCTTCGCTTTGGCGAACAAGGTTTCAACGAACAGTGGTTTGATTAAAATCATGGTGATGGAAGGCTTATGTGACTTAATATCTTTTAATTGAGGGTTTGTTATTTAATGTCTCATCAGATTATTATCTTTGTTAGAATGACATTTTTTGGCATGTTATTGGACATTCAACCTTACCATGCATTCTAAACAAAATATTAAAACGTGCCGGTACATGGCCCAACTAAAATCGATTTCCTCGAGCCTAGAGGAATCGATGGGTCACCTAAGGGTCTTGTAATAAATATCTTGAGTCTTCAAGTATGGTTGCCTCGTCCTTTGCTCTGTCTTTAAGTACATTACAAAAACATCATTCTATATTTACAATAAGAATAATTATACAAAATTCTTTACATCAATAAATTTAGAAACCTCGATTTACATTCGAGGGGAATGAGATGAGAAGAGAATGTACATTAAGAAGAGGAGAAAGGCAGGACACACATGCCTTATTTAATAAATTACAACCATACATACCCAAAATTTTGTTTAAAACATTCACCATAGGTCTAAGGCTCATGTATCGAGCACCATGCAATATACAAACAAGTACATAGCATACATTTTAAAAACAATCAAATTTTTGAAATTGGTGGGTTAATTATTAATGACCCCCTGACAATTTACAGATCTATATTTGGTCTAAAAGTTTTAAAACTTTACAATCTGGCCCCTGCGTAGTTGGAAGTGCTCTCGTTGCGGTGATGAGTTATATCACCACAGCGTGCAGTGATTAACTTGACATTCACGCTCAACGTGCGATCAACGTAGCAATGGGTTATATCGCCGCGGCAAGCGCTGATTTTGTACAGTGTTCGTCCTAAGGACGATTGTCGCGACGATGGTTTATATCGCCGTGGTGAGCACTAATTTTGCAATAAGCGTGGGTCTGTTTTCCTTATTAATCCAAGTTGATCACAGCCCTTCAATTAAGGCAGATTCGACGGCTCCAGTTCACTCAGTGGTCAATGATATAAAAGAGGCTATTTCTCTCAGTTTGAAACAGTTCGTTTTAGGTTTTTCTTTTCTCTATAAACATGATAGTAACTTGGGTTAGGGTTTGTCAATCAATTGATTCTTCTCTGTGTGAATCTGTCTAGAGTCTTGATTGAGGGTTGGGAGTTCCTTCAAGGGTAGTAAGCACTCTAGTGATTGTACAAGTTTGCAGGTTGATAAGAGTGTAATTTATATATTTTTATTCCTTCCATATTATTTTTTTTGTCATATTTTATGCCTAGTTGAGTTGATTAGAGTTTATTTTGTAAGTTTGGCATATTTGAATAGACTTTAGGAAATAATTGAGAAAAGATTAGCAAATTCCAGATTTTTGTTATTCTGACCAGTGCTACGTTTTCAGGTTTTTCATGGAGTCAGAGTTCTCGATTGCAAAAGGATTCTTCAGGAAAAGTAAATTAGATGAATCAAGCTTTCCAGGAAGGTATTATAGACGAGAATCCGAGTTTGTTTGGGCCCTCATTAGTTGTTGCAAAACCAGACCTGAAATCCTAGTCGCGGAAGGATTTTCTGGCTGAGTATCGAGTATTCGAATGGGCCTAACTAGAGCTTCAGATATCGAAAGCAGGTGATTCAAAAGCCAAAATTCATCTAAGCATCCAGGACTACAAATTTTATGAAGTGACCAAGCCCAGAAGAGTTATTTTACATTGCAAGAATCCTGGTGCAAGCTGGATTATGAATTATGTTTTCCATATCTGATAAGATTTTGATAGTTTTGGAAGTCTATCGTTTAGCAAAGATATAGGAAAGTAATTTCTGTGATTCTTGGGGCAGAATTAAGGAAAACACATGGTATTTATTGATGAGTTGTTAGGTTAAAAAGGGAGGGAGAGAACAACAGTATTTTTTAGTTTTTTTTGGTTTTCTTTTACTTTCTATGTCAAGATGTGAGGTTGATCTTTTTTCTTCAGTTCAAGGGGATTTTGAAGCCTGAATTCATGTCATTGGTGTAACTTAACTTCAGTAACATTATTCTCAATCTTGTTTTTATTGGAATTGTTTATGGTATTCTGTTTTAATTGCACTATGAAATTACCAAAATACCATTTCGCCAAAAAAGATGAAAACACCCTTCTTTCTTTCTGGCTCTTAAATTATCTTCTATGTGTGTGACCCATAGGATCCTCATCTTACCGGCAGTGTGTAGTATCGCAATTAACACCAATTAATCATCTCACTAATACACAGACCAAGATTGGCCCCTAGCAAGGCATCATGGCCACTCGATAGATTCAGATTCAGCAAAGTAGCTACCTCTCAACAATATGGTTACCGTAAAATACGATCCTTTCATCATCTGTTCTCTCAACAAGACCGAGGCATAGAAATAGTGTCAACCTTCAATTACTCTCAATATTGTGTATTCAGTTACTGGACCAATGACCTGTATTATAAACTGGATAGAGCAACAACTCAATCCCCCACCTGTGGCCCTCGGTTTTAGTGTCATTGTCATTTCTGAATTGTGCCATGGGGAGATAACTTCTCCCCGTGCGGGAGTGATGAATCCTCTGTCTATCCACCATAGTCTTGATACACTCCTTGATGCAGCCAATCACCACCATATTGACAGCTCTGAATAGAAATGCGTTAGGCTAGTGTCAAACTACACCAATCGGTGCACAAGGCGCTTTGATGATCTCAAGTCTAAGGATCACAGACAGCACCATTCGTTAGAGGATTTGTTCCATAGACACTGGGGTTACCATCCATATGGAATCCTTTGGTGGGTCAGTCTAGTGAACTTGCCTACAGCAAGCACCCATGTGTTGCACCAGGTTGTCACCAAACAACCTTGACAAGTGAGATCAGTCACTGCCTTTCGACATGGTCGTTCAACACAATGATAGCCTTACCGTATTATCTGTGCCCTTACTTTAGAATAATACTAGGGCTACTTTGGGATGAGTTTATAGATGGTAGAGAATGACATGTTTGCATTCCATAATGCATAATTGCATTTAAATATGTGAATTTAGAAAGAATTATAAGCATGAAACCATCAACATGCATATATATTCATAAGAGCATGAAAAAGCCCTAAAATATGTTAAAGAGAAAATAGAAAGAAGTGAAGATATTAAAGATATTCAAATCTGAAAGTTTAGTTAAAGAAGTGTAAAAAGATAAAAAGAAGAGAAGGTTGTTGTGATAGGGAGCCCGTGCATGACAGAGTCCCACATGCACGCCGTCTTTAGTGAACGGCCTCAAAATTCAAAAAGAAGAATTGTATAGTCCGTTAGAAGTGCGTGTGGATGAGGACTGTACCCAAAATTAGAGAATTCACTCACACGGCCAAGGCTCCAAATCCATGCCTCAATCGATCGGCAAGAAAAGAAAGAATAGAAAAAAGAAAGGAAAGAAAAGAAAGAAAGAAAGAAAGAATAGAAATAAAGAAAAGAAAGAAAAGAAAGAAAGAAAAAAAGAATAGAAAAGAAAGAAAGAAAAAAAGAATAGAAAGAAAAAAAAGAAAGAATAGAAAAGAAAATGCATAATCTATGCATTTGTGCATTTGCATCATAAATATGCATAATACCATGCTCATTATCGTGAGTAGTGAAAAATTAGAAAATTGAGAGAAAAACAGTGAGCAAACAAAGAAAGGATGAGAAAGAATAGAGAAAGAACAGAGAAAGAATAAAGAATACTTGGGAAATGAGTTGTAAGGAAAGAAAATTCTGGATTTAATCAATGGAGAGATAAGGGTAGCATAGCAGATTTACTTACTGAGCAATTAGTGCTCACTCCGTTGTTTTCAATGTTTTTGCAGGTAATAGGTGAGTTTCAGTCACTCGAAATGTCACGTAGTGGAAGGGATTGGGCTGCTCTGTCAAGTTGCTATTTTGAGTATATTTGTATATAAAGAAAAATTAAATATGGGCCCATACTTTATTACTCATTTATGTCTGTATTTTCTTATATATATTTTTAATGAGTTTTATTAATTATTTTACGAGTATACTAGCTAGAAAGAAAGTATTACAGTGGCATTAAGATCAGGCTCAGCCATGTGTGGCTTATCAAGGATATCCAATTTCTTTTCGGACTTAAGTATAATTCGAAGATTACAATACTAGTCTGAGAAATTGGATCCATCCAACCTGTTTTCTTTCTCGATTATCGATCGCAGGTTCATAATGCTCATTTTTAAGTGAATCTACAATTCAGAAAAGTAAAGTCAATATAATGTTTATTATATTTTAATATGGTCTTTTATTAAAAAACGCTCCCACTATTTTCCTCAAGCCAATAGCCCTCACTATTAACTCGGGAGAGCCCGTTGGCTTTCCTAGTAGACTGAGATCCCATCTGGCCCATTTCAAACCTTTGCTGTGGTGACCAAGCCAAAATGGGTTGATTAGATAGGTCAAAAAACTTAATCCACACCAGTTGATAGCTCCCACTTCCAACCTCAAATGTGAAGTAAGCCAACAAGCCAATCACACAATCCAACGGCCTAGCCATCGTCCTAAAGTGTGATTCCCAGTATCAATAAAGTGGACACTACATGTTGCCACATACACTCAACATGTGTACTTTTCTACTATGCCTATGACGTGTTTATCAACCTTCGCTGTGGCGAACAAGCAAAACTGTCATTTTAAGTCGACCCATCATCATTAAGGAAAACTCCAATGAATTTTAACCTCCCACTGGTAGAAGTGTACCCTTCGCTGTGGTGAACAAGGTTCTGATGAACAGTGGTTTGATTAAAACCATGGTGATGAAAGGCATACGTGACTTAATATATCTTATTTGAGGGTTTTTATTTAATGTCTCACCAGATTATTATCTTTGTTAGAATGTCATTGTTTGGCAAGTTATTGAACATTCAACCTTAGCATGCATTCTAAACAAAATAAAACATGCCGGTACATGGCCCACTAAAATTGATTTCCTCGAGCCTAGAGGAATCGGTAGGTCAACCTAGGGTTTAAAAGTTAATCTTGGGTCTTCAAGTCATTCCTCTTCATAGCTCCTTCGTTTTTTCTTCACGATCATTACAAATAATTTTATAATAAAAATCATATTCTAATTTACGGCAATAAAATTGAAACCTCACATTACATACGAGGGGAGTGAGATGAGGAGAAGAAATACATGGAGATTTAAGAGAGAGAGGTATGACACGCATGTCCTATTTGTTTATAAAAATTACAAACAAACCCAATAAAAAATAAACAATAGGTATAAGGCTCATGTACCAGGCACCATGCAATTATTAAACAAGAACATTGCATACATTAAAAAACAATCAATTTTTGAATTGGGTGGGTTGAATTATCAAGTTACCCCCTTAAACATGCAGAATGAATATTGGCTTTAAAGGTTCAAAAACAGCAATTTAGCCCCTATGCGAAAAACGGAATAGTAGGTTTCTTGTCGCGGCAAAGAAATTCTTCGCCCCAGCGAAGTTCATGCACACATGGTTGCTGCGGCGAAGTTTTATTTTGCCGTAGTGACCGTAAACTTCCAGAAAACACAAATCATTCTAGAGAGTTTTATGCTGTGGCGAAGTTTTATTTCGCCGCTGCTAGAGCAACTTTTCCGGAATTTTGCCGCAGCAAAGTGTTATTTCGTTGCGGCTAACGCCGCAAAATAGTGAATCAGGCACTGTAACGTCTTTTGCAATTTTTCACATAATGACACAGATCCAAATCAAATCGAATGCTTAAACATTCGACCAAGATACCAACCAACCAATAAACATTCAATCAACGCATTATTTAATCAATTGATTAATTAAGACATCAACATACGTAATTTTTCCAGATTTAAAAAACACTTCAAATCATGCAATAACATGTTGTCAAACAAATATACATGTTATCAAACATCAATTAAACAATATAATCTAATACCCGAAACTCTGATACCACTAGAAGTAATTGATCTACCATACACACAGATGACAAAAAATTAAACAGTAAATCAATTACCTTTCTTTGCCTAGATCCAAGTGTAGATTATACCGTTTACATGTTTATAAACAAAAATCTGTATAAAGTAAATCCATTCAAGGATTAGAATACTTATGTATGTTTGGAGGCTCCTTCGAATATCTCTGATTTCGGACAAGAACACTATTCATGATATTGTTCACGTGATTTTTCGCCAATCGATCCAAAGTAGGATCGCACTCACGGAAGTCCACACGAAGATAATCCATAGAACCCTTGATTATTTTGCTAGAATAATCAAGGGCTTCAAGAATCAAGAAAGAAGAACAAGAAAAGTTTTCTTCTTGAGAGAGAGAAAGATAGAGTGGCTAGGGTTTTAATTGAATGAATAATTCCCTCTTGTTTTAATTTTAAGTTGCACTTATATAGTGCAACAATTAAAACCCTGTTCCACTTAGGAATAGCCATGGGCTCCAACTCTAGTTCACCCTTGCAACCAAACACACCCTTTATGCTATTTTAATTAATTAATTATTATTATATGTAACACTCATATCGAGGTACTCTTTTCACTCTAATCCCATACTCAGGGGTCAATGAATAGATCTAAAAGACTGAAGTGACGAGATAGAACCCTTGTCACAACTAAACTCTATTCCAATTTAATCGCATTCCTTGCGATCAACGGAATAGAGGCGAACTGAACAAGAAGGCAATGGTTGATCTCAAGACGCGAGGGCGTACGCACTTCGGCACTTCGTGAGGGGAATCTCAATTGAGAGGACTTGAGATATGGCACCAAAAGTGGATGTATCTGTTGTGCTTGTGTTGACCGCCTGTAAAAAATAAAGGAGTGCAGATATGAGATCGTGGAAGAGAGTAGGACGGGAGTGGTGGCCCCTAATTTGCTAATGAACGGCAAGGCCTATGTAATCTTATTTCCCTTAGTTATAGTGTTTATTCCAAGATGAATGCATGAAATTAGCTTGGGAAAAATTTTGCAGACTTCGTCGCGGCAATGTACCCTCTAGCCAAATTCGTGGCAGCAAAATGCATGCTTCGCAGGGGCAAAGAAAGTGCTTCGCCGAGGCGAAGAACTCCTTGGAAATTTTAGTGAAATTCAGGGGAAAACTTGCTCAAGGGCAAAATGGTCACTCCACCCATAATTAGTTGAAAGTGTGGGGAGTGAAAAGAGATAGATTTTCGTGGAATATGCAATGGAATGAAGACATTATGGTAATTGACTAAGGGACATAGATGGAATTTCATAGAAAGTGCAAGGGTAAAATGGGAAGCTATAAGTAATAATATGTTATATTAAGGGTTCAAGCATAAAACCCTAGCCATTCTTCCCCTTCCATTCATGCCATTTTCCACCCAAGTTCTCTCAAATTTCTTCAATCACTTTTCAAGGAAATTCATAGATCTTGGTTCACTTTTGGTGAAATTTCAAACCTAAGCATCCCTAGGTAAGATCCTTGCACTAAGATGTAAGATTAATTTTTTAAAGTGTTGATTCTTATGATTTGAATTCATAGGGTGGCGTGCTGTCGTAGGCACCCTGAATTAAAACCTAAAAATACACGTAGTAGTGTAAGTCAGGGTCGATCCCACGAAGAGTGTCTGTTTGAAGTTCTTTGTTATGTGAACAAGGTCAGGGGTTTTTTTTGTAAAAACAAAACGCTTTCCAGAAAAGGGGAAAACAACTCAAATCGAAATCAATTAAAAATGACGGAACTTGGTCTCCGTCAACATCCACCATCGGAATCTTACAACTGATCATTGACGTGAAGATAATCAATTCACACATTGAATATTCACCGTTGGAACTAATTTCCTATCTCTCCTTAATTGTAATTAATCAGGAAACAAGCGATCCTAATTAATCTTACCCCTAAACAACCCTAGACAAGCGCTCAAGATTTAATCTAGTGGCAGCCTTAAGAATTAGAGAGATCGAAGCTTAAACAACACAAACACAAGCGGTTGTATTTAATTTAGTTGAATGTTCTTCGTAAGGTTACTAATTCATGATGCAGCAAATTACTTACCCTAGTTGCTTCACAAGTTGGAGGGATCAAACAATTACGGATTTGATATCAAACTTAGCAGTAGATTTCAACAAATAATACACTAGTAGGCCTCCTAGTAATTAAATGCATCAATCATAAAAATATGCACGAATAACATTCAATACTCAAACATGAATTTAACACTAAAAAGCAGAAAGATCTCACAGTTTATTTGATTCCGAGGTTTCCGTTTCCTTCGACCAAGTTACAAAATCAGCCTCTCATGGCCATCAACGAATTACAGAGGAAAAGTTCAGAAGACCAGAGAGAGGCGTGTGTCCCCCAAAACTAATCTGATCTCTCTTTTAAAAATCTAATTTAAGAATTCAAATCCCACTCAATCTCCTAAAAGAAATATTCTCCTATCCTAAAAATAACATTAATCCTAATTTAATTCTAATTGGAAATAAAATAAAATAGAGTCCTAATACAATAGGAAGGTGGTGTTTCCAGCTGTAATTTTCGTGCAGCATGTATGTCTTTAAAACGTGCAATAATAGACTGACTTGCATAACAAGTCGAGGCGCTCCCAGGGCGTCGGTAATGCAGGTGCGTCAACTTCAAGCTCGATTACAACCTTGATTCAGCCAGTATCTCTAAAACCTCAAAACATGAAAGTTGTATATCTCTTTCTTAGTGTTGTACAGCATTTTGAATCATCTCAATCGGAGCTCGGATAAGAAAATTATGCCCAGAATACGAAGCAGTGGCGAAACTGTCCGAATTCCCCTAATTAATTCCGTTTTTCAATTAACACCTCCATTTGCTTCCTAAACCAAAATAAAGTAATAATGAGTACAATTAGGAAACAAATACATATAAAAGACTAAACATTAAGGGGGTTAAATATGACATTTTGCATTCCCATCATAGGGTTTAAGAGAAAGAGGATTGTATCAAGGAAGACTACTAAAGTGTTTGGATTGCTCACATTTAAGGTAAGTAAATCCAACCCTAGTCATGATTGGAGCAATATTGTGTAGATAACTTCTTTTATGCATGTATGTGTTTGTATGAGAATTGTTGATGGAATTGATGTTGAATGATGGTTAGAATTCCAACATGAGAAGTGGTGTTTCTGTATGTGGTGTTGATGAGAGTTTGGATGAATTATGGAAGAATTAGAGTAGAATTTGTGAAGTGTAATTCCTGGCCAGGTTTGATGATGATTTTAAGGAGTTTGGCTCCAAATTTTGGTGGCTTAAGAAAGATATAGAAGTGTAGTCAAATTAGAGTTTGTGTGTGCATACCAATTGTTTGATGAAATGTCAAAGAGAAGTGCATGCATGAATATGATTATTTGTTATCCTGAGATGAGCTTTTAGATGGTGGAGAATGACATGTTCACATGCCATATTGCATTATTTCTTCTAAACATGTGAATTTAGAAAGCATAACAAGCATAAGCCCATCTACATGCATACATACTCATAAGAGTATTAAAGAGCATTAAAGAACATTAAAGAACAAAGAGAAAGAAAACAGAAATAATAAAGAACACTTTTAAAGAAGAGAAGAGAAGGTTGTTGCAATGGGGAACCTGTGAGTGACTAGCCTGCATGCACGTGGATGTGGATGTGGATGAGGACTGTACCCAAAAAAAATTAGGGAACACACTCACACGGCAAGGGTTCCAAATCCATGCCTCAACCGAGTCCGATCGACAAGAAAGAAAAGAAAGAAAGAAAGAATAGAAAGAAAAAAAGAAAAAAAGAAATACAGAGCAAAGAAATAGAAAACAGAATAAGAAAATAGAAAACAGAATAAGAAAACTGAAAAACTGAAAAGAAAATGCACTTCCTATGCATTTGTGCATATGCATGCTATTTATGCATGATACCATTTCCACTAACCTAAGTAGTGAGAAGCTAGAGCAGAGAAGAATCAAAAAGTTGGATGTAAGGAAAGAATGTAACGCCCCACTTGAGGTACGTAGTTGTTGTTTCTTCCTTTGCTCTTATTTAAGTTGGTTTTTGGTAATATTGAGTGTTGTGTAGTATACTTGCCCTGAAATTGGTTGAAAACGGGAAGAAGTTCGGTTCTGCCGGTACTTGGCGGGCGAAGAATCTTCGCCGCGGCGAAGAGGTGTTGAAGCCATGGGGGAAGGCCTGCTGCAGGGATTAGGGCCCGCGGCGACGAGCGAATAAAATGTTGGTTAAGTTTTAGATATTTTCTTCCCTAAGGGCAATTTGGCCATTCTACCCCTAATTAGCAGGAAAAGTGGGGAGTAAATTGTAAGGATTTTTCATGGAGAATATGTTGATAAGGGGGTGAGTTTGTAATGAATCAAAGGATATAGATGGAATTCCCAAAGAAGAGTAAGGGCATAATGGAAATGCTTGGGTATAAATTTCATTAAAAAGGAATTAAGAAGTAAGCAAACCCCTCATTCTTCTTCTTCAACGCCACTTTCTTCTCTTGTTTCCTCCTCAACTTCTCTTTTCTTTTTGATCAAGGAGTTCCAAGGGATTTTTTGAAGTGATTTGGGGTAGAAAAGCAACCTAAGGCTTCCTAAGGTAAGGATTCCTACTTAAGTTGTGTGATTTGTGAGTTTTATGATATATTGAAATTTGAGGGTTTTTGTTCTTTTGGTTAAGAGTAGAGGAAAAGTCAAGCAAACCAAGTGAAAAGGAAGAGTTGGTGAAGTCTCTCCATAACAAAGGTAAGTAAACCCCAACCCAAGTTGAGATTTAAGAATTCTCTTGATTAGGGTTTTGGTAGAAATGATGTATGTATGTGATATACATGTGATATGCCATGTATGGAGGTTTAAATAGAGATTTCTATGCTTTGTGAATGTTTAGACCTTGCAAATATGAGAAATGAGATGTTGGGTTGGAAAGGTAGTTTGAGATGGAATTGAAGGGGTATTGTGAATCCCTTTTTTGGAAGTGCTTTCAAACTGGTTTTGTGGCTATGTGAAGGGGTTTTTCCCTATTTTGGATGGTTAGAAAAAGATTTAGACTCATTGCTATAGTAGAGTTTTATAGTGCACATGAGTTGTTTGATGAAATGCCTAATAGAGGTTTGAGTATGAGTAGGGAACCTTAATTCTTGCAACATTGCATGTGGCCACAGTGGGATTGAGTTGTTGCTCTATCTAGTTTATAATACAGGTCATTGGTCCAGTAACTGAATACACAATATCGAGAGTAACCGAAGGTCAATAATTTCTATGCCTCGGTCTCGTCGAGATAACAGATGATGAAAGGATCGAATTGCATGGTAACCATATCGTTGACAGGTAGCTACTTTGCTGAATCCGAATCTATCGGGTGGCCATGATGCCTTGCTAGGGGCCAATCTTGGTCTGTATATAGTGAGATGATTAATTGGTGTTAATCGCGATATTATACACTGCCGGTATGATGAGGAGCCTATGGGTCACACACATAGAAGATAATTTAAGACTCAGGAAGTAAGAAGGGCGTTTTTGTCTTTTTAGGCGAAATGGTATTTTGGTAATTTTATAGTGCAATTAAATTTGCTGAGGTCGTAGCCTTTATTTAATTAGTTAGAAAAATTAAATAAGTGACATTACGTTTAAATATGTGTTCACATATATTTAAATAAGTTATCATTATTGTTAAATGTTAACATATTAAATGTTAATATTAATTGATTTTAATTGAGATAATGATGAACTAATATTAAAATATCTAAATGGGAGTGTTTGGAAACAAGGGGTGTTTGGCTTGAAGCTCAAGCCTATTCCATAAGAGAATATGACAATTAAACTTGCACTATAAAAGAAAAAGTTTAATTGAGAGAGGAATAGATTTTCATTAATTCATTAATTCATTGAAAAGCAAAACCTCCAACCCTAAAACACTCTCCCACGCCAGAATGCTTTTTGCTTATAATCAAAGTATTCTTTGATTTTTCTTTCTTGTTTCTTAAGGCTAAAGAGGATCTAGCAAATCCCTCTTTAGTTCCTTGTGATTATCTTCATGTAGACTGCATCGGTTCGATTCTACACTTGGGTCCGTACCAAAATACGTTCAGAGACAATGTTGGAGGAGCCTCCAAACGTGCGTATGATTTCTTAAACTCTACACTGATTTTCTGCAGATTCTAATTTTGTATATAAACTGTAAATTTGTGCCTTGATCTTGGTTTTATGGAACGATCTGTGTTGTTATTAATTTTTGTTTTTCGTTGCATAACTGGATCGTTTCCTTCCAGTGGTATCAAAGCCTAGGGTACCAGATTTTATAGTTTTATATGGATGGTTGATTACATGTATTTGATTGATAATATATTGCCTTAAAGAATCTGCGTAAAATCTGCCTTAAAAGCATGTTTTAAGAAATCAATTAATCGATTAATTTTAATTTGTTAATGATCTGCAAGTTTGGTATTTTGGGTGATGGATTTTTGTTGAAATCAGTGTTTATGATTGATCGCAAAATCCGTTTGGTGTGTTTTTGGTGACTAAATGAACTGATCGAGTTACAGATCAGTGTACGCTCGCCGCGGTGATATAACCCATCGCTGCAGCATGCGTGTTTGGCTTTCACACTAATTTTGCAATAAGCGCTCGCCGCGGCGATATAATCCATCTCCGTAGTAATCGCACATTGAACATGAACGTCAAGTTAATCACCGCACGCTACGGCGATCTAACTCATCGCTACAGCAAGCGCACTTCCGAGTGCATAAGGACTAGATTATAAAGTTTCAAAACTTTTGGACCAAATGTAAATCTGCAAATGATCAGGGGGTAATTAATAATTAACCTACCAATTTAAAAAATTGATTGCTTTTGAAATGTATGCTATGTACTTGTTTGTATATTGCATGGTGCCCAGTACATGAGCCTTTGTAACGCCCACATGGAGGTATGTAATTTAATTTATGTTCTTATACCCTTAGTTGAATTTTGTTAAAGTTATTTTGAGAAAAATGTGAAGAAAATCCCTTAAACTTTCATTAGGGGTAAAATGGTCTTTTCACTCAAAATTAGTTGAAAAATTGGGGCGTGAAAAGAGATAGAATTTCATGGAGAATGCAATAAAAAATGAGGGCATTATTGTAATTGACTAAGGGACATAGATGAAATTTCCAAGAAAGAGCAAGGGCAAAATAGGAAGGCATGTGTTAATTGTAAGTTAATATGGGTTTGGGTTTAGAAAACCCTTCATTTTTCTTCTCCACCGCCATTCCCATTCACCACTTCCTCTCAACTCTTCTTTCAATATTTCAAAAAAAATTTTAGAGGGCTTTTTGAGTAGTTTGGGGTAGAAAGTTAATCTAAGGCATCCTAAGGTAAGGATTCTTGCTTTAGATGTGAAGTTTTGCTTATATATGTATATTGAAGTCTTATGGTTTTATTGTTTAAAGTTGTAGAGAAGAGACAAGCTATCAAAGGAAAGGAAAAGTGTTAGTGAAATATCTCCATTACAAGGTAAGTAAATCCAACCCAAGTTGAGATTTGAGAAATCCTTTATAGAAATTGAGTAGAGATTTATGTATGTATAAGTATGTTATGTTATTGAGAATTGAGTTGAGATGAATATTTGCTTTGTGGTTGTTGAATACACTTCAATTATGAGAAGTGTTGTTGAGTGATGAGAATGTAGTGTGAGATGAAATTAAAAGAATTGGAGAAGTATTGTGGGAGTGTTTGTCTTGTGGGGGTTATGGTGATGATACAAGAGAGTTTTTCTCTCATTTTGGATGGTTTAGGAAACAAATTGAATGATAATTAAATTAGGGTTTCTTTAGGCACAATTGTTGTTTGATGAAATACCTAAGTGAGAACATGTTACCACGGTTGCTCTGTCACAGTCGTGACCTTCTGAGTGATTTTTGGGAATCTTACAGATTGAACTCGGTTGAGACCAAAACATAAAAGTTGTAGCCCTGTCCCTATGCTTTAAAATGAGACCAAAACTGTAGCAATCCAATGTGTATAACTCAAGTTATGCCTTCTTGAGTGTGACCTATGCAGAATGACTATCTTGATGCAACATTGCATTTGAGCATTTCATAAGTGTATTAAGTAAGAAATTTTAAGCATGAACCATCCTTATACATTAATTGTGCATTGAGAAGTAGCTTGAGAAAGAGTAGAGGACTTTGTGCATGAAATACTCTAAGAGTAGAGAGAATGAGAAAAACACAAAGAGCGGGTTGGTGCTTTGTGAACTCCACCCGGTCGTGCCTCCTGTAACATGAGGCCGTGATATTCAAGTGAGATAGAATGAGAAAAAAAAAAACATGAGAAAGAATAAAGAGAGAATGAATAGAGTCACGAAGAGCGGGTTGGTGCTTTGTGAACTCCACCCGGCCGTGCCTCCGATAAGATGAGGCCATGACTTACAATAGAAAATTAATAAAAGAGAGTTGTGTGAAAGAGAAACAGAAAGAGAAAATAAATGAGACGAGAAGTGTGTAAGGAAAGAATTAAGAGAAAGAGTTACGGGGATAGACGAGTAGAGGATTTACTTACTGAGCATTACTTTTATGCTCACCCCGTTGTTTTTCTTTTTGTTTATAGGATCTAGGTGAGGACGCGATCGGATTGGCGTCGGCAAGCGAGGAGCAATAGCTACATTATCCACTGTTTTTGATAACTTTTTGTAAAATGATATCTTATTTGGTAATAAGAATGTTTATATGTAATAAAAGAAAATTTTGGGCCCATCTACTTTTGTTGATATAAATGTATTTTACTTTATGTATTTCTATGAATATCCTAGTAGAAAGGAGTTATTACATTTTTGGTATCAGAGCAGAGATTTTGGGATTTGATAATGTACTGTTCTCATCGCAACGACATCCGATAACCGACTGTGTGAGTTAATTCTTTCCTTACTATAAGTGTTTCTTGAATTGATTAAATGTGGTTGTTTTGTAAATGAGGCGTAGTAACCGAAAGCGTGGTAAGGGTGTGATGAATGAGGGAGAACCTTCTAACCCACCAGAAGTTACGCCCCCTCCCTTGGATGAAGCTAGAGTTCGAGGGATTGTACAGCAAATTATGGCAAAGAGCCAAGGGAGAGTTGGAACCCTGTGCAGGTACCACCAACCACTACTGTAGAAAGAGAATAACCAATACGTCCCCCAGTATAGAACAGAATTGAACCAATTTATGGTCTTCCCAGTCAACATCAACCATCAGAGTTTAAGGGTACTACGGACCCGGTAGTAACAAAGGAATGGTTTAAGTCCGTAGAACGTATAACAACCTTGTTTCCCATGACGGACCAGGAGAAGATCCGATATGCGGGTTTCTTATTTTGGGGTGATGCCCGAATTTTGTAGGAATTAATAGAAGATACCCATGATGTGGCAGTGATGACCTGGGAAGAATTGAGACAAGAGTTTGAGGCCGAGTACAGAACAGAGGACCGAGTTCATGAGAAGGTCCAAGAATTTATCAGCTTGCAGTAGGGGTCTAGTACAGTGAAGGAGTACTGAGTGAAATTCAACTCTCTTGCAAGATTTGCAATCGGAATAGTTAGTACTCCGGCATTTAGAAGAGACAAGTTTGTACATGGGTTGAAGCCGGAGATAGCTCGGGATATAATGATGAGTTCTGATCCCCCTCAAACTTATAGTGAGGCCTTGAGGCGAGCAATGAGGGCGGAAATATTTGAGAATAAAATTCCCCCAATAAGTTCCTCGGCAAGAGGACCAAGTGAGCCATCCTCCACCCCGTAGAGAGAGAAATTTGAGGGTGAAAAACAAGGAAATGAAGAATAATAAGAAGAAGTTTCAGTATAGGCAGAATAAAAGAGATTGGAGGAGTAAGCGGCCTCGAACGGAAGGGTTTCCTCTTTGCCCTAAATGTGGGAAAAACCACCCAAGAGAGTGTTTGAGGGACCAAAGGGTGTGTTATAGGTGCCGATAGCCAGGGCATTTGATGAGAGATTGTAAAGCTCTTCCACCACCAGCGAGAGTTACGAAGGTACTACTAATGCAGTGTTTCTGATGGCACGGGGTGAAGTAGAGGCGATCCATCGGCGATTCTTGATGAGTTATTATTCCACGCTATTCCTTTATATGCCTTAATTGATTTAGGAGCCACTCATTCTTTTATATCTTATGGGATGATAGAGAGGTTAGGTTTGAAACCTACTAAAGTGACTCAACCCATTAAGATAGAGTTACCCGATGGGGTTAGTGTTTTGACACAAGAGATGTTGTCGGGGAGAGTGTGGTGATCCAGGGGTAGAGTTAACGGTTGATCTAATAGTTTTTGATATGCCTGACTTTGATGTGATATTGGGCATGGATTTCCTAGGGAGGTATGGAGTAGAAATTGATTGTCGAAAAAAGAAAGCGAGATTCAATCTTGATAGTGGAGACAAGTTTAGTTTTGGAGAGGGCCATCAGTTGAGTATGTTGATTAGCAGTGTGAAGGCTAGAAAGATGTTGAGAAAGAGGTGTTCGAGATATATTGCCCATGTAGTGCAGAGTGGTGATGTTCCACAGCCAGAGATTCAGAGGGTGCCAGTAGTTCAAGATTTTATAGACGTGTTTCCAGAAGAGTTACCGGGTTTGCCTCTAGAAAGGGAGGTTGAGTTTAGTATTGAACTAGCACTAGGAACAGCACCAATATTTAAAGCCCCTTATCGAATAGCCTCAACAAAGCTTCAGGAATTAAAGAAGCAACTCCAAGAGCTTTTGGATAAAGGCTTTATTCGACCGAGTCATTCTCCCTAGAGAGCCCCAATTCTGTTTGTGAAGAAGAAAGATGGGTCCCTACGGATGTGTATTGATTATAGAGAATTGACTAAAGTGACAGTGAAGAATAAGTACCTACTACCTCGTATTGATGATTTGTTCGATCAGTTGAAAGGCACCGTAGTGTTCTCTAAAATTGATTTGAGGTCAGGGTACCATCAGGTAAGAGTGGCCGAGCAAGATGTGGCTAAGACTGCCTCTGTACAAGGTATGGGCATTATGAGTTTGTAGTGATGCTGTTTGGCTTAACTAATGCCCCAACAGTTTTTATGGACTTAATGAACCGGGTATTCCATGATTATTTGGATTAGTTTATAGTGGTTTTCATTGACGACATCTTGGTTTATTCTAAGTCGAGCACAGAGCATGAGGAACACTTAAGAATAGTGTTGCAACGATTGAGAGAAAAGAAGTTGTATGCTAAATTTTCTAAGTGCGAGTTTTGGCTTGATCGAGTGATATTCTGGGCCATACTGTGTCTAAGGAAGGGATTTCAGTGGATCCGAGTAAAGTGAAGGCAATCCTTGAATGGCAGAGGCTGAAAACAGTAAAAGAGGTTAGAAGTTTCTTAGGCCTAGCAGGTTACTACTGGCGATTTATAGCAGGGTTTGCCCAGTTGGCTAAATAGTTGACAGCTCTTACCAAGCAGAGAACTCCTTTTGCATGGTTAGAAGCATGTGAATAAGAGGTTAACGACAACTCCTATATTAGTGTTACCGTAGGAGGGTGTAGATTATGACATTTATACAGATGCTTCTCTGCAAGGACTTGGTGCTTTGTTAATACAGTTAGGTAGGGTGATACCATATGCCTCTCGGTAATTGAAAGAGTATGAGACAAGGTACCCTACGCATGATTTAGAGTTGGCAGCCGTGGTCTTCGCATTAAAGATTTGGAGGCATTACCTTTATGGTGCCAAGAGTAATATCTACACCGATCATAAGAGTTTAAAGTATTTCTTCACTCAAAAGGAGTTGAATATGAGGCAGAAAAGGTGGTTAGAGTGGTTAAGGGATTATGAGTGTGAGATCAAGTATCAACCGGGAAAGGCCAATGTAGTAGCTGATGCCTTGAGTAGAAAAGCTTATTTGTCCCGGCTCACTAAGCAAAAAGAGTTGATAAAAGAGTTGTGTAAAGAACATATTGAAGTGATTCCGGGAAGGATTGCCATGTTGAAGGTTCAGTCTACTTTACTGGAGGAAGTCAGAGATAAGCAAGTGGTCGATGAGTGGTGTTAGAGAATAGCTCAACAAGTACATGAGGGCAAGGTAACGGAATTCCATTTAATAGATGGTGTCCTCTATTTCAAGAATCGGTTGTGTATCCCTCAGAATGATGAGTTGAGGAAGAGAATACTTATAGAGGCTTATGACACATCGTACATTGCTCATCATGGAGCAACCAAGATGTATCAAGACGTAAAGAAAGCTTACTGGTGGCCAGGTATGAAGAAGGATATTGTAGAATTTGTAGCTAAGTGCCTTGTTTGTCAGCAGGTGAAAGCAAAACACCAACGGCCCTCAGGGTTACTTCAGCCACTTAGTATTCCAGAGTGTAAATGGGAGAGCATTTCAATGGATTTTATTACAGGTCTCCCCAGAGTACAGCAAGGGTATAATGCTATATGGGTGATTGTGGATAGGTTAACCAAGTCAGCCCATTTCCTTCCAGTAAAGGAGAGCACCATTACGGATCAGTTGACTCAGATTTATATTAAGGAGATAGTCAGGTTGCATGGTGTGCCCAAGACAATAGTGTCAGATAGAGATTCGGAGTTTGTTTACTTTACGGATGAGTTTACAGAGGAATTTGGGTACCTAATTGGCATTCAGCACTGCCTATCATCCTCAGACGGATGGCAAAACAGAGAGAACGAATCAGGTGCTTGAGGATATGTTGAGGGCTTGTTGTATGGATTATAAAGTATCTTGGCATGAGATGTTACCCTTAGTGGAGTTTGCCTACAATAATAGTTAGCGGTCTACAATTAAGATGGTGCCTTACGAGGCTTTGTATGGTATACGATGTAGGTCTCCACTACATTGGGGTGAGATAGGTGAAAAGGATGAGTTAAGTACCGTCTTGGGCGAGAGATGACTCAAAAAATGATAGAAGATGTAAGATTAATCAGAAACAGAATGAACAAGCACAAGATCGACAAAAGAGTTATGCCGACTTGAAGAGAAAAGAGGTGAATTTCAAGTAGGTGATAAAGTGTTTCTGAGAGTTTCCCTCTACAAGTGAGTGATGTGCTTCGGTAATAAAGGAAAGTTAGCACCGAGATATGTAGGTCCATTTGAGGTATTGCAACAAGTGGGGAAGGTCGCCTACAGATTGGCACTACCACTTAGCATGGACAAGGTGCATGATGTTTTCCATGTCTCAATGCTACGGAAGTACGTAAGTGATCCCTCCCATATCTTGAGAATAGAAGATGTTGACTTAGAAGAGAACCTTGTGTATGAGAAGCGTCCAGTACAGATTTTGGAACAAAGGATTAAAGACCTCCGGAATAAGAGCATTCCATTAGTAAAAGTCCTTTGGAGAAATCACAAGGTAGAAGAGGCCACATGGGAGGTAGAGCAAGACATGCAGAATCGTTCCCTAGAGCTATTTGTGTGAATTTCGGGGACGAAATTCTTATAAGAGGGGGAGAATTGTAACGCCCACATGGAGGTATGTAATTTAATTTATGTTCTTATACCCTTAGATGAATTTTGTTAAAGTTATTTTGAGAAAAATGTGAAGAAAATCCCTTAAACTTTCATTAGGGGTAAAATGGTCTTTTCACTCAAAATTAGTCAAAAAATTGGGGAGTGAAAAGAGATAAATTTCATGGAGAATGCAATAAAAATGAGGGCATTATTGTAATTGACTAAGGGACATAGATGAAATTTTCAAGAAAGAGCAAGGGCAAAATGGGAAGGCATGTGTTAATTGTAAGTTAATAAGGGTTTGGGTTTAGAAAACCCTTCCTTTTTCTTCTCCACCGCCATTCCCATTCACCACTTCCTCTCAACTCTTCTTTCAATATTTCAAGAATTTTAGAGGGCTTTTTTAGTAGCTTGGGGTAGAAAGTTAATCTAAGGCATCCTAAGGTAAGGATTCTTGCTTTAGATGTGAAGTTTTGCTTATATATGTATATTGAAGTCTTATGGTTTTATTTTTTAAAGTTGTAGAGAAGAGACAAGCTATCAAAGGAAAGGAAAAGTGTTAGTGAAATCTCTCCATTACAAGGTAAGTAAATCCAACCCAAGTTGAGATTTGAGAAATCCATTGAGTAGAGATTTATGCATGTATAAGTATGTTATGTTATTGAGAATTGAGTTGAGATGAATATTTTCTTTGTGGTTGTTGAATACACTTCAATTATGAGAAGTGTTGTTGAGTGATGAGAATGTAGTTTGAGATGAAATTAAAAGAATTAGAGAAGTATTGTGGGAGTGTTTGTGCCGTGGGGTTATGGTGATGATACAAGAGAGTTTTTCTCTCATTTTGGATGGTTTAGGAAACAAATTGAATGATAATTAAATTAGGGTTTCTTTAGGCATAATTGTTGTTTGATGAAATACCTAAGTGAGAACATGTTACCACGGTTGCTCTGTCACAGTCGTGACCTTCTGAGTGATTTTTGGGAATCTTACAGATTGAACTCGGTTGAGACCAAAACATAAACGTTGTAGCCCTGTCCCTAAGCTTTAAAATGAGACCAAAACCGTAGCAATCCAATGTGTATAACTCAAGTTATGGCTTCTTGAGTGTGACCTGTGCAAAATGACTATCTTGATACAACATTGCATTTGTGCATTTCATAAGTGCATTAAGTAAGAAATTTTAAGCATGAACCATCCTTATACATTAATTGTGCATTGAGAAGTAGCTTGAGAAAGAGTAGAGAACTTTGTGAATGAACTACTCTAAGAGTAAAGAGAATGAGAAAAACACAAAGAGCGGGTTGGTGCTTTGTGAACTCCACCCGGCAGTCACGAAGAGTGGGTTGGTGCTTTGTGAACTCCACCCAGCCGTGCCTCCGGTAAGATGAGGCCGTGACATTCAAGTGAGAAAGAATGAGAAAAAAAAAACATGAGAAAGAATAAAGAGAGAATGAGTAGAGTCACAAAGAGCGGGTTGGTGCTTTGTGAACTCCACCCGACCATGCCTCTGGTAAGATGAGGCTATGACTTACCATAAAAAATTAATAAAAGAGAGGTCGTGAAGAGAAACAAAGAAAGAAAATAAATGAGACGAGAAGTGTGTAAGGAAAGAATTAAGAGAAAGAGTTATGGGACAGACGTGTAGAGGATTTACTTACTGAGCATTATTTTTATGCTCACCTCATTGATTTTCTTTGTGTTTATAGGATCTAGGTGAGGACGCGCTCGGATTGGCGTCAGCAAGTGAGGAGCAATAGCTACAACTTGTCTTGTTTTTGATAACTTTTTTGTAAAATGATATCTTATTTGGTAATAAGAATGTTTATATGTAATAAAAGAAAATTTTGGGCCCATCTACTTTTGTTGATATAAATGTATTTTACTTTATGTATTTCTATGAGTATCCTAGTATAAAGGAGTTATTACAGCCTTAGACCTATGGTGAATATTTTAAAATTTTTTGGGTATGTATGGTTGTAAATTTATTAAATAGGGCATGCGTGTCCTGCCTATCTCCTCTTCTCAATGTACATTCTCTTCTCATCTCATTCCCCTCGAATGTAAATCGAGGTTTCTAAATTTGTTGATGTAAAATTAGTTTAAGATTAATTTTATTGTAAATTTAGAATGATGTTTTTGTAATGTACTTGAAGACGGAGCAAAAGGGCGAGGCAACCATACTTGAAGACTCAACATATTTATTACAGGACCCCTAGGTGACCCACCGATTCCTCTAGGCTCGAGGAAATTAGTTTTAGTTGGGCCATGTACCGGCACGTTTTAATATTGTGTTTAGAATGCATGCTAAGGTTGAATGTTGAAGAACATGTCAAACAATGTCATTCTAACAAAGATAATAATCTGTGAGACATTAAATAACAAACCCTCAATTAAAGTATATTAAGTCACGTAAGTCTTCCATCACCATGGTTTTAATCAAACCACTTCTTCGAAACCTTGTTCGCCAAAGCGAAGGTACACTTCTACCAGTGAGAGGTTAAAATGCATTGGAGTTTTCCTTAATGGTGATGGGTCAACTTAGAATGACAGTTTTGTTTGTTCACCAAAGTGAAGCTTGATAAACGTGTTATAGGCATAGTAGAGTAGTACACATATTGTGTGTATGTGGTGACATGTAGTGTCCACTCTACGGATACTGAGAATTACACTTGAGGACGATGGCATGTAGTGTCCATTGGATTGTGTGATTGGCTTGTTGGCTTTTTCACATTTGAGGTTGATAGTAGGAGCTATCAACTGGTGTGGATTAAGTTTGTTGGCCTACCTAATCAACTCATTTTGGCTTGTTCGCCAAAGCAAAGGTTAGAAATGGGTAGGATGGGATCTCAGTCCACTAGGAAAGTCAACGGGCTTTCCGAAGTTAATAGTGAGGGCTATTGACTTGAGTAAAATATTGGGAGCATCGTTTAATAAAAGACTATATTAAATAATAATGAACTTTATAATGACTTTATATTTTCTGCAATTGTAGTTCACCAAAATGAGCATTATGAACCTGCGACCGATAATCGAGAAAGAAAACAGGTTGGATGGATCCAATTTCTCAAACTGGTATCGTAATCTTTGGATTATACTCAAGTCAAAAAGGAAATTGTATATCCTTGAAAAGCCATACTTGGCTGAGCTTGATTTTGATGCCACTCAGGAAGTAAAGGATACTTATCAAAAGTTCCTTGATGATGCTGATGGCGTTCAATGCTTGATGTTAGCATCGATGACACCAGTGTTGCAAAAGCAGCATGAGAATATGGATGCTCCTTCCATTATTCTACACCTTAAGGAGCTTTTCAAAGGAAATGCTCGACATGAGAGGTACAAGGTGTCGAAAGCACTGTTTAGGAGTCGTCTAACTGAGAGAGCCCAAGTTGGTCCTCATGTGCTCAAGATGATCGAGCACATAGAGAGGCTTTAGACTTTGGGATTTGAGTTGGATGTAGAATTACAAATGGATTTGATTCTGCAATCCTTGCCTGACTCTTATGCACCGTTCATAATGAATTTCAATATGAACACGATGGTGAAAACCCTGTTGGAACTTTTGAACTGCAAAGCAGGACTTGAAGAAGTCCAAGCCTATTTTACTAGTTCTTTGCCCATAAAGGGAAAGGGAAAGCAAGTAAGAGGTAAGGCCAAGGCCAAACCAAGCCCAAGCCTGAGCCCAAGCCCAAAGGACAAAGGTTGCTCTTGGGCCCACGAGAGTGGCATAGGGAAGGGCAAAGTAGTATGCTTCTTTTGTGGCAAGCCTGGCCACTAGAGGAAACACTACAAGGTTTTCCTCACTAGCAAGAAGTCAAATACTACGACTTCAGGTATGTTTATGATTGAGATTAACTTCTTTCCCTCAACATCTTGGGTCATTGACACAGGATGTGGTACTCACATTTGTATTGATGTGCAGGGACTAAGGCAGAGTAGAGTGCTTGCCAAGGGAGAGGTGGACCTACGAGTTGGAAATGGAGCACATGTGGTTGCATTGCCTGTAGGGACTTACTGTTTATGTTTGCCTATAGGCTTATTGTTGGAATTACATAACTGTTATCACATACCTTCTATTTCTAGAAATATTATTTTAGTATCCGCTTTGGATAATATAGGGTATCATTTTGAAATATCTAATGGATTGTTGTCCTTTAGTTTGAATGGTATTCTATTTGGAATTGCAAGGTTATATAATGGATTATATGTTCTTGATTTAAACAATAAAGATATTCTCAATATTGAAACCAAGAAAGCTAAACATAGCGATCAAAACCAGACATATCTCTAGCAGTGTAGATTGTGTCATGTTAATAAGACTCGCATTGCAAAACTTCAAAGGGATGGAGTTTTGGACCCTTTTGACTTTTAGTCATTTGAGGTATGTGAGTCATGCCCGTAGGCAAGATGACCAAGTCTCCTTTCACAGGGACAAGGTGAAAGGGCTACTGAACTGTTAGGCATCATCCATAGTGATGTATGTGGTCCACTAACAGTTGAAGCAAGAGGTGGATATTCATACTTCATCACATTTACTAATGATTTCAGTAGATATGGTTATGTCTACCTTATGAGACATAAATCTGAAGCCTTTGATAAATTCAAGGAATTCAGGAATGAAGTACAGAATATGTTGGGCAAAAGTATTAAAGCTCTTCGGTCAGATCGATGAGGTGAATACTTAAGCTCAGGGTTTTCAGAGTACCTGAAAGAATATGGGATAGTATCACAACTCACCCCTTCTTATAGACCCCAACACAATGAAGTGTTAGAAAGAAGGAACAAGAGCTTACTTTGACATGGTTAGGTCCATGATGAGTTTTAGTGATTTACCTGCATCGTTCTGGGGTTATGCCCTAGAGATTGCGACTCACGTTTTGAACTGTGCGCCGTCAAAGTCTGTAGATAAGACTCCATATGAACTATGGAGTGGGCGAAAGCCTAACTTGTCTTATCTAAGGATTTGGGGTTGCAAAGCTTATGTTAAGAAATTGACTTCGAACAAGCTGGGCCCAAAATCCTGTAAATGTATATTTGTGGGGTATCCAAAGGAGACCAAAGGATACTACTTCTACCACCCAAAAGAGCGCAAAATTTTTGTTGCTCGATCTAGTGTCTTCCTAGAAAAAGAACATTTTCTAAGAAGTACTAGTGGGAGAAAAGTAGAACTTGATGAAGTTCTAGAACCACAAGATATACTAGACGAAGGACGGGATGATGTGCCACTAAAGATGGTTGAGCATCAAGAGGAGGTTACTCCACAACTTTTGGATCAAAGTGAACCACCTCAGGTAGCATAGGAGCTACGTAGATCTGGGAGAGTACGCCATGAGCCCGAGAGATACGGTTATCTCATGACTCAACATGGTGATGTACTAGTCTACCAAGACGATGAACCTAGAACCTACGAAGATGCTATATCGGATCCAGATTCTATTAAATGGCTTGAAGCCATGAAATCTAAGATGGACTCCATGTACCAGAACCAAGAGTGGTCTCTGGTGGAACCACCTGAACGGGTAAAAACATAGGGTGTAAATGGGTCTTCAAGAAGAAGACTGACATGGATGGCAAGGTGCATACTTATAAAGCACGACTAGTTGCCAAAGGTTTCAAACAAATTCATGGCATAACTATGAAGAAACCTTTTCGTCGGTTGCCATGATTAAATCCATCCGAATTATGCTTGCGATTGCTGCATATCATGACTATGAGATTTGGCAAATGGATGTCAAAACATCTTTCCTGAACGAAAACCTTGAGGAGGATATGTATATGACACAGCCTGATGGTTTCGTTCTTCATGGGCAAGCTAATAGGGTATGCAAGTTGCAGAGATCCATTTATGGACTCAAGCAAGCTTCAAGGAGCTGGAACATTCGTTTTGATAAAGCCGTAAAAGAATTCAGTTTTATCAAGAACGAAGATGAGCCCTGTGTTTACAAGAAAGTGAATGGGAGCGCAATGACATTCCTAGTGTTGTATGTCGATGACATACTTCTGATCGGGAATGATATATCGAACTTACAATCGGTAAAGACTTGGTTATCCAAGTGCTTCTCCATGAAGGACTTAGGGGAAGCAGCCTACATCTTTGGAATAACGATCTATCGTGATAGATCGCGTAGGTTGCTTGGCCTAAGTCAGAGTGCATATATTGACAAAGTACTAAAAAGATTCAGTATGGAAGAATCCAAGAAGGGATTTTTTCTGATGTCACATGGTGTTTATCTTTCTAAGGAATTGTGTCCTAGAACACAAGATGAGAGAGATAGGATGAAAAGGATCCCATATGCATCAGCAATTGGATCTATCATGTATGCCATGCTATGTACTCGGATTGATGTCTCATGTGCTTTGAGCACTTGTAGTAGATATCAATCGGATCAGTGAGCGCCAATTTGGATGGGTTGTCCAAGAATATTCTTAAGTACCGAAAAAGACTAAGGATATGTTCTTGGTTTATGGAGGGGAAGATGAGCTCACTGTAAGAGGATACAGTGTTGCTAGTTTCCAAACAGACAAAGATGATTATCGATCACAATCAGGGTTTGTATTTTGTCTCAATGGGGGTGCATTGGGCTGGAAGAGCTCCAAGCAAAGCACTGTAGCGGACTCTACAATGGAGGCTGAGTATATTGCATTGTTAGATGCGGCCAAGGAGGCAATCTGGATTAAGAAGTTCGTTGGTTCCCACAATTGTTGATCCAATACACATTTATTGTGATAACAATGGAGCAATCACTCAAGCCAGGGAACCACGGTCTCGTCAAAAGTCCAAACACATACTCAGACGATTCCATCTCATCAGAGAGATAGTTGAAAGGAAAGATGTGCAGATCAATAAAGTGCATACTGACGACAGTCTCGCAGATCCATTGACAAAGGTTCTGTCACACCAGAAGCATGAAAGGCACTTGAGATCATTTGGTATTAAATACATTAATGATTGGCTATAGTGCAAGTAGGAGATTGTTAGAGTAGATGCCCTAGAGCCAAATATAGCATTAATCCAGACAAAGATCAAAAATCATACGCACGTTTGGAGGCTCCTTCAAATGTCTCAGACCACAATTTCGCTACCAATCCAAGAGTAGAATGGAACTCACATCATCGACATGAAGACAGTACAACAGAGACCAAAGATTGATTTTGCTAGAATCAATCATTGGCTTTAAAGATTTAAGGTTTGGAAGAAAGAGTGAAGAAAATGAAGAGAGAAATTTTTTCTCTCTCAAATCTAACTCCCACGGCCAAGAATGAATAATTCACACAAAACCTATTTTGCTTTTCTTTATATAGAAAAACAAAGTATCCATTCCACCCCCAAAGTTTAGCAATAACCCAAACTTAGGTGGAATCGCACATAGGTCCCTGTTTAATTATTTAGTTAAATATTAATGTTAACTTCAATAATTAAACTTGTAATTTTGCTAAATTATTCCAATAATAAAATTGGACACAAGCTACAACCTTAATAAATTTAATTACATAGCAAAATTAACAATATGCCCTTTCGTCCAAAAGATGAAAATATCCTTCCATAGTTAACCATCCTTAAACTGTCTCCTTAGTGTGTGACCCGTAGGCTCCTCATCATACCAGCAGTGAGTAGCATCACGATTGACACCAATCAATTATCTCACTACACACAGACCAAGATTGGCCTCTAGCAGGGCATCATGGCCACCCGATAGATTCGGATTTAGCAAAATAGCTGCCTGTCAATGATATGGTTACGTGCAATCAAATCCTTTCATCATCTGTTATCTCATCGAGACTGAGGTATAGAAATAGTGTCAACCTCAGTTATCCTCGATATATTTGTATTCAGTTACTAGACCAATAACCAGAATAATAAATTAGATTGAGCAACAACTCAATAAAAGGCATTTTATATTATATCGTGTAAATCATCATTGTATGTATTGATATATGTCCTTAGAATGGTAGAACCATGACGAAGGTATCAAGTGTTTCAAATCTTGATAGTGAGAACCCTATGAGCACATATGGTGGCCATTCTAGAAACGTCCGTAGCCCCGGTATTATTCTGAAGTAAGGGCACAGATAATACGATAAGGCTATTATAGTGTTGAACAACCCTGTCGAAAGGCAATGACTGATCTCACTTGTCAAGGTTGTTTGGTGACAATTTGGTGCAACACATGGGTGCTTGCTATAGGCAAGTTCACTAGACTGATCCACCAGAGGATTCCATATGGATGGTAACCCCAGTGTGTATGGAACAAATCCTCTAATGAATGGTGGTGCATGTGATCCTTAGACTTGAGATCACCGAAGTGCCTTGTGCACCGATTGGTGTAGTTTGACACTAGCCTAATGCAGTTCTACTCAGAGCTATCAATATGGTGGTGATTGGCTGCATCAAAGAGTGTATCAAGACTATGGTGGATAGACAAAGGATTCATCACTCCTGGGTACGGAAGGAAGTTATCTCACGGCGTAATTCAAGAAATGGCAATGACACTAAAAGCGTGGCCACAGGTGGGATTGAGTTGTTGCTCTATCCAGTTTATAATACAGGTCATTGGTCCAGTAACTGAATACACAATATCTAGAGTAACTAAAGGTTTGTAACACCTACTGAAAACTAGTACAATGCATGCAATTAACAATGGAAAATTGGGGCCCAAAAAGTTTCTTTTCATTACAATTCACATGTCTTTTATACACAAAAGTTCTTGTTTACAAAAGTGCATTTCAAAAGACAAAATAGAGCAGTGTAGCTATTGCTCCTCGCGCGCCGACGCCCCTCCAACCGCATCATCACCTAGAACCTGCATCCACAAAGGAAAATAACGGGGTGAGCACAAATAATGCTCAGTAAGTAAAACTCTCGTCGTCTCCCAGTGTGTGACTCTTAATTCTTTCCTTTTCTAATTCTGTTTCTATTTCTGTTTCTATAACATCATGACCTCATCTTACCGGAGGTACGGCCGGATGGCGTTCACACAGCACCATCTCACTCTCTATGGCTATCGGGTGGAATTCACATAGTACCAACCCGTTCTTAGTGACTACCGAGTGAGGATCACAAAGCACCAACTCGGTTCTTTCTAACTATCGGGTGGAGGTCACCTAGCACCTACCCGTTCCTCATGGATTTTGGGTAACGATCACCAAGCATTTACCCGTCTCTAGTCACTATCGGGTGATGGTCACAAAGCATCAACCCGCTTCTACTAGCCGTTGGATGATGATCACAAAGCATCAACCTACATATCTCTTAACTAATCGGGTAGTGGTCACAAAGCGTCTACCCATTTCTATTACTCATTGGGTGACGATCACAAAGCGTCGACCCATCTCTCTAAGGGCTATTCGGATGATGATCACAAAGCATCAATCCGATTCCCATAACGGTCGGGTGATGATCACAAAGCATCATCCCAACTATACTACTCTTCTAACTCATTCTATTGTAGCATTTTTCAATGCTCTCTACCCTTAGAGTAATTTTACCCACTAAGCTCTCTACTCATAGGGTAATTGCATAAACCATTTCCTTACACCTTCTTAGGTCACTTTTCAATGCATATAACAATGCACATGGATGATTCATCTCTACTAATGCACTTGTGAAATGCCAACATGCATTGTTGCAAGAAATAAGGTTCATTTCTCATACTCAAACCTCTATTAGGCATTTCATCAAACAACTCATGTGCACTATAAAACTCTATTATAGCCATGAATCTAAAACTTTTCCTAACCATCCAAAATGGGGAAAAACCCCTTCACAAAGTCATAATAACCTGTCAAATAAAACACTTCCAAAAAGGGTTCCATAATACCCCTTAAATTCCATCTCAACTACCTTGCCAAACCAACAACCCATTTCTCAAATTTGCAAGGGAATAACATTCACAAAGCATAGAAATCTCTACTTAATCCTTCATACATGCTATAATACATGCATATCACATACATACATCATTTCTATCAAAACCCTAATCAAGAAAATTCATAAATCTCAACTTGGGTTGGGTTTTACTTACTTGCTATGGAGAGACTTCACCAAATCCTCTTTCCACTTGGTTTCTTGGCTATTCACTCTACTCTTAACCAAAAGAATGAAAACCCTCAAAAACCAAAATGAACTAAAATCCACAAATCACACAACTTAAGGAGAAATCCTTACCTTAGGAAGCCTTAGGTTGCTTTTCTACCTCAAATCCCTTCAAAAAATCCCTTGAAAAAACCTTGATCAAAAAGAAAGAAATTGAGAGGAGAAGAAATGAAGAGTCACGTTTGAGAAGAAGAAATGAGGGGTTCTTTGATTCTAATTCCTTTTAATGAAATATAAACACACTCATTCCCATTTTGCCCTTGCTCTTCCTTGGAAATTCCATCTATATCCTTTGATTCATTACAAACTCACCCCCATATCAACACATTCTCCATGAAAAATCCTTACAATTCACTCCCTTTTCTTTTCCCCGCTAATTAGGGGTAGAATGGTCAAATAGCCCTTAAGGAAGAAAAATATCTAAAACTCAATCAACAATTTATTCGGGTTGTCGCCGCGGCGAAGAAACTGCGCCGCGCGAAACCTCGCTGGCCAGCCTTCCCCGAGGCTTTAACCTCTCTTCCGCGGCGGAAGATTCTTCTTCGCCCATAAGGCACAAGCAGACTGAAATTTCTTCTTCATTTCCAACCAACCCTTTCTGGGGGCAACCATTCAACACAACACTCAATCAAACAATAATACCAAAAACCAACTCAAGATAAGAGTGAAAGAGGAAACAAGTAACAACGTACCTCAAGCGGGCGTTACAATTCTTCCCCTTCCCCCAAAGGGGTTTAATTTCGTCCCCCAGAAATTCAAACAAATAACTCTGGGAAACGATTCTGCATGTCCCGTTCTACTTCCCAAGTGGCTTCTTCCACTTTGTGATTCCTCCAAAGGACTTTCACTAACGGAACATTCTTGTTCCGAAGCTCTTTAACCCTTCGATCCAAAAATCACAGGCGGGACGTTCTTCATATACTAGATTCTCTACTTCAACGTCCTTCTACGCCAGGGACATGGAGGGGATCACTTACATACTTTCGTAGCATCGAGACATGGAAGACATCGTGCACCCGTCCCATACTAGGTGGTAGTGCCAATCTATAGGCCACCTTCCCCACTCGTTGCAAGACTTCAAAAGGACCTACATACCTCGGTGCTTAGCTTCCCTTGGCCTCCAAAGCGCATTACTCCGCTTGTAAGGGGAAACTTTGAAACACTTTGTCGCCCACTTGGAATTCTACCTCTTTCCTCTTCAAGTCGGCATAACTCTTTTGTCGATCTTGGGCTTGTTTCATTCTATTTCTGACTAACTTCACATCTTCTACTAGCTTCGAGTCATCTCGGCCCAAGAGCGGTACTCAACTCATCTCTCTCTCCTACTTCATCCCAATGAAGCGGAGACCTACATCGTCTACCATACAAAGCCTCGTAAGGCGCCATTCTAATTGTAGTCGATAAGCTGTTGTTATAGGCAAATTCCACTAATGGGTAACATCTCATGCCAGATACTGTAATCCAAGCAAGAGCTCAACATATCCTCGAGCACTGATTCGCTCTCGGTTTGGCCATCTATCTGAGGATGATAGGCGGATCAATGCCAAACGGGTACCCAAACTCCTCTCGTAAACTTGTCCGGAAAAGTTTGAAACAAATCGGGAATCTCTATCCGATACTATAGTCTTGGGCACACCATGCAATCCGACTATCTCCTTGGAGGTAAACTCAGGCCAACGATCCGTAGTGGTACTTTCCTTTCTTGGGGAGAAAATGGGCCTGACTTGGTTAACCTATCCACAATCACCCATATAGTATTATACCCCTCTCGTACTCGGGGAGACCCGTGATAAAATCCATCAAATACTCTCCCATTTCCACTCTGGAATACTCAATGGTTGAAGCAACCCGACTTACGGTTCTTGATGTTCGCGCTTCACCCGTTGATGTGTTAGGCATTTAGCCACAAACTCGCAACGCCTTTCTTCATACCCTGACCACCAATAGCCTTTCTTGATATCTTGATACATCTTGGTTGCTCCCCGGATGAGCGGTGTACGGTGTGTCATGAGCCTCTAAGAGGATTTTCTGTTTCAACTCCTCATATGGAGGAATGCACAACCGATTTCGAAATAGAGGGCACCATCTCTCACAAAGAACTCGATGTCTTGCCCTCATGCACTTGTTGAACTATTTTCCGACACCACTCATCGCCATTTGCTTTCTCTAATTTCCTCTAGTAAAGAGGATCATACCACTAAGGCGGCAATTCTTCCCGAACTACCTCAATCGCTTCTTTAGACAATTCTTCTTATTAACTCTTTCTCGCGTAAGTTTGGAAAACATGAGCTTTTCTACTCAAGGCATCTGCTACTACATTGGCTTTCCCCCTGGTTGGTACTTGATCTCACAATCATAATCCTTGACTAGCTCTAACCACCTTCTCGCTCATATTCAACTCCTTTTGGAGTTGAAGTACTTCAAACTCTTATGATCGGTGTAGATATTACTCTTCACACCATAAAGGTAATGCCTCCAAATCTTTAAAGCAAAGACCACATGCTAACTCCTAGGTCATGCGTAGGGTATCTCGGTCTCGTACTCTTTCAATTGACGAAGCATAAGCTATAACCCTACCTAATCGCATCAACACATGCCTCCGAGTCCCTGTAAGAGGCATCTGTATAAATGTCATAATCTACACCCTCCGCTGGTAACACTAGCACAGAGCGATGTTAACCTCTTCTTCAACTCTTGGAAGCTTTCTTCACAAGGTCGACCCTGTGACAAAAGGAGTTTTCTCGCTTGGTAAGAGTGCATCTCGGCGGTTTAGCCAACGGGCGAATCCTCGCTACAAATCGCCAGTAGACGCTAAGCCTAAAGAAACCCCCGATTTCTTTCACTGCTTTCGCTCGCCATTCCAGGATTGCCTCGCACTTTACTCTGGATCACCGAAATCCTCCTTCGACACGGTATGACCCAGAATATCACTTGGTTCAGCCAAAACTCACACTTGGAAAATTTAGCACACAACTTCTTTCTCAACCCGTTTGCAATACTAATCCCAAGTGTTTCTCATGTTCTTCTCTTGACTTTGAGTAAATCGTAATGTCGTCGATGAAGACAACAATAAACGATCCAAGTACTCGTGAAATACCCTGTCATCAAGTCCATAAAAATTCTTGGGGCATTGGTCAAACCAAACGGCATTACTACAAATTCATAATGCCCATACCTTGTACGAAAGCGCCTTAGCCACATCTTGTTCAACCACTCACCCGATGATACCCTGGGACCTCAAATCAATTTTGGAGAACACTACCGCTCCTTTCAACTCCGATCAAAAAGGTCATCTATCCGGGGTAGCGGGTACTTATTCTTCACGTAACTTTATTCACTCCCTATAATCAATACACATCCTTAGTGATCCATCCTTCTTTTTCACAACAAGAATGGAGCTCCCCAAAGGGAATGACTTGGTCGGATAAAGCCTTTATCTAACGGCTCTTGGAGTTGCTTCTTTAGTTCTTGGGAGCTCACCTTTGGGGCCATTCGATAAGGGGGCTTTAGATATTGGTGCTGTCCCCACGTGCTAGTTCGATACTAAACTCTACCTCCCTCTCGAGGCAAACCCGTAACTCTTCCGGGAAACACATCTAGAAAGTCTCGAACTACTGGCACCCTCTGGATCTCTAACTGTGGAACATCACCACTCTGCACTACATGGGCAATATACCTTGAACACCCCTTTCTCAACATCTTCCTGGCCTTTACATTACTAATCAGCATGCTCAACTGATGGCCTTCTCCAAAACTAAACTTATCTCCACAATCGAGGTTAAACCTCGCCTTCTTTTCCGACAGTCAATCTCTACTCCATACCTTCCTAGGAAGTCCATGCCCAGAATCACATCAAAATCGGGCATATCGAAGACTATTAAGTCAACGATTAACTCTCTACCCTGGATCACTAAGGACTCTCTTAACAAAATCTCTTGAGTCACAACACTAACCCCCATCAGGTAGTTCTATCTTAATGGGCCGAGTCGCTCTAATAGGTTTCAAACCTAATCTCTCAAGCATCCCATAAGATATAAACGAATGGGTAGCACCCTGAATCAATTAAAGCATATAAAGGGATCGCATGAAATAATAACTCCCGATCAGACGCCGATGGATCGGTCCTCGCTTCCCTGTGCCCACGGTAAAAACTCGGCACTCGCAGCCTCCTCCCGAACTCGAGCAGGTTGGTGGAAGAGGAGCTTTGCAATCCCTCATCATGTGCCCCGCTGCGGCACCTATAGCATACTCTCTCCGATCCTTCGACACTCTCTCGGGTGGTTCTTCCCACACTTAGGGCAAGGAGGAAACCCTTCCGTTCGAGGTCGCTATTCTTCCACTCCCTTTCTATTCTCCGTCTATCTGAAACTTCTTCTTCGATTCTTCATTTCTTTGCCTCTTACACCCTCATGCTTCTCTCTCGAGTAGAGGGTAGCTCCTCGGTCCTCCTGCCGAGGATCCTACGGGGAAGATTTTATTCTCAAAAATCTCCGCCTTCATTGCCGCCTCAAGGCCTCATTGTAATTCCGAGGGAGGGTTGGAGCTTGTCATAATATCCCGGGCTATCTCCGGCTTCAATCCATGCACAAACTTATCCCTTCTCAAGGCCGGAGTGCTAACTATTCCCGGTGCAAACCTTGCAAGAGCGTTGAACTTCACCGAGTACTCTTTCACGGGCGCTAGTTCCTGCAGAGGCCCGATAAATTCTTGGACCTTCTCATGAACTTGGTCCTCCGATCTATACTCTTCCTCAAACTCTTGCCTAAACTCTTCCCACGTCATTACTGTTGCGTCGTGAGTTTCTTCCATCAATTCCCACCAAATTCGGGCATCACCCCGAAACAAGAAACTCGCATACCGGATCTTCTCCCGGTCCGACATGGGAAATAAACCTGTGGCTCGCTCTCGACCCAAGCCACTCCTCTGCTATCAGGATCTGTAGTACCCTTAAACTCGAGGGTTGATGCGGCTAGAGAGGATCATCGGTTCCACTGCTTCGACACGGGGGAGGTACCTTGCCCTCTCTCACGGGCGTAATCGGCGGTGTCTGTACGGGAGGTACAACTCTCCCCTGAGTTTCAGCCATAACTTGCTGAATAATTCCCCGGATTCTAGCTTCATCCAAGGGAGGGGGCGTAGACTCAGTGGGTTAGAAAGGTTCTCCTTCATTCACCACACCTTTACCGCGATTTCGATAACTACGCCTCATCTACAAAATGATCACACTAATGAACTCAAGAAACAATTACTGTAAGGAAAGAATTACTCACACAGTCGGTTAGAGGACGTCATGGCGATGAGAATAGTACACTGTTCAATCCCAAAATCTTTGCTCTGATACCAAAAATGTAACACCTATGAAAACTAGTACAATGCATGCAATTAACAATGGAAAATTGGGGCCCAAAAGTTTCTTTTTCATTACAATTCACATGTCTTTTATACACAAAAGTTACTGTTTACAAAAGTGCATTTCAAAAGACAAAATAGGAGAACAGTGTAGCTATTGCTCCTCGCGTGCCGACGGCCCTCCAACCGCATCATCACCTAGAACCTGCATCCACAAAGGAAAATAACGGGGTGAGCACAAATAATGCTCAGTAAGTAAAACTCTCTAGCCATCTCGTCCCCGTGTGTGACTCTTAATTCTTTCCTTTTCTAATTCTCGTTTCTATTTGTTTCTATAACATCATGACCTCATCTTACCGGAGGTACGGCCGGATGGCGTTCACACAGCACCATCTCACTCTCTATGGCTATCGGGTGGAATTCACATAGTACCAACCCGTTCTTAGTGACTACCGAGTGAGGATCACAAAGCACCAACTCGGTTCTTTCTAACTATCGGGTGGAGGTCACCTAGCACCTACCCGTTCCTCATGGATTTTGGGTAACGATCACCAAGCATTTACCCGTCTCTAGTCACTATCGGGTGATGGTCACAAAGCATCAACCCGACCCACTAGCGTTGGATGATGATCACAAAGCATCAACCTACATATCTCTTAACTAATCGGGTAGTGGTCACAAAGCGTCTACCCATTTCTATTACTCATTGGGTGACGATCACAAAGCGTCGACCCATCTCTCTAAGGCTATTCGGATGATGATCACAAAGCATCAATCCGATTCCCATAACGGTCGGGTGATGATCACAAAGCATCATCCCAACTATACTACTCTTCTAACTCATTCTATTGTAGCATTTTTCAATGCTCTCTACCCTTAGAGTAATTTTACCCACTAAGCTCTCTACTCATAGGGTAATTGCATAAACCATTTCCTTACACCTTCTTAGGTCACTTTTCAATGCATATAACAATGCACATGGATGATTCATCTCTACTAATGCACTTGTGAAATGCCAACATGCATTGTTGCAAGAAATAAGGTTCATTTCTCATACTCAAACCTCTATTAGGCATTTCATCAAACAACTCATGTGCACTATAAAACTCTATTATAGCCATGAATCTAAAACTTTTCCTAACCATCCAAAATGGGGAAAAACCCTTCACAAAGTCATAATAACTGTCAAATAAAACACTTCCAAAAAGGGTTCCATAATACCCTTAAATTCCATCTCAACTACCTTGCCAAACCAACAACCCATTTCTCAAATTTGCAAGGGAATAACATTCACAAAGCATAGAAATCTCTACTTAATCCTTCATACATGCTATAATACATGCATATCACATACATACATCATTTCTATCAAAACCCTAATCAAGAAAATTCATAAATCTCAACTTGGGTTGGGTTTTACTTACTTGCTATGGAGAGACTTCACCAAATCCTCTTTCCACTTGGTTTCTTGGCTATTCACTCTACTCTTAACCAAAAAGAATGAAAACCCTCAAAAACCAAAATGAACTAAAATCCACAAATCACACAACTTAAGGAGAAATCCTTACCTTAGGAAGCCTTAGGTTGCTTTTCTACCTCAAATCCCTTCAAAAATCCCTTGAAAAACCTTGATCAAAAGAAAAGAGAAATTGAGAGGAGAAGAAATGAAGAGTCACGTTTGAGAAGAAGAAATGAGGGGTTCTTTGATTCTAATTCCTTTTAATGAAATATAAACACACTCATTCCCATTTTGCCCTTGCTCTTCCTTGGAAATTCCATCTATATCCTTTGATTCATTACAAACTCACCCCCATATCAACACATTCTCCATGAAAAATCCTTACAATTCACTCCCCACTTTTCCTGCTAATTAGGGGTAGAATGGTCAAATAGCCCTTAAGGAAGAAAAATATCTAAAACTCAATCAACAATTTATTCGGGTTGTCGCGCGGCGAAAGAAACTGCCGCGCGGCGAAACGTCTGCCAGCCCTTCCCCTTCCCCGAGGCTTCAACCTCTCTTCGCGGCGAAGATTCTTCTTCGCCCGCGAAGCACCCGGCGACTGAAATTTCTTCTTGTTTTCAACCAATTTCAGGGCAACCATTCAACACAACACTCAATCAAACAATAATACCAAAACCAACTCAAGATAAGAGTGAAAGAGGAAACAGTAACAACGTACCTCAAGCGGGGCGTTACAAGGTTGACACTATTTCTATGCCTCGGTCTCGTCAAGATAATGGATGATGAAAGGATCGAATTGCACGGTAACCATATTGTTGACAAGTAGCTACTTTGCTGAATTCAAATCTATCAGGTGGCCATGATGCCTTGCTAAGGGCCAATCTTGGTCTGTATATAATGAGACGATTAATTGGTGTTAATCGCGATATTATACACTGTCGGTATGATGAGGATCCTATGGATCACACATATAGAAGATAATGTAAGACTCAGGAAGAAAGAAGGGCATTTTCGTCTTTTTAGGTGAAAGGGTATTTTGGTAATTTCACAGTGCAATTAAATTTGCTGAGGTCGTAGCCTTTATTTAATTTGTTAGAAAAATTAAATAAGTGAGATTACATTTAAATATGTGTTCGCATATATTTCAATAAGTTATCATTATTGTTAAATGTTAATATATTAAATATATATATTAATTGATTTTAATTGAGATAATGATGAACTAATATTAAAATATCTAAATGGGAGTGTTTGGAAACAAGGGGTGTTTGGGTTTGAGCCCAAGCCTATTCCATAAGGGAATATGGCAATTAAACTTGCACTATAAAAGAAAAAGTTTAATTGAGAGAGGAATAGATTTTCATTAATTCATTCATTATTGAAAAGCAAAACCTCCAGCCCCAAAACACTCTCCCACGCCAGAATGCTTTTTGCTTAGAATCAAAGTATTCTTTGACTTTTTCTTCTTGTTTCTTAAGGCTAAAGAGGATCTAGCAAATCTTTCTTTAGTTCCTTGTGATTATCTTTGTGTGGACTGCATCGATTCCATCCTACACTTGGGTCTGTAGCAAAATACGTTCAGAGACAAAGTTGGAGGAGCCTCCAAACGTGTGTATGATTTTTTAAACTCTAAACTGATTTTCTACAGATTCTAATTTTGTATATAAATTGTAAATTTGTGCCCTGATCTTGGTTCTATGGAATGATTCGTGTTGTTATTAATTTTTGTTTTCCGCTGTGTAACTGGATCATTTCCTAACAGATCCACCATAGTCTTGATACACTCCTCGATGTAGCCAATCACTACCATATTGATAGCTCTGAATAGAACTACGTTAGGCTAGTGTCAAACTACACCCAATCAGTGCACAAGGCGCTCCGGTGATCTCAAGTCTAAGGATCACATGCACCACCATTCGTTAGAGGATTTGTTCCATAGACACTGGGGTTACCATCTATATGGAATCCTCTTGGTGGGTCAGTCTAGTGAACTTGCCTATAGCAAGCACCCATGTGTTGCACCAAATTGTCACCAAACAACCTTGACAAGTGAGATCAGTCTCTGCCTTTCGACAGGGTTGTTCAACACTATGATAGCCTTACCACATTATCTGTGTCCTTGGTCAGAATATTACTGGGGCTACGGACATTTCGAGAATGGCCACCATATGTGATCATAAGGTTCTCATTATCAAGATTTGGAACACTTGATACCCTCGTCACGGTTCTACCATCCTAAGGACATATATCAATACATACAACTATGATTTACATGATATAGTAGATAATGCCTTTTTATTTATTAATAAACATTATTACAAAGAGTCAATTCCACAATAATTGATTGGCTCTAGGGCACCTACTCCAACAATCTCCCACTTGTACTATAGCCAATCATTCATGTATTTAACATCGAATGACCCAAGTGCCATCATGCTTCTGGTGCAACAAAAAATTCAATAGTGGGTTAGTAGGTATTCTAAAAATCTGCACATTCTCTTTTTGATCGACTTCTCAGATCAGATTGAATTAACAAAGTAAGTGTTTGGATTATTGGTGAGACCGTGATTTGTCAGTAGAACTTTACTGGATTAGCAATGCTTGGAACCACATCAAGTTCAATAATGAACTTCTTGATCCAAACCGCCCATACAGCTGCATTAAATAATGCGATATACTTAGCATCAACTGTAGAATTCGTTGCAAAACTCTAATTCGAGCTCTTCCAGCTCATTGTAGCTCTATTGAGACAAAATTTCAAGCAAAAATCATCTTTATCCATTTGGAAAATAGCATCATTGTATCGTCTTATAGTGTGCTCATCTTCCCCTTCATAATCCAAGAACATATCCTTAGTCCTTTTTCGGGTTATTTTAAGGATGTCCATTGACACTCATCCAGTGTCACTCACTTGGATTTGATTGATATCTTTTACAAGTGCTAAATGCACATAAGAGATCAATATGAGTACATATAACATGGCATTGCTCACTTGAATTCGATTGATATCCACTACAAGTGCTTGATGCACATGAGACATCAATCTAAGCATACAAGATGGATCCAATTGTTGATGCAAATGAGATCCTCTTTATTCTATCTCTCTTATCATGTGGTTTAGGACACATATCCTTAGAGAGATAGACACCATGTGCCACCACAAGAAATCTCTTCTTGGATTCTTCCATACTAAATCTGTTCATTACCTTGTCTATATACTCTGACTTAGGCTAAGCAACCTACCCGATCTACCACGATAGATCTTTATTCCGAGAATGTAGGCTGCTTCTTCTAAGTCCTTCATGGAGAAGCACTTGGATAACCAAGTCTTTACCGAGTGCAAGTTTGGTATATCATTCCCGATCAAAAGTATGTCATTAACATACAACACTAGGAATGCCATTGTGCTCCCACTTACTTTCTTGTAAACACATGCCTCATCTTCATGCTTAATAAAACCGACTTCTTTTATGGCTTCATGGAAACAAATGTTCTAACTCCTCGAAGCTTGCTTGAGTCCATATATGGACCTCTGTAACTTGCATATCTTATTAGCTTGCCCATCAAGAACAAAACCATCGGGTTGCATCATGTACACATCCTCTTCAAGGTTTCCATTCAAAAAAGCCATTTTGACATTCATTTGTCAAATCTCATAGTCATTAGCCTACCCATCAAGAATGAAACCATCAAGTTGTGTCGTATACACATCCTCTTCAAGGTTTCCATTCAGGAAAGCCGCTTTGACATCCATTTGCTAAATCTCATAGTCAATAGTTTGTCCATCTAGAATGAAACCATCTGGTTGTGCCGTGTACACATCCTCTTCAAGGTTTCCATTTAGGAAAGCCATTTTGACATCCATTTTCCAAATCTCATAGTCATTAGCTTGTCCATCGAGAATGAAACCATTGGGTTGTGGCGTATACACATCCTCTTCAAGGTTTCCATTTAGGAAAGCAGTTATGACATCTATTTGCCAAATTTTACAATCATGATATGCAATAATCGCAAGCATAATTCAGATGAATTTGATCATGGCAACTGGTGAAAAGGTTTCTTCATTGTCAATACCATGAATTTGTATGAAACCTTTGGCAACAAGTCGTGCCTTATAGGTATGCACTTTGCCATCCATATCAGTCTTCTTCTTAAAGACCCATTTACACCCTATAGGTTTTAACCCTTCAAGTGAATCCATTAGAAACCATGACTGGTTCTGGTACATAGAATCCATTTCAGATTTTATGGCTTTAAGCTATTTAATAGAATCTGGATCCGATATAGCTTCATCGTAGGTTTTGGGTTCATTGTCTTGGTAGACCAGTACGTCACCATGTTAAGTCATGAGAAAACCATATCTCTCGGGCTCACGACGTACTCTCCCAGATCTACGTAACTCCTATGCTACTTGAGGTGGTTCACTTTAATCCACGAATTGTGGAGTAACCTCCTCACGATGTTCAACCAGCTCCTATGGCACATCTTCCCATCTTTCATCTAATGTAACTTGTGGTATTAGAACTTCATTGAGTTATACTTTTCTTCCACTAGTACTTCTTAAAAAATTATTTTCTAAGAAGACACCAGTATGAGTGACAAAAATTTTGCGCTTTCTGGATGGTAGAAATAGTATCCTTTGGTCTCCTCAGGATACCCCACAAATATACATTTGGAAAATTTTGGGCCCAACTTGTTCTAAGTCAATTTCTTGACATAAGCTTCGCAACCCCAAATCCTTAGATAAGACAAGTTGGGCTTTCGCCCATTCCCTTGTTCATATGGAGTCTTATCTACATACCTTGATGGCACACTATTCAGTGCGTGAGTCGTAGTCTCTAGGGCATAACCCTAGAATTATGCGGGCAAATCATAAAAACTCATCATGGACCTAACCATTTCAAGTAAGGTTCTATTCCCTCTTTCAAACACACCATTATGCTAGGGTGTGCACGAAAAGGTGAGTTTTAATACTATCCCATATTCTTTCAAGTATGTTTAACTCAACTTGCCACAATTGGCATAGTTGTCATTTTGAGATTATCCTTATTGTCTATCTTAAGAACATATTACTATGAAACAGTTCCACAAAGAATATTATTCAAGGACAATAATCCATTAGTAAAGTAATAATAAGTAATATTATTCAATGGCCTAGCCATCATCCTTAAGTGTGATTCTCAGTATTAGTAGAGTGGACACTACATATTGCAACGCACACACAACAAGTGCACTTCTCTACTATGTCTATGACGTGTTTATCAACCTTCGCTTTGGCAAACAAGAAAAATAGTCATTTTAAGTCGACCCATCACCATTAAGGAAAACTCCAATGAAATTTAACCTCCCACTAGTAGAAGTGTACCCTTCGCTTTGGCGAACAAGGTTCCGACAAACAATGGTTTGATTAAACCCATGGTGATGGAAGCCTTATGGTGTGCTATTGTAACACCCAACATTGAGGTACATGATCTAAATTATGTTGTATAGCCCTTAGTTAAAGTTTGTTAGAATTATTTTAAGAGAATATAAAGAAAATGCCTTAAATTTGCATTAAGGGTAAAATAGTCTTTTCACTCAAAACTAGTTGATTTTGTGGGGAGTGAAAAGAGATAGAAAATCATAGAGAATTCAATAAAAGTGAAGGCATTTTGGTAATTGACTAAGGGACAAAGATGGAATTGCATTCTAAGGGACAAAGATGGAATTTCTAGGAAAGAGTAAGGGCAAAATGGAAAGTGAGTTTATAAACTAAAATGTTAAGGGTTTGAAACCCTAATTTCGTTCATACCACCCCCACACTCCTCCTCCTTTTTCTCTCAAATTTTCATTCACTTTTCCAAGGAATTTGAGGGCTTTTGAGTAGATTTTCATAGGGTTTTGATTCAAGGCATCAAAGGGTAAGGATTCATACTCTTTATCTATGATTTATTTGTGTAAAGGTTGAGTTCTTATGAAGTTTATGCTTAGGGCTAAGAGAAGATTGGAATCCAACAAGAGTAGAGAGTTTAGGAGAGACTACTCAAGCACAAGGTAAGTAAATTCCACTCAAAATCCAACTCAAGCTAAAATTTAAGAATTCAAGTGAGTAGAGATTTATTTTAAATATGCATATGTTGTGATTATTGAGAAATTGAGATGAGATGTATGATGTATTATTCTTATTGTTAGATATATTTGAATATGAGAAGTATATGTGATAATTTGATGATGGGTTGAAATTGGAAGAATTGGAGAAATTTTTTTGGGGAGTGTGTTTGCCATGTAGGCATGTGATGCTACAAGAGAGTTTTTCTCTCATTTTGGATGGTTTGAGAAATAAATAGAATGATAATTGAATTAGGGTTTGTTTGTGCACAACTAATGTTTGATGAAATGCCTAAGTGAAAACATGTTACCAAAGCGCCTCACACACCCATGACCTTCTAAGTGATTTTTGGGCATCTTACGGATTGAACTGGGTTTAGACCAAAACATAAAAGTTGTAGCCCTGTCTCTAAGCAAAAGGAGACCCAAATCGTATCAATCCGATGTGTATAACGCAAGTTATGTCTTCTTGAGTGTGACCTGTGCAGAATGACTATCTTGATGCAATATTGCATTTGTGCATTTCATAAGTGCATTAAGTAAGAAACTTTAAGCATGAACCATCCTTATGCATTAATTGTGCATTAAGAAGTAGTTTGAGAAAGAGTAGAGAACTTGGTGAATGAGCTACTCGAAAAGTAAAGAGAATGAGAAAAATCTACGAATGGGTTGGTGCTTTGTGAACTCCACCCGGAAGTCACGAAGAGTGGGTTGGTGCTTTGTGAACTCCACCCGGCCGTGCCTCCGGTAAGATGAGGCCGTGACATTCAAGTGAGAAAGAATGAGAAAATATGAGAAAGAAGAGAGGAACAGAATAAGTAGAAGTCACAAAGAGTGGGTGGGTGCTTTGTGATCTCCATTCAGCCGTGCCTCCGGTAAGATGAGGCTGTGATATACAATAGAAAGTTAATAGAAAAGAGAGCTATGTGAAAGAGAAACAGAAAAAGAAAATAAATGAGAGGAGAAGAGTGTAAGGAAAGAATTAAGAGAAAGAGTTACGAGAATAGACGAGTAGAGGATTTACTTACTGAGCATTATTTTGTGCTCACCCCGTTGTTTATCTTTGTGTTTGCAGGATCTAGGTGAGGACGCGGTCGGATGGGCATTGGCAAGCGAGGAGCAATAGCTACTCCACTATTTTTGATAACTTTTACAAATGATACCTTACTTTGTATAAAGAATGATTATATGTATTAAAAGAAAATTTCGGGCCCATTTACTTTTGCTAATATAAATGCATTTTACTTTATGTATTTCTATGAGTAACCTAGTATGAAGCAGTTATTACATTTTTTGTATCAGAGCCGAGATTTTGGGATTTGACAGTGTACTATGCTCATCGCCCTGACGTCCGATAACCGACTATGTGAGTTAATTCTTTCCTTACTATAAGTGTTTCTCGAATTGATTAAATGTGGTTGTTTTGTAGATGAGGCGTAGTACCCGAAAGCGTGGTAAAAGTGTGATGAATGAGGGAGAACCTTCTAACCCACTAGAAGCTACGCCCCCTCCCTTGGATGAAGCTAGAATTCGGGGAATTGTACAACAAGTTATGGCAGAAAGTCAAGGGAGAGTTGGGACCCCCGTGTAAGTACCACCAACCACTAATGTAGAAAGAGAACAACCGGTACCTCCCCCAGTACATAATAGAGTTGAACCAATTTATGGTCTTCCCAGTCAACATCAACCTTCAGAGTTTAAGGGTACTACGAACCCGGTAGTAGCAGAAGAATGGTTTAGATCCGTATAACGTACCACATCTATGTTTCCCATGGCAGACCGGGAGAAGATCCAGTATGTGAGTTTCTTATTTCGGGGTGATGCCCGAATTTGGTGGGAATTAATAGAAGATACCCATGATATGGCAGTGATGACTTGGGAAGAATTGACAAGAGTTTGAGGCTGAGTACAGAACAGAGGACCGAGTTCATGAGAAGGTCCAAGAATTTATCAGCTTGCAGCAGGGGTCTAGTACCGTGAAAGAGTACTCAGTGAAATTCAACTCCCTTGCAAGATTTGCACCTGGAATAGTGAGTACCCCAACATTGAGAAGAGACAAGTTTGTACATGGGTTGAAGCCGGAGATAGCTCGGGATATAATGACGAGTTCTGATCCCCCTCGAACTTATAGTGAGGCCTTGAGGCGAGTAATGAGGGCGAAAATATTTGAGAATAAAATTCCCCCAGTAGGTTCCTCGATAGGAGGACCAAGTGAGCCATCTTCCGCCCCGCAGAGAGAGAAATTTGAGGGTGTAAAAAGCAAAGAAATGAAGAATAATAAGAAGAAGTTTCATTCTAGGCAAAATAGAAGAGATTGGAGGAGTAAGGGGCCTAGGATAGAAGGATTTCCTCTTTGTCCTAAATGTGGGAGGAACCACCCAGGAGAGTGTCTGAGGGACGAGAGGGTGTGTTATAGGTGCCGACAGCCAGGGCACTTGATGAGAGATTGTAAAGCTCCTCTTCCACCAGCAGCACAGAGTTCTAGAGATATTACCAATGCCAGTGTTTACAGTGGCACAGGGTGAAGCAGAGGCTAGTCCATCACCAGTTCTCATTGGTCGATTATTATTTCATCTTTGTTCCTTTATATGCCTTAATTGATTCAGGAGCCACTCATTCCTTTGTATCTTATGGGATGATAGAAAGATTAGGTTTGAAACCTACTAAAGTAAGCCAACCCATTAAGATCGAGTTACCTGATGGGGTTAGTGTTGTGACCCATGAGATGCTGTTAGGAGAGTCCGTGGTGATCCATGGTCGGGAGTTAGCAGTTGATTAAATAGTGTTTGATATGCCCGACTTTGATGTGATTTTAGCTATGGATTTCCTAGGGAGGTATGGAGTAGAAATTGACTATCGGAAGAAGAAAGTGAGATTTAATCTTGATAATGGAGATAAGTTTAGTTTCGGAGAGGGCCATCAATTGAGTATGTTGATTAGTAGTATAAAGGCTAGAAAGATGTTAAGAAAATGATGTTCAGGGTATATAGCTCATGTGGTGCAAAGTAGAGATGTCCCAGCAGAGGTTGCAGTGTGCCGAGGTCCGAGGGAATTTCCGGATGTATTTCCGGAAGATTTACCGGGTTTGCCTCCAGAAAGAGAAGTTGAGTTTAGTATTGAGTTGGCACCAGGGACAGCGCCGATTTCTAAAGCCCCTTATCGAATGGCCCTAGCCGAGCTTCAGGAATTGAAAAAGCAACTTCAAGAACTCCTAGATAAAGGTTTTATCCGACCAAGTCATTCTCCCTGGGGAGCTCCAATCTTGTTTGTAAAGAAGAAAGACGGGTCATTACAGATGTGTATTGATTATAGAGAATTGAATAAAGTGACTGTGAAGAATAAGTACCTGCTACCTCGTATTGATGATTTGTTTGATCAGTTGAAAGGAGCCGCAGTGTTCTCTAAAATTGATTTGAGGTCAGGGTACCATCAAGTAAGAGTGGCCGAGCAAGATGTAGCTAAGACTGCCTTCTGAACAAGATATGGGCATTATGAATTTGTGGTGATGCCTTTTGGGTTAACTAATGCCCCAGCAATTTTTATGGACTTAATGAACAGGGTGTTCCATGATTGTCCAGATCGGTTTATAGTGGTATTTATTGATGACATCCTGATTTATTCGAAGTCAAGAGAAGAGCATGAGGAACACTTAAGATTTGTGCTACATCGGCTGAGAGAAAAGAAGTTGTATGCCAAGTTTTCTAAATGTGAGTTCTGGCTTGATCAGGTGATATTTCTGGGCCATATTGTTTCTAGCGAGGGGATTTCAGTGGATCCTAGTAAAGCAGCAATCTTAGAATGGCAAAGGCCGAAGACCATAAAAGAAGTGAGGAGTTTTTTGGGACTAACAGGTTACTATCGCCAGTTCGTGGCAGGGTTTGCCCAGTTAGGTAAGCCATTGACAGCTCTTACTAAACAGAGAGTTCCTTTTATATGGTCAGTTGCCTATGAGGAGAGTTTTCAAGAGTTAAAGAAAAGATTAACGATAGCTCTAGTGTTAGTGTTACCACAGGAGGGTGTAGATTATGACATTTATACAGATGCCTCTCTGCAGGGACTTGGTGCCGTATTGATGCAGTTAGGTAGGGTTATAGCTTATGCTTCTCGTCAACTGAAAGAGTATGAGACAAGATACCCTACACATGATTTAGAGTTGGCAGTAGTAGTTTTTGCCTTGAAGATTTGGAGGCATTATCTTTATGGTGCCAAGAGTAATATCTACACCGACCATAAGAGTTTAAAGTATTTTTTTACTCAGAAGGAGTTGACTATGAGACAAAGAAGATGGTTAGAGCTGGTTAAAGATTATGAATGCGAGATTAAATATCAGCCGGGGAAAGCTAATGTAGTAGCCGATGCTCTGAGCAGGAAAGCTTATTTGTCCCGACTCACAAGACAGAAAGAATTAATAGAAGAGTTGTGTAAAGAGCAGATTGAGGTCATACCAGGATGGATTGTCAGGTTAAAGGTTCAGTCTACCTTACTGGAAGAAATCAAAGAAAAGTAGCTAAATGATGAGTGGTGTCGGAAAACAGTTTAGCAAGTGCATGAGGGCAAGATACCAGAGTTTCGATTGTGGGATGATGTTCTTTGTTTTAGGAGTCGGTTGTGTATTCCTCAGGATGATGATTTGAGAAAGAGAATCTTACAGAAGCTCATGAGACACCTTACATTGCTCATCCTGGAGCAACCAAAATGTATCAAGATTTAAAGAAAGACTATTGGTGGTCAGGGAAGAAGAAAGATATTGCAAAGTTTATAGCTAAATGTCTGACTTGTCAACAAGTGAAAGCAGAACACCAAAGGCCATCAGGGTTGCTTCAGCCACTTAGTATTCCTGAATGGAAATAGGAGAGTATCTCGATGGATTTTATTATAGGTCTCCCTAGAGTGCAGAAAGGATATAATGCTATATGGGTGATAGTAGCCAGATTGACTAAATCAGCCCATTTTCTTCCAATAAAGGAAAGTACCACTTCGGATCAGTTGGCTCAGATGTATATTAAGGAGATAGTGAGACTTCATGGTGTACCTAAGACAATAGTATCAGACAGAGATTCCAGATTTGTCTCAGCTTTCTGGATGAGTTTACAGAGGAACTTGGGTACCCGATTGGCCTTTAGTACTGCCTATCATCCTTAGACAGATGGCCAGACAGAGAGAACAAATCAAGTGCTTGAGGACATGTTGAGAGCATGCTGTATGGATTATAAAATATCCTGGCATGAGATGTTACCCTTGGTAGAGTTTGCTTATAATAAAAGCTACCAGTCTATAATTAAAATGGCTCCTTATGAGGCTTTGTATGGTAGACGGTGTAGATCTCCACTGCATTGGGATGAGATGGGCGAGAGAGATGAGTTGAATATAGCTCTTGGGCCAGAAATGACTCAAAAAAATGATAGAAGATGTAAAGGCGATCGAAATGAATGAAACAAGCCCAAGACAGAAAAGTTATGCTGGTCTGAAGAGAAAAGAAGTTGAGTTTGAAGTGGGTGACAAAGTTTTTCTGAAAGTCTCCCCCTACAAACGGGTGATGCGTTTTGGTAATAAAGGAAAGTTAGCACCGAGATTCATTGGTCCATTTGAGGTATTACAGAGAGTAGGAAAAGTGGCCTACAGATTAGCACTACCACCCAATATGGACAAAGTTCACAATGTATTTCATGTCTCGATGCTTCGAAAGTATGTAAGTGATCCCTCCCATATTTTGAGCATAGAGGATGTAGACTTAGAAGAGAATCTTGTGTATGAGGAGCATCCAATGCAGATTTTAGACAGAAAAATTAAAAAGCTCCGGAACAAGAGTATCCCTTTAGTGAAAGTCCTCTGGAGAAATCATAACCGTTACCCAGAGTATCCATCCAGTTGAAGAAGCTACATGGGAGACAGAGCAAGACATGCAAAACCGTTACCTAGAGTTGTTTGTCTGAATTTCGGGGACGAAATTCTTTTAAGGAGGGGAGAATTGTAACACCCAACATTGAGGTACATGATCTAAATTATGTTGTATAGCCCTTAGTTAAAGTTTGTTAGAATTATTTTAAGAGAATATAAAGAAAATGCCTTAAATTTGCATTAAGGGTAAAATAGTCTTTTCACTCAAAACTAGTTGATTTTGTGGGGAGTGAAAAGAGATAGAAAATCATAGAGAATTCAATAAAAGTGAAGGCATTTTGGTAATTGACTAAGGGACAAAGATGGAATTGCATTCTAAGGGACAAAGATGGAATTTCTAGGAAAGAGTAAGGGCAAAATGGAAAGTGAGTTTATAAACTAAAATGTTAAGGGTTTGAAACCCTAATTTCGTTCATACCACCCCCACACTCCTCCTCCTTTTTCTCTCAAATTTTCATTCACTTTTCCAAGGAATTTGAGGGCTTTTGAGTAGATTTTCATAGGGTTTTGATTCAAGGCATCAAAGGGTAAGGATTCATACTCTTTATCTATGATTTATTTGTGTAAAGGTTGAGTTCTTATGAAGTTTATGCTTAGGGCTAAGAGAAGATTGGAATCCAACAAGAGTAGAGAGTTTAGGAGAGACTACTCAAGCACAAGGTAAGTAAATTCCACTCAAAATCCAACTCAAGCTAAAATTTAAGAATTCAAGTGAGTAGAGATTTATTTTAAATATGCATATGTTGTGATTATTGAGAAATTGAGATGAGATGTATGATGTATTATTCTTATTGTTAGATATATTTGAATATGAGAAGTATATGTGATAATTTGATGATGGGTTGAAATTGGAAGAATTGGAGAAATTTTTTTTGGGAGTGTGTTTGCCATGTAGGTATGTGATGCTACAAGAGAGTTTTTCTCTCATTTTGGATGGTTTGAGAAATAAATAGAATGATAATTGAATTAGGGTTTGTTTGTGCACAACTAATGTTTGATGAAATGCCTAAGTGAAAACATGTTACCAAACTGCCCTGTCACAGCCGTGACTTTCTAAGTGATTTTTGGGCATTTTACGGATTGAACTGGGTTTAGATCAAAACATAAAAGTTGTATCCCTGTCTCTAAGCTTTAAAACGAGACTAAAACAGTATCAATCCGATGTGTATAACGCAAGTTGTGTCTTCTTGAGTGCGACCTGTGTAGAATGACTATCTTGATGCAATATTGCATTTGTGCATTTCATAAGTGCATTAAGTAAGAAACTTTAAGCATGAACCATCCTTATGCATTAATTGTGCATTAAGAAGTAGTTTGAGAAAGAGTAGAGAACTTTGTGAATGAGCTACTCTAAAAGTAAAGAGAATGAGAAAAATCCAAGAATGAGTTGGTGCTTTGTGAACTCCACCCGGAAGTCACGAAGAGTGGGTTGGTGCTTTGTGAACTCCACCCAGCCATGCCTCCGGTAAGATGAGGCCGTGACATTCAAGTGAGAAAGAATGAGAAAATATGAGAAAGAAGAGAGGAACAGAATGAGTAGAAATCATAAATAGTGGGTGGGTGCTTTGTGATCTCCACTCAGCCATGCCTCCGGTAAGATGAGGCTATGACATACAACAGAAAGTTAATAGAAAAGAGAGCTATGTGAAAGAGAAACAGAAAAAGAAAATAAATGAGAGGAGAAGAGTGTAAGGAAAGAATTAAGAGAAAGAGTTACGGGGATAGACGAGTAGAGGATTTACTTACTGAGCATTATTTTGTGCTCACCCCATTGTTTATCTTTGTGTTTGCAGGATCTAGGTGAGGACGCGGTTGGATGGGCGTTGGCAAGTGAGGAGCAATAGCTACTGTCCACTGTTTTTGATAACTTTTACAAATGATACCTTACTTTGTATAAAGAATAATTATATGTATTAAAAGAAAATTTCGGGCCCATTTACTTTTGCTAATATAAATGCATTTTACTTTATGTATTTCTGTGAGTAACCTAGTATGAAGCAGTTATTACATTTTAGCTAGCCTGATGGTACTCACCATGCACCTAAATTATCGAAATCAATCAAAATAACGAAACTTGGTCTAAGTCAACGTCCACCATCAGAATCTTACAATTGATCATTGATGCAAAAATAAATCAATTCTTACTTTGAGTATTCATCGTTGGAACTATTTTCCTATCTCTCCTTAGTTGTAATTAATTAGGAAACAAGCGATCTAATTAATCTTACTACTAAACAACCCAAGACAAGCACTAAAGGTTTAATCTAGTGGCAGCCTTAAGAACTAGAAAGATCGATAAAGATGAACAACACAAACACTAGCGGTTGTATTTAATTCAGTCGAATGTTCTTCTTAAGAATTGATAATTCTTGACCAGCAAATTCTTAACTCTTATTTACTCACAAATTAGAGAGATCAAACAATTACGGATTTGATATCTAATTTAGCAATAGATTGCAACAAATAATAAACTAGTAGGCCTCTTAGTAATTAAATGCAACAATCATGAAAATAGGCGTAGTTGAACATCCAATACTCAAAACATATATTGAACACTAAAGAAAAACATATTAGATCTCACAGTTTATTGATTTTGAGGCCTTCGTTTCCTTTGACCAAGTTATAAAAGTTTTAGCTGCTCATGGCCATAATCCAAACTCAAAAAGAGAAAATAAATTCTAGAAGAGAGAAAGAAAGGCATGTGTCTTCCTTCCAATCTGATCTCTCTCCCCCGTTAAAGATATCCAATTCAAGTCTTTGAATTCTACTAAATCTCCTCAAAATATTCTAATATCCTAAAATAACATTTATCCTAATCTGATTCTGATTAATTGAAAATAAAAATAAAGTCCTAAAATAAAATAGGAAAGTGGTGTGTCCAGTTGTAACTTGCGTGCAACAGGTCTTCAAATCTTCCAATAATAAACTTCCTATTTGAATTGCATGACAAGGTGGAGTGTTCCAGAACGTCAGCAGTCCAGGTGCGTCAACTTCAAGCCAGATTACAACCTTGATGTAGTGAGTATCTCTTGAAACTCAAATCATGAAAGTTGTAGAAATATTTCTTAGGGTTCTACAGAATTTTGAATCATCTCAATCAGAGCTCGGATGAGAGAGTTATGCCCAGATTACAAAGCAATGTCAAAACTGTCTGAATTCACCTAATTAGTTCTATTTTGCATTTAACGCCTCCATTTGCATTCTAATTCAAAATAGAATAATAATGAGTACATTTAGGCCACAAATAAGTATAAAATACTAGACATTAAGGGGGGTAAATATGACATTTTGCATTCTCATCACCTTACATTCATTTTTGCATACAAATCCTTCTGAATTTTGATAAACTAATATTTGTCATAGTATTTTGTTATGTTTTTTGTTGTTATTTGTGTGTTTTACCTTAAGAATATGTTAATTTGAGGTGGTTTTTACTATTTTGAAGGTACGTGAGCTTTTGGAATGCATTTGGAAGAAACCGTGCAAAATGGGTCGAGAATCAGAGTTGAAAAGAGGAAGAAAAATGCGAAGCAACTAGATGGGGCCGTAGCATAGTTTTTCTGCGCTGCGACATACTTTTTCTGTGCCACGGCATGGCTTTTATGCGCTGCAATGTGATAAGCTGAATTTGGACAGAAAGTTCATGTTACGGCGTGACAATGTTTTATGTTTGCGGAAGAATTTGGCGCCGCGGCGTGGATCACAGAGAAAATAAAATTCTCAACTTTTCCAACTCCGACTTCAATTTGTACTCTCCCCAAAACAACCCTAGCAAAAAAAAAAACTATAAATAGGACATGTAATTTATTTTAGAGAGAATTCTCTTTGACCTAATTTGAGAGTTTTATGCTTTTGAGAGTGTTGCTTATTGAGAGAAATTGTGAGATCTCAACAAGGGAGAGCAGGAAGAGGATCAATCTACTTCAATTCCTAGGTGATTTCTTTTCAGTTACATCTTATTTTGCAATATGATTAGTTTTTCATTCATTGAGTTCATTGGTTTGAGTTTGATTATGAACAACTAAATCTATTGTGGGAGTTTAGTTTAATTATCATGATTGTATTGGGTATTTGGTGATTTGCTTTATGAAGATTTTAGATTGTTTTTGTTTAATTGTTCTTCATGTTATTAATTATATTAGGCTGACTGGCCCTCTGCTTTTTATAATTAAACTTGAGAATTAGGGTTCTAGTGATCATCTTGTCTTAATTAAGCTTTATTAAACAAGAGTTAAAATTGAATACATGATCATTGTTTTGATTTGGATGGTTGTGTGATTTCCTAGTGTAGATTACGGTTAATTAGTTAACAACTTGATCATAGAAGTTAATTAGTTAATTATAAATGGAGAATAAATATGATCATTGGAATTCGCTATGGTTTAGAGGAAAAATCAACAATCTGGATTTAGGGTTTAATTGTTTTATTTGCCAAATATCCCAATACATGATTGAGAAGTTAGCTAAATCCCCACAATCACTCTCATTGGTTTAATTAACATTCAACAGATGGCGTTTGTTAGTTTTTTTCAATTTACAGTTTTATTTTAGATTAATTTCATCCAACTTTTGGTTAGAGTGTTTAGGATTTTATTAATTGTTTAGGTTAGTTGTTAAAGAGAATAAATTAAGAATTTAGACCACTGCAATTTCGCGAGAGATCTACCTTGGGAGTAAACTTATCGCTAGCTATTAGTAATTTGTGCGCTTGCGAGTATTAAATTTGCACATCAAATTTTACAAAGTCATCAACATATGAATTGTAGCCCTCTTCATCAGCTTTCCAACGGTTCAAAAATCATCTAATTTCAAGTTCTACAACTCCAACTATCTTCGAAATACCGAGACATGCTCAATACTTAAACAATTTTCCAGATTTTGCAATTAATCTTCAAAACATCATAACTTCCTCATTTCAACTCCGATTCTCGAACCGTTTGTTAGCTCGTGTTGTTATTTATCTAAATGTATTTTATCCTTATTAACCTGAAAACATTCAAAATAACCTGTGATCCCACAACAGATAATTACGAAATAATTAATTCAAATTTCACAATCCAAACTAATTTTCCCACAAATAATCTTAATAAATCACTAAATAAACATGTATTTTCAAGCTCTTATCACAACCTCCAACCAGCTTCTTTCTAGTCCCTAGCAAAAGCTAAGCGATAAAACAAGTCTTTTAGCTTGAAAATAAACAAACTAAAACCTATATCTAAGCTAACCTAAATCACTTCCGTAGATTGTCACTGTTACATTTAGCGTAAGCAACAAGCCTTTAAACCCCAATGCGGCCCTAGTTGGACAAGTTGTAGTCTCGTGAGGGTTTCCAGTGATGATACCCACAAACATCCACACTAAACCTAACCTAGGCTCAAGACTAAAAACAAACAGAAACAGTAGTTGTTGCATCAACTCATATAATTTTCTAAAACATTACATACACACATAACAAATAGAATAATTAAAAGTCACCCCAGCCCAAAGACAGTACAAACATCAATTCCATTTTCGTTATCGATCCTCAAACATTCATTCAACCACAAACCATTAATCTAAAGACCTAGATGATCTTATGCACAACATTCACAGACAAGAATTTGATCTCTAGTTTTTTTTTTTCAACACAACTCACATGGAAATCGTAAAATAAAACTCCATAGGCTCACTTTTCAAACCGCTCTCCACCAATGTAGAATTACCATACTACCTCAGATCAATAGGTCTTTTAAAAAAGCTTAATCAACATTCCTTCTCATCACAATCAATTAACACTACAACATTTTCCAAAACTTTATTGAGCTTTTCTCTTCAACACTAGCACAAATCCACTTGCACATTTTCACACTACCACAATGTTTCTCAATTCGCAATTCTTCCTAACTTTTCTTTTCTTTTCATTTTTTTTTTGTCTTTTTTTTTTTTAATTTTTAAGGAAGAAAGCAACATACAACCCACCTTAAGATTCTAAACACTCCACAACTCTTCGCTCTATTTCTTAGCATAAATTCGGGTTGTGGGAAGAAAACTTCGCAACTCTCCACCCACACTTGTCTAAGTACTCTCACCAAGCTTGCACTAGGACTAGTCTCTTAAAAAAAAAATTAAAAGGTAGGAATGTGTTTTAGGCTCATCATAAAGATATGTTATAATAGGTTAAAATGTGTTTACAAATGGCTCAAAGGGTTAACTAAGGATAATTAAATAAATAGTTGACTTGAAAGGCTTAATCGGTCAAAAAAAATAGCCTAAATCATTTCCTAAGTAATGTGAACTCTAGGATTTCACCTCAAGTGGTCATCAAGTGAGTTCTAGAGTTTGTTGAGATTGTAAAAATGTCTTATGAAAAATTCACAAATAAAAATTCTCTAAGCATTTAGACTAATCAAGAATTCATACCAAAAACCAAGAGAGCCTCAAACTAGAGGCAATTAACGCTCAAAATCATCTCTAAACCAAGGCAAAAATTAACTTCTTCTACATGTTACATGTTATTGTAATCATAATACTACTATTGACATACAAATTAATCCAAGAAACTAAAGAAAATTCAAAACAAAACACAAAAAAATTCCTCATAAATTCCGAAATTTTTGGAAGAGACTTCTCTTACCCCAACCTAAAATCTACATTGTCCCCAATGCACAACTGCAAACAAAAGGAAAAAGAGAAAAGGAAACTTTACCCCCCTTTTTGCAATAGTGAAGTGTCAATTCGTGTGACAATTTGATCACCAACTCGTTTCATTCCATTGTGGTACTTATGGTGCACCTTATCGACAACACACATCGCTTGTTAAAATTTAGGAATTTAGAGAAACAAACACAATATGAAAATTATTTGAACTAAACAGAAAACAATTAAACACACCTAAAAACTAAGACTTACAAAAAGAACAAATTAATTAAAAAAACAAAAACAATTAAACACATCTAAAAACTTGACAGGTGTTTCGCAAATATACGAAATTGTGCAAGTAATACAGTTTGAGTAAATAGATATTGAACCCTAGAGAATTATTAGTTACCAATTACCAAAATAAACTATCCTATTACTATTTGATTAACCAAAAATTGGAGATATGAAATAACTAAAAAAATAACAAATTAAAACAAAACTAAGAACTAAAAAAATAAAAAAATCAAATTGCAAATCAAATAAAAGGTTGGTTGTTAAACAATATAACTAAACCTAGGGCATAGAATTCACACCAATTCTACTCCTATGTAATGATATTTATTGCTAAAATCATTAAGCTTTTTCTATAGGCCAAACTCCCTAGAATTTGAATAACTTTCTCTCGAACAATTATTGGATTAACTTTTTATTACTAACCCAAGATATCTTTTAAATTGGATTTAAGTCTTAAGAGATCATTCCGCTCTATGGAATTTGCCAAAGCCTCACAGATTGCGATAAACTATCTCTATTGTTCACTCAACCTATAGTTTTATTACACTAGACCAACTAGATATCATCTCTCTATCTCAACTTAGTCCATTAGATCAATTAACTCTCGGTACAAATATAATTGAAGCATTAAGAACCATAATAAAACTTAGAAAATAATGCTTAACAATTATTAACAATAATCAATTAACACATATTCATGAACTTGGGCTACATCTTAGCCCTAGAAACTTTACTTAGTTCATAATCAAATAAAAATAGACAACCATTGTAAACATACGTTTAAGAAAGATAAAAGAAAACTTCCCTAGATGATGAACCAAATCCCCAAGAGTTAATGTTTTGATTTACAAATAGCAGCTAATCTCCTCTCTATCCTCTTCTCCTCTCTAAATAATAGCTAAAGGCATCTAGTTATAATGCTAGGGTTTTAGGAGTGTGTTTACAACAGTCCTATTTAGATTAGAACCCTTAAATCCACAAAAATTCGTAATTATGATAAATCCAGATTTTTTAGGAAATTGTTGTCATGCGCAGCATGAGTTAACTGTACCGCGACATGAACGCAAATCGTGATCTTCCACTTTAGTCCAGAACCAACTATGCCAGGACATGAATTAACTTATGCCGTGGCACACAATGACATTCATTTTCACGTATGAATCCTTCTGAATTTGACAAAGTCATTAGATATGAATTGTAGCCCTCTTCATTAGCTTTCCAACAATCCAAAAATTATCTAAATTCAAGGTCTACAACTCCAAATATCATCAAAATACCGAGACATGCTCAATAGTTAAACAATTTTCCAAATTTTGCAATTAATCTTCAAAACTTCATAACCTCCTAATTTCAACTCCGATTATCAAACCATTTGTTAACTCGTGTTATTCTTTATCTGAATGTATTTTTATCCTTATTTACTAGAAAACATTCAAAATATATCTGTGATCCCACAAAAGATAATTATGAAATAATTAATTTAAAATTTCACAATTCAAACTAATTTTCCCACAGATAATCTTAATAAATCACTAAATAAACATATATTTTCAAGCTCTTATCAAGAAGAGATGGGATGAAAAGAGAGAAAAGAAAAAGAAAAAAAAAAGAAAAAGGATAAAAAAATATTAAAAAGAGATTGACACATGGCCATAGACAAGAATTTTAAATTACGGCTGAATGAAAATTTACCATATTGTACTTCTTCTAACAGATTTTACTAACAACTCTTCACGAAAAGTGGGGAATTGTCATTTTCAAACTTTTCGGATAATAAATTGTCGTTACGGCAAACTTTGGGTGGGAAGATGTGGTTAAGCCTAAAAAAAAATTATGAAAATGAATTTTAATCTTTTTTTTTTTTTTTTAATATATATACTAACTTTTAGGATTGTATACAAAATATGCTTTTGAAATCATTTTAACTCATTTCAACCAAACGTATTTTGATAAGATTTGTTGTGCCTTGTTTTCTAAAACGAAAAGTTGTATTTAAATTTTACATAAAGCAGGCACTTAATTATACAATTTTTTAAACTACTCAAAATATCCTTCAAATTAAGAAACAAAACTAATAATTTTGCAAAAAAATTCTAAAACAGCACTGGTGACATGGCAATCAAACCAACGTACAGCATCCAATCAAGAGTAAAAGCAAAAAATTTGTTGTATATATACGTTTCCTAAGTGAAAATATATTATCTAATTATTGTAAAACCCCACCAATAACAGAACAACCAATAGTACTAGTGCAAACTAAACCATGGAATCTGGAGAAGAAGGGGTCCATGAACCCATCTTGATCGAAGGTCGTCATGGAATTGACTATAGACTTGAGAGGGTGTTATCTGACGCGCAGTTGCCATATTTCAAGCGTCTGCAGTTGGCCTCATGGCTGGAACTAAAGCTACTGTTCCCGCTGGCTGCACCAGCTGTCTTGGTTTACTTAATCAACAACTTCATGTCCCTTTCTACCCGCCTCTTCTGCGGTCATCTTGGGAATCTTCAGCTTGCTGCTGCTTCTCTCGGCAACAGCGGAGTTCAACTCTTAGCCTATGGCCTCATGGTAATAACTAAAAGTAGGAAAATCATATTGATCGATCTAATTTAATTTGAGAAATTAATGCCATATGTATACATATTTCACTTATGTGATTTTAAATCTGTGTGGCTAAACGGATGCGCGCAGCTAGGCATGGGAAGCGCAGTGGAGACTCTATGTGGGCAAGCCTATGGTGCTCAGAGGTATGAAATGCTAGGCATATATCTCCAAAGAGCAACAATCGTCCTTCTTCTAACCGGACTCCCACTGATGATGATTTACATATTCTGTAAACCCATCTTGATCCTACTTGGTGAAACAGAGGAGTTGGCATCTGCAGCTGCAGTGTTTGTTTGGGGTCTGATCCCGCAAATCTTTGCGTATGCTGTCAACTTTCCCATACAAAAGTTCCTGCAAGCACAACGAATTGTGGCTCCAAGTTCATACATATCAGCTGCAACTCTTGGGGTGCACTTGTTGTTGAGCTGGGTGGCTGTGTACAAGTTGGGATTGGGATTGGGATTGATAGGTGCATCACTTGTGTTGAGTTTATCTTGGTGGATAATAGTTGGGGCGCAATTTGGATACATCCTGATTAGCGGTGAGTGTAAGCACACGTGGACTGGGTTTAACGTGATGGCATTTTCTGGGCTTTGGGAATTTTTCAAACTCTCAACTGGATCGGCTGTGATGTTATGCTTGGAGACATGGTACTTTCAAATACTAGTTTTGATTGCTGGCCTGCTCGACAATCCTCAACTTGCATTGGACTCTCTTGCCGTTTGGTAACAATTTATTTATTACATTACTTTTGCCTTCTCTAATTTCACTATATATATATTTGGAACCCAAATCAAATCCTTAATCTCATCATCATTATTACATATATTTTCTTTTCAAATGTCTTCTCAGTTTTTAAAGTAAATGGTGGTAATGTTTTAAGCGTCTGACGGCAGCTTCTGTTCTCTTCACAATGTATATAATCATTTCACTTTGACAGTATTTGGAACTGATGGGTGAAGTATTCATTTTTTTTTTCCTCAGAGCTATTATGTTTTGACATATAAAGTTATATTTTAGAGAAAAGAGGAAAAATCAATTAATGTGTGATTTTTCATCATGTTTTTTGATACTGCTTATAAAAGGCAAAGATATTTTCGTATATGTTGACGCACCAGCGAAAATGCTGATTGCTGAAAAGAATGCTCGGACAAGGGTGGATCATTAAATAAAAAAAAATTAGACCGTACCTATGTAAAAGGTGCATCGTTTCAATAAGCATCATACAGAATATCTGAAACTGTATCTTTCTTACTTATGTGAAACTAAAAGCAAGTAGTTTATTGATGATTTTCTGTTGTCAAATATGAATCAATCTTTTTTTCTTTCATAGCTACAAGTGTATCTGGCAATTAATTAAATGAATGTTGGTTTCATATGCAGCATGTCAGTGATGGGGTTGTTGTTCATGGTTTCAGTTGGGTTCAATGCTGCAGCAAGGTTAGTTCACTAATCAGTCGTGTTTCTTTAATTCATTAATCAGCTTGAATTCGATAATAATAATAATAATTAAACACTAGTGTGAGGGTGAGCAACGAGCTGGGTGCTGGGAACCCAAAGTCAGCAGCATTTTCAGTAGTAATGGTGAACTTGGTTTCTTTCATAATTGCCGTGATAGAAGCTGTGGTGGTACTTGCTCTACGCCATGTCATCAGCTACGCCTTCACAAGTGGTGAGACAGTGGCCAATGCAGTTTCACAACTCTGCCCTTACTTGGCTTTTACTCTTATTCTTAATGGTGTGCAACCAGTCTTGTCAGGTATGTAACTACTCTTATTTTTTTAAATCTTGTTTTTGTTTAAGAAAATCAAGGGTTTATTATTCTGATACTTTTTAGAATAATATTTTGAAAAAAGTTAAATTAGATGGGTATTACGATGTAAGATTTAAAAATTAATAAAATACCCCCTATGTTTGTTTATTTACTAAACACCCCTATAATAAAATATTAAAAGTTAACAAAAATACCTCCAACCTACCCTATTAAATAAGAATAGCCGGCCACCACAGCCGGAGGGTGGCCGGAGTCGCCGTATCGGCACATGACCGGTTGGATCTTGCCGGTCGTGCACCGATATGGCATTTTTCGGCCAAATCCACCAGAAAAAGCCTAATCTACGGCTAGATATGACAATTGACGGCCAGATCTGGCCGCATTTGGTCATCAACGATGGCCAAACATACGGCCGTCATTGACGATCGCCTTTGGTCAGAGATCGACTTTTTTCGGCCAGATTCAGCCGATAGTGCGCCATTATACCAGATTCCGACCAGCTTCCGACAGTGGTGGCCGAAATCTGGTATAAAGTGGGTTGCTGGGGTGTTTTTCCAATTTCTAAAAAAAAATTTAGCAGTGTTTAGTTAAATTAACAAATTTAGGGGGATTTAAAAGAAATTGAATAATATAGAATAATATTTTGAGAATAAGTCAATTTTACTGTTTAACTTTATTAAGAAAACCAAGAATAATATTTGAAAGAGTGTATCAAACGGAGCCCAAGACTCTAAAACTTAAAACCCCCTTTAATTATAAATGCCATGAAAAGTGAGAGTGGGTAACCACATACTGTTTTATGGTTTCAAACCCTAGCTTAGTGTCTTTGCATTGGCTGTCTTCACAAGCATGACATCTATAAATTTGGACTCTCAGATAAATTAATTAATTAGCAATTTATGGATCACGCAATGCTTTTTAATTATAATTTCACATCAGAGACCCAAGTAATACATATGTATAGAGACAAATTATTAAGCCTTCTGCATGCATATCTTAATAACTTATACCCATATCCCTGCTGGCTTTGGCATTTTGCAAAATAGCTTATTTTTACCTACCAATACCAGGATCAGCAACGATTGTTAAATATAGAATGCCATTAATTCTAAAAGATAATAAGGAAAAAAGAAAAATAAAGTCAGATTGTTCACAGTTTTAATTAACCTTAGAATCGCCTAAAAAAGAACTTCAACGTTTTAAGAATCAGTTGAGTTTATGTTACTAATTAGAGATTATTTGTTAATTCACTTCAGCTTACATATTTATTTGAAATTAATTAAAAAAAATTATATTGACAAAGGGGTGGCGGTGGGATGTGGATGGCAAGCTTTTGTGGCATATGTAAATGTAGGATGTTATTACGTTGTTGGGATTCCATTGGGGTGTATTCTTGGCTTCAAGTTCGACCTTGGTGTAAAGGTACGATAATATTAAACCTTTCATTCAATTACTCATTCTTTTGCCAGCAAAATTGGAATTAATGTGCTAAGGCAACATTACTTTTAACCAGAAAACTAATTAATGAAACCAATATATATATATATATATATATATATATATATATATATATATATATATATATATATATATATATATTGTGATCAAAGTCCTAAAGCTTTTGTATATATTTAAAAATTATAATTTAAGCAGGGAATATGGTCTGGGATGATCGGAGGAACAGCAATGCAAACCATCATTTTGCTGTGGGTAACATTTCGCACGGACTGGAACAAAGAGGCAAGTTCTATGAATCACTATTCACAATCTTGGATGCACATACTGCTTTAATTCTAGTAGTTCACAATCTTAAATTCACGTATAGAATAGAAGTACCAAAAGTTCCTCAAGTTCAACCCTTTAAATTAATGCCATGAAAGCATTTGATGAACCATAAATGCCAAAGACCTTTGAATATATGTATATAGAAAGTAAGCATTAACGAGCAGATTGGAATTTCAGGTTGAGAAAGCAAAGACGCGGTTGGATAAATGGGAGGACAAAAAAGAGCCTCTTTTGAGAAGCTGAACTGTAGCTGAAGCAACGACAATTCTGGGGAAAGTAGTTTAATTGAAAATGGTTAAGCCAAAAAGGCCAAGACCTTTGGCCACCGACTTTCCTGCCATTAGCAATTAATTAAACTATTGATGCCAATTATGCTGTCCATTTTAAAGCAACGAGTTGATGCTACCTTACAATTATTTTAATTTTCACAACTACCAAATTTATTTGGTAGATACTTACTATTCAGCTTAAAATCTTTTTTTCCCTTGAATTGTTGGTCAACTTTCAAAGTTGATTTGGAAACACGGTTATCTTATAGTTCGGTTTAGGTTTGGATTTGAAATAAATATATTACTTTAGAGATTTTTTTTTCATAAACTATATGATTATGTTAGGTTAATATGTATTATTATTGTGAAAAATGAAAAAAAAAAAAAAATTTGAGAAGAGTTGCGTATTTTGTTCAAAAAAGACGAACCGAAAATTCGCATAAAACCACCTGGTCCGCATATGCGAATTGTGGGATTACATAAGCGAATTCTGGCTTAGTGTATGCCAATTATTGGAGATTTCAGACGTTGTAATGGATCATACAACTACAAAAGAGGTATATATGTCAAAAGATGCATCTGTTTATTCATATAGTTTGAGGTTCGAAGATGTGGTTTATTTTTTAAAACCCTTAAAATTTGGCTATTTTTATCAATATCCATTTATTTGTTACTGGTAAAAACACCCAATATACTAACATCAGTTTATAAATTTTCTTATTTAATTTCACAAGAATCTAACATGTAAAGATTGAGATACCCTTAAATCTTTTATAAAAACACCTTTACTTTATATGCAGTAAATCAATGAAAACAACCATCAACCCATTATTTTTTTATATTTTTAAATTATTAAAATATCAAAAAACCTAATATTATACATAAATCCCATGTGCCACATTCCTATTCCTAAATCACAAGACTGATGATTTTGTATAACTATTATGTATACTTTTTTTTTTCTAATTATAATAATGTTTCTGAAAATATTATGTTTTTTTTTTCTTATCGACTTCCTTAAGATGAAAGATGGAAGCAAGTGAGAGTGTAAGGCTATTTTAGTCTTATAAAATGTTGTGGAGGTATTTTAAACTTTGTGGCCGCATTTTTTTTTTTTTTCAAACACTTTGTTATGCCTAAAAAATCATGGCTGACGTAAGCTTACATCAGTAAGCATCAATCAGAGTTCAGGAAGGCTTTGTGCTATCCAGGAGTTGCCACATTGCCCCAAGACAAGAAGAATATGGTTGTCACCAACTTGATAGATTTAGGTTTTGTCTATGAGTGAATGAGAGCCGCACACCTGTCTAAGCCCCAAGTAATTTAAGGATATTTCCTAAGTTATCAGCCAATGAGACGCAAGGAAGGACTTGCACAACACCTACCCACTTGCTGATTTGTAATCATTACCTTGAATTCTTCTACTATAAGTAGAGGACTCCCCCTCTCATTTTCAGGATTCTGATACTAAACCCACATTTTGATTGTAATCTTTAACTTCTAGAACAAAGATAACCTGCGAGAAAGAGACTGACTTGATATTCTATCTGAACACTCAATCATTGTACCTCTGCTTGCTGTTCGCTATATGCGACCTCTTATAATCTCTCCTATATAAAAGAACAATGGACGTAGGATTCGTTTTAAGCATCCGAACCACTTTAAAAGCCTTCTTTCATTTATAATTTAGTCTTTGCATTTGATTATCCCAATCATTCATGTATAATTTCTAAGAACAGCTTAGCACTTTGCACGTGTGAGTCGTTGGTGTCAAACTCAAGTATCAACATACTTAATAGTATTTAGTTGCACCAAACACTTAATAATTTTAAGATGGGAGAATACAAATTACACCTCTGAAACTCGAAAAATTGACACTTAGCATCTAATAACTACGGAAACTATCAAGAACACCCCCCATCATTTGTTTTTTTTTCGTTAAACTAGATGAATTAAAGACCAAGTTTGACCATTGCAATTACAATTTCCCAAGATTGAAGGCCAAGTTTGACCATTGCAATTACAAATTTACCCATGATTTATTAATAATTTGACCATATTACCCCTAAAAAATTATCATTGATAAAAATGTTTTCCAAGAGACTCAAACCCTTAAACTTAAGGACACTAAAACAATACACTTCACAACTCTAGTGCAAATCTTTGATGGTAATGTGCTGCTGCAACATATATATAACAAACAAACAATATTTTTGTCATTCCTGGTTTTAATACATGAAGTGTTTGTTCTTTTAAACTAATATGTCTAAATAAAATTTATATTACTCACACAACCTTATATAAATTATGAAAATTATATTAATAATTAATAATATTTCTCAATAGGAAGTTGTATAGTTGATGTGTAAAATATCATAGAAAAGAATTTTGTCAACCGGTGGCCAGAACACAGTTGTATGAGCCAAAAATCGTGCAGGACCTTGTCAGGCCCAATAACAAAATAAACGATCCACGACCCACTGCCTTAACCCATTTGAGGTTGGGCCCATGCATAAATCCATCGTAAGGATTGACCATCCAATGGGATGGCCCACCTTGTAAGAAGATCAATTCTACGGGCCGTCCTATTCTACAAGTTGGACCACACCACGAGTCAACCCTCTCCACGTGTTAGGCTACTTTACGAGTTGGACCACTTTACGATTAAAGCCACCTTACGAACTGCTTAACTTATACTCTGGGTCACTCTACGAGTTGGGCCTTTCTACAAGTTAAACTAAATTGGGATCCTACCCATTAGCCCATATCGGTTCTGAAATAGGACTCAGAGTCCTGCTTACTTCCTAGTTTATCCAAGACTCTTAATCTTACATGAACTAGTATTTATACTTTTACATGGATTAGCACTATGAGTTTCTTGTTTACTCAAACTCCTATTATGAGAATGCCTAGTTCTATTAGGACTCAAGCTTTCTTGGCTCACTATATATACAGAGGTAAAGCCTCTCATTATTCATTCAACCATAACCACTCTCTCTATCTTACTAAGTTCTTGCTCCTTAGAACCATTGTCTTTCCCTACCGTAGAGCCTAGTTCCAAGTACTCTAATCCCATAATCGTCGTAGAGTCGTGTTTTGGCCACTCTACTTTGACAAGTTGCGCCCTAGTCAAACACTCCCAGTAAACCCTTTCTTGCTCTCAGCCTCACTTATAAATTCCCTTCAGCTGTGTTGACTTGAGCATCGGAGTGCATACAACGGACACCACACCGGTGTCCTCCAAGCCTTCACATTCTCTTTCTTTGTCCTTATAGGTCTACATGATTTTCAATGTCTTTACAGGCCTCTATAGGATCATCCTTGCTCAAATCAACTGTAGATTTTACCATTTACAATTTTGTACCCACTATGGGGCCTTGATAATCATCTGACTAGTAACGACCTACTCCCTTCGCTCTTGCTCCTTTCGCTCCTACTCCGTTTGCTTAATCCTTATCATGTCTAGAGACACTTGGCTCTCACTACACTAGTGCAAGAAAACATTGACAAGTGCAAAACTTTGGAAGTTGAGAATGCCGCCATCCGGGCAGGGAACCAAGCCCTCCAAGAGAAGGTAAACCAGTTTCATCCCTCGACTTCCCCCTGAATTAGCAACACGACTCTAGGTCTTGCGCCCCCATCCATCCAAGACAATTATTTCTGACCCCTAACCATGGAACCCTAGCAAGTCAATCCCAACTCTAGTCGACTACAACAAACACCACCATTGTTAGTGTAGGTGCCCTAGAGCCAATATGTTTGTAGCCATTGACTCTTTGTAAAACACATGTTAATATTAATAAAGGCAAATTCTCTATATCATTTTGCTTATATTATTAATATATTGATATATACCCTGTAACATCTATTGAAAACTAGTACAATGCATGCAATTAACAATGGAAAATTGGGCCCAAAATGTTTCTTTTCATTACAATTCACATGTCTTTTATACACAAAGGTTACTGTTTACAAAAGTGCATTTCAAAAGACAAAATAGGGGAACAGTGTAGCTATTGCTCCTCGCGCGCCGACGCCCCTCCAACCGCAACATCACCTAGAACCTGCATCCACAAAGGAAAAATAACGGGGTGAGCACAATTAATGCTCAGTAAGTAAAACTCTCTAACTGTCTGTCCCCTCCCCGTGTGTGACTCTTAATTCTTTCCTTTTCTAATCTGTTTCTATTTCTGTTTCTAATAACATCATGGCCTCATCTTACCGGAGGTACGGCCGGATGGCGTTCACACAGCACCATCTCACTCTCTATGGCTATTGGGTGGAATTCACACAGTACCAACCCGTTCTTAGTGACTACCGAGTGAGGATCACAAAGCACTAACTCGGTTCTTTCTAACTATCGGGTGGAGATCACCTAGCACCTACCCGTTCCTCATGAAATTTGGGTAACGATCACCAAGCATTTACCCGTCTCTAGTCACTATCGGGTGATGGTCACAAAGCATCAACCCGCTTCTACTAGCCATTGGATGATGATCACAAAGCATCAACCTACATATCTCTTAATTAATCGGGTAGTGGTCACAAAGCATCTACCCATTTCTATTACTCATTGGGTGACGATCACTAAGCATCGACCCATCTCTTAGGGCCATTCGGATGATGATCACAAAGCATCAATCCGATTCCCATAATGGTCGGGTGATGATCACAAAGCATCATCCCAACTATACTACTCTTCTAACTCATTCTATTGTAGCATTTTTCAATGCTCTCTACCCTTAGAGTAATTTTACCCACTAAGCTCTCTACTCATAGGGTATTTCTAAACACAAAGTTTCCTACTCTTTCTTAGGTCACTTGCCAATGCATATAACAATGCACATGGATGGTTCATCTCTACTAATGCACTTGTGAAATGCCAACATGCAATGTTGCAAGAATTAAGGTTCATTACTCACACTCAAACCTCTATTAGGCATTTCATCAAACAACTCATGTGCACTATAAAACTCTATCATAGCCATGAATCTAAAACTTTTCCTAACCATCCAAAATGGGGAAAAACCCCTTCACAAAGCCATAATAACCTGTCAAACAAAAACACTTCCAAAAAGGGTTCCATAATACCCCTTAAATTCCATCTCAACTACCTTGCCAAACCAACAACCCATTTCTCAAATTTGCAAGGTATAAACAATCACAAAGCATAGAAATCTCTATTTAATCCTTCATACATGCTATGTTACATGTATATCACATACATGCATCAAGTCTATCAAAACCCTAATCAAGAAATTTCATAAATCTCAACTTGGGTTGGGTTTTACTTACTTGTTATGGAGAGACTTCACCAAATCCTCTTTCCACTTGGTTTTCTTGGCTATTCTCTCTACTCATAACCAAAAGAATGAAAACCCTCAAAAAAACCAAAATGAACTAAAATCCACAAATCACACAACTTAAGGAGAAATCCTTACCTTAGGAAGCCTTAGGTTGTTTTCTATACCCCAAATCACTTCAAAAACCCTTGAAATTCCTTGAACAAAAGAAAAGAGAAGTTGAGAGGAGAAGAATGAAGGGTTGCGTTTTTGGAGAAGAAGAATGAGGGTTTGCTAACTCTTAATTCCTTTTAATGAAATATAAACACACTCATTCCCATTTTGCCCTTACTCTTCTTTGGAAATTCCATCCATATCCTTTGATTCATTACAATCTCACCCCCATACCAACACATTCTCCATGGAAAATCCTTATAATTAACTCCCCACTTTTCCCCGCTAGTTAGGGGTATAAAGGTCAAATAGCCTTGGGGAAGAAAATATCTAAAACTCAATCAACATTTTATTCTGTCAGCCGCGGCGAAGAAACTTTGTCGCGCGGCGAAAGCGCTCCCACAGCCTTCCCCGTGGCTTCAACCTCTTCGGCCGCGGCGGAAGATTCTTCTTCCGCCCGGCCCAGCACGGCAGACTAAAATTCTTCGTTTTCAACCAATTTCGAGGGCAACATTCAACATAACACTCAAACAAACAAATATAACAAAACCAACTCGATTAAGGGCGAAAGAGGAAACAATAACAACGTACCTCAAGCGGGGCGTTACAATTCTTCCCCCCTTAAAAAAATTTCGTCCCCGAAATTCAAACAAATAACTCTGGGAAACGATTCTGCATGTCCCGTTCTACTTCCCAAGTGGCCTCTTCCACTTTGTGATTCCTCCAAAGGACCTTCACTAGCGGAACACTCTTGTTCAAGTTCTTTAACCCTTCGATCTAAAATCTAAGCTGGACGTTCTTCATATACTAGATTCTCTGTTACTTCAACGTCTACGCTCGGGACATGGAGGGGATCACTTACATACTTTCGTAGCATCGAGACATGGAAGACATCATGCACCCCTGTCCAAGCTAGGTGGTAGTGCCAATCTATAGGCCACCTTCCCCACTCGTTGCAAGACCTCAAAAGGACCTACAAACCTCGGTGCTAACTTCCCTTTGGTTCCAAAGCGCATGACTCGCTTGTAAGGGGAAACTTTCAGAAACACTTTGTCACCCACTTGGAATTCCACCTCTTTCCTCTTCAAGTCGGCATAACTCTTCTCGATCTTGGGCTTGTTTCATTCTACTTGGATCACCTTCACATCTTCTACTAGTTTCGAGTCATCTTTGGCCCAAGAGCGGATACTCATCTCTCTCTCCTACTTCATCCCAATGAGCGGAGACCTACATCGTCCTACCATACAAAGCCTCGTAAGGCGCCATTCTAATTGGTGATCGATAAGCATTGTTGTAGGCAAATTCCACTAAGGGTAACATCTCAAGCCAGGGATACTCTGTAATCCATGCAACGCTCTCAACATATCCTCGAGCACCCGATTCGTTCCTCTCGGTTTGGCCATCTGTCGAGGATGATAGGCGATCTTGAATGCTAAACGGGTACCCAAACTCCTCGTAAACTTGTCCGTAAGGCTGAAACAAACTGGAATCTCTATCTAAGACTATAGTCCTTGGGCACACCATGCAATCGACTATCTCCTTAAGATAAATGGGCCAATCGATTAGTGGTACTATCCTTTCCCGGGAGGAAATGGGCTGATTTGGTTAGCTGTCCCACAATCACCCATATAGCATTATACCCTCTCTCGCACTGGGAGACCCGTGATAAAATCCATCGAAATGCTCTCCCATTTCCACTGGGATACTCAATGGGTGAAGCAACCCCTGACGGCCGTTGGTGTTCTGCTTTCACCCGGCCCGACAGTTAGGCATTTAGTCACAAACTCGCAATGTCTTTCTTCATACCGACCACCAATAGGCTTTCTTGATATCCTGATACATCTTGGTTGCTCCCGGATGAGCGGTGTACGGTGTGTCATGAGCCTCCATAAGAATTTTCTGTTTCAACTCCTCTTTTAGAGGAATGCACAACCGATTTCTGAAATAGAGGGCACCATCTCTCACAAAGAACTCGATGTCTTCGCCCTCATGCACTTGCCATCTTGTTTTCGACACCACTCATCTGCCATTTGCTTTTCTCTAATTTCCTCTAGTAAAGAGGACTGTACCTCAGTAAGGTAGGCAATTCGTCCCGGAACCACTTCAATCTGCTCCTTAGACAAATCTTCTATTAACTCTTTCTGCCTGGTAAGCCGGAAAACATGGGATTTTCTACTCAAGGCATCGGCTACTACATTGGCCTTCCCCGGTTGATACTTGATCTCACAATCATAATCCTTGACCAGCTCTAACCACCTTCTCGCCTCATATTCAACTCCTTTTGAGTGAAGAAGTACTTTAGACTCTTATGATCGGTGTAGATATTACTCTTCACACCATAAAGGTAGTGCCTCCAAATCTTTAAAGCAAAGACCACATCTGCTAACTCTAAGTCATGCGTAGGGTATCTGGTCTCGTACTCTTTCAATTGACGAAGCATAAGCTATAACCCTACCTAACTGCATCAACATAGCACCAAGTCCCCGCAAAGAAAGGCGTCCGTATAAATGTCATAATCTACACCCTCCTGTGGTAACACTAGCACGGGGAGCCGATGTTAGCCTCTTCTTCAACTCTTGAAAGCTTTCTTCACATGCCGTTGACCGGACAAAAGGAGTCTTACGTTTGGTAAGAGTACATCCAGCCAGTTCAATGCCCGGGCGAATCCCGCTACAAATCGCCGGTAGTAACTGCCAAGCCTAAGAAACTCCCGATTTCTTTCACTGTTCTCGGACCGCCACCTCCCGGGATTGCTGCACTTTACTCGGATCTACCGAAATCCCTTCCTTCGACACGGTATGACCCAAGAATATCACTTGGTTAAGCCAAAACTCACACTTAGAAAATTTAGCACACAACTTCTTTTCTCTCAGCCGTTGCAATACTAATCTCAAGTGTTTCTCATGTTCTTCTCTTGACTTTGAGTAAATCAGAATGTCGTAGATGAAGACAACAATAAAACGATCCAAGTACTCGTGAAATACCCCTGTTCATCAAGTCCATAAAAACTCCGGGGCATTGGTCAAACCAAACGGCATTACTACAAATTCATAATGCCCATACCTTGTATGAAAGGCGCTTAGCCACATCTTGTTCAACCACTCTCACCTGATGATACCCGGACCTCAAATCAATTTTGGAGAACACTGCCGCTCCTTTCAACTGATCAAAAAGATCATCTATCCGGGGTAGTGGGTACTTATTCTTCACTGTAACTTTATTCAACTCCCTATAATCAATACACATCCTTAGTGATCCATCCTTCTTTTTCACAAACAGTATTGGAGCTCCCCAAGGGGAATGACTTGGTCGGATAAAGCCTTTATCTAAAAGCTCTTGGAGTTGCTTCTTTAGTTCTTGGAAGCTCACTGGGGCCATTCGATAAGGGGCTTTGGATATTGGTGTGTCCCTGGTGCTAGTTCGATACTAAATTCTACCTCTCTCTTTGGAGGCAAACCCGGTAACTCTTCCGGAAACACATCTAGAAAGTCTCGAACTACTGGCACCCTCTGGATCTCTAACTGTGGAACATCACCACTCTGCACTACATGGGCAATATACCCCGAACACCCCTTTCTCAACATCTTCCTGGCCTTTACATTACTAATCAGCATGCTCAACTGATGGCCTTCTCCAAAACTAAACTTATCTCCACAATCAAGGTTAAACCTCGCCTTCTTTTTCCGACAGTCAATCTCTATTCCATATCTCCCTAGGAAGTCCATGCCTAGAATCACATCAAAATCGGGCATATCGAAAACTATTAAGTCAACGATTAACTCTCTACCCTGGATCACTAAGGACTCTCTTAACAAAATCTCTTGAGTCACAACACTAACCCCATCGGGTAGTTCTATCTTAATGGGTTGAGTCGCTTTAGTAGGGTTTCAAACCTAACCTCTCAAGCATCCCATAAGATATGAACGAATGAGTAGCACCTTTGAATCAATTAAAGCATATAAAGGGATCGCATGAAATAATAAGCGATCAAAGAATCTGGCGGCGGACCTCCTCTCGCTTCCCCTCGTGCCCACAAGAAAGACTCGCATCGCAGTACCTCCGAACGAGCAGCTTGGTGGAAGAGGAGCTTTACAATCCCTCATCATGTGCCCCAGGCCTGCGGCACCTATAGCACACTCTCGATCCTTCGACACTCTCCCGGTGGTTCTTCCCACACTTAGGGCAAGGAGGAAACCCTTCCGCTCGAGGTCGCTTATTCCTCCACTCCTTTTTATTCGTCTATCTTGAAACTTCTTCTTGATTCTTCATGTCTTTACCTTTTTCACCCTCATGTTTCTCTCTGAGGAGCGGAGGGTAGCTCCTTCCCGGTCCTCCCGTCGAGGATCCCTACGGGGAAGATTTTATTCTCAAAAATCTCCGCCTTCATTGCCCGCCTCAAGGCCTCACTGTAATTCCGAGGAGGGTTGGAGCTTGTCATAATATCCCGGGCTATCTCCGGCTTCAATCCATGCACAAACTTATCCCTTCTCAAGGCCGGAGTGCTAACTATTCCCGGTGCAAACCTTGCAAGGGCGTTGAACTTCACTGAGTATTCTTTCACAACGCTAGTCCCTTGTCAGATCGATAAATTCTTGGACCTTCTCATGAACTTGGTCCTCTGTTCTATATCTGCCTCAAACTCTTGCCTAAACTCTTCCCACGTCATTCTCTTGCGTCCGTGAGTTTCTTCCATCAATTCCCACCAAATTCGGGCATCACCCCGAAACAAGAAACTCGCATACCGGATCTTCTCCCGGTCTGACATGGGAAATAAACCCGTGGCTCGTTCTACTGACCCAAGCCACTCTTCGCTACTACTGGATCCGTAGTACCCTTAAACTCTGAGGGCTGATGCTGACTGGAAATACCGTAAATCGGTTCCCACTGCTTCGCACGGGGAGGTACCGCCTGCCCTCTCTACAAAGGGCGATCGACGGTACTTGTACTTGGGGGTACTACTCTCCCCTGAGTTTCAGCCATAACTTGCTGTACAATTCCCGGATTCTAGCTTCATCCAAGGGAGGGGGCGTAGACTCTGGTGGGTTAGAAGGTTCTCCTTCATTCACCACACCTTTACCGCGATTTCGATAACTACGCCTCATCTACAAAATGATCACGCTAATGAACTCAAGAAACAATTACGTAAGGAAAGAATTACTCACACTCGGTTAGAGGACGTCGTGGCGATGAGAATAGTACACTGTTCAATCCCAAAATCTTTGCTCTGATACCAAAAATGTAACATCTACTGAAAACTAGTACAATGCATGCAATTAACAATGGAAAATTGGGCCCAAAATGTTTCTTTTCATTACAATTCACATGTCTTTTATACACAAAGGTTACTGTTTACAAAAGTGCATTTCAAAAGACAAAATAGGGAACAGTAGCTATTGCTCCTCGCGCGACGCCCCTCCAACCGCAACATCACCTAGAACTCGCATCCACAAAGGAAAAATAACGGGGTGAGCACAATTAATGCTCGGGTAAGTAAAACTCTCGCGTAATGCTGACGTCTGTGTGACTCTTAATTCTTTCCTTTTCTAATCTGTTTCTATTTCATTTCTAATAACATCATGGCCTCATCTTACGAGGTACGGCCGGATAGGCGTTCACGCGACACCATCTCACTCTATGGCTATTGGGTGGAATTCACACAGTACCAACCCGTTCTTAGTGACTACCGAGTGAGATCACAAAGCACTAACTCGGTTCTTTCTAACTATCGGGTGGAGATCACCTAGCACCTACCCGTTCCTCATGAAATTTGGGTAACGATCACCAAGCATTTACCCGTCTCTAGTCACTATCGGGTGATGGTCACAAAGCATCAACCCGCTTCTACTAGCCATTGGATGATGATCACAAAGCATCAACCTACATATCTCTTAATTAATCGGGTAGTGGTCACAAAGCATCTACCCATTTCTATTACTCATTGGGTGGACGATCACTAAGCATCGACCCATCTCTTAGAGGCCATTCGGATGATGATCACAAAGCATCAATCCGATTCCCATAACGGATCGGGTGATGATCACAAAGCATCATCCCAACTATACTACTCTTCTAACTCATTCTATTGTAGCATTTTTTCAATGCTCTCTACCCTTAGAGTAATTTTACCCACTAAGCTCTCTACTCATAGGGTATTTCTAAACACAAAGTTTCCTACTCTTTCTTAGGTCACTTGCCAATGCATATAACAATGCACATGGATGGTTCATCTCTACTAATGCACTTGTGAAATGCCAACATGCAATGTTGCAAGAATTAAGGTTCATTACTCACACTCAAACCTCTATTAGGCATTTCATCAAACAACCCATGTGCACTATAAAAACTCTATCATAGCCATGAATCTAAAACTTTTCCTAACCATCCAAAAATAGGAAAAACCCCTTCACAAAGCCATAATAACCTGTCAAACAAAACACTTCCAAAAAAGGGTTCCATAATACCCCTTTAAATTCCATCTCAACTACCTTGCCAAACCAACAACCCATTTCTCAAATTTGCAAGGTATAAACAATCACAAAGCATAGAAATCTCTATTTAATCCTTCATACATGCTATGTTACATGTATATCACATACATGCATCAAGTCTATCAAAACCCTAATCAAGAAATTTCATAAATCTCAACTTGGGTTGGGTTTTACTTACTTGTTATGGAGAGACTTCACCAAATCCTCTTTCCACTTGGTTTTCTTGGCTATTCTCTCTACTCATAACCAAAAGAATGAAAACCCTCAAAAAACCAAAATGAACTAAAAATCCACAAATCACACAACTTAAGGAGAAATCCTTACCTTAGGAAGCCTTAGGTTGTTTTCTATACCCCAAATCACTTCAAAAACCCTTGAAATTCCTTGAACAAAAGAAAAGAGAAGTTGAGAGGAGAAGAATGAAGGGTTGCGTTTTTGGAGAAGAAGAATGAGGGTTTGCTAACTCTTAATTCCTTTTAATGAAATATAAACACACTCATTCCCATTTTGCCCTTACTCTTCTTTGGAAATTTCCATCCATATCCTTTGATTCATTACAATCTCACCCCCATACCAACACATTCTCCATGGAAAATCCTTACAATTAACTCCCCACTTTTCCTGCTAGTTAGGGGTATAAAGGTCAAATAGCCCTTGGGGAAGAAAATATCTAAAACTCAATCAACATTTTATTCGGGCTGTCGCCGCGGCGAAGAAACTTCTGTCGTTGCGGCGCCCAAACTGTCCCGCCAGCCTTCCCCCGTGGCTTCAACCTCTTCGCCGCGGCGAAGATTCTTCTTCCGTTTGCGAAGCACGATGAAATTCTTCTGTTTTCAACCAATTTCAGGGCAACATTCAACATAACACTCAAACAAACAAATATAACAAAACCAACTCGATTAAGGGCGAAAGAGGAAACAATAACAACGTACCTCAAGCGGGGCGTTACATACCCTTAAAGTGGTAGATATTGGAGTACGTTCCCTAGAGCCAATCAATTATTATAGGATTGACTCTTTGTAATAATGTTTAATAATCAATAAAAAAGCATTTTCTACTATATCATGTAAATCATATCTATATGTATTAATATATGTCCTTAGGATGGTAGAACCGTGACAAGGGTATCAAGTGTTTCAAATCTTGATAGTGAGAACCTTATGATCGCATATTGTGGCCATTTTAGAAATGTTCGTAGCCCCAGTATTATTCTAACCAAGGATGATGCGTTGTAACTACAACATGCATAAATAGCAAGTGCACTAGTCGCACAAAGTAATAAATTGATGAGTGAGTATCGTTCCCACGAGGATTGGTTGTTAAGCACTAAATTTCCTAACTGTTTTCAAGTTGGAGGAACCGAATGTGTTTGGATTAATGGGAGAGATTAAATCTAAAACTAAAACAAAACTTACTAAGTATTAAAGACTAATTAATGGAAGCAAGAATTTAAACGCAAGAATAATATCAATTTAACAAACGGTTAGGGTTTTGACCGTATTCGGACTCTATGGATGAATTCTACGGATTATGTTAATTCCACACTCACATGCACAGATTGTAAATCGAATTCTCTAAGTTGTTAAACATACCTTCTCAGGCTATGAATTCCTACTTTTCCCTATTAAACTTCTGCATCCAACAAATTGAAGAGTAATAGATCTAAGTTCATTAAGCTAAGGGAATCCTAGATTGATTTCATTGATTCTCAAATCTATCTCTAGCATCCAATACTACAATGGTGATTACCCAAGAAGCTCAATATGATTCATTTCTCAATCTCATCATATTCATCAAATAATTTCCATTAAAAACAGAATAACCACACAATCTATGTAATAGAATAGTGAAATAGCAATAATCAATTTATTAACCCATAGAAATCCGAACTTAATTAAAACCCTAACCCAAAATGGGTTAGTTCATAACTAAATCAAAATACACAACAAGAAAAACAATAAACACAAGGTTCAACATATTGAAATGCAGAGAAAAGAGTAGAGATCTCCCCTAGTTGAAGAATCCACAAGATTCAAGCTCAAATCTTCTCTCTAAATCTCAAATCTATTCTAAACTCAATGAGAACAGACGAAAACTAGACTACCCCCACGAAAATGGTAAAGTTTTTCTTTTATACCTCGCCCAAAGACCTAAAACTTTCCTAAAATAAAACTGTGCGTTTTGGAAAAACTAAAATTCGCAAACTTCGCCGCGGCAAAGAAAGATTTTCACTGCGGCGACGAGGTAAAATGGACTCTCGTACTTAACATTTTTCGCCGCAGCAAAGAATAGACTTCGCCGTGGCGAACCTTCATGAAGAATTCTGAAATTGCAGAATTGTCCTCTGCTTGCTTCTTTGCTTGAATCTTCGATCTTCGATGCTCTCCCATGGAAACAAGCTTCATAGTGCTTCACTCTACTTCAGAACTCTCCCAACTTCTGAGATCCGCTTACTTCTGAGTCTAGAAACTCTAATTCGCTCATTATTTGCTCAAAATGTCTATTTTGACCTGAAACACAAAATGTAAAGAATTAAGTAGCAATTCAGGCGAAAATGAACTAAAAAGTATCTACAATCCAACCAAAAAGCCTAATAAAAACGATATAAATCTCGGATTATCAAATACCCCCAAACTAAAGATCTGCTCGTCCCCGAGCATCAGGTACAAAAACACAAAGAAAGAAAAACAACAAACGCCCAAAACAATGCAAAATAACAAAACTGGAAATAAAATAAAACATTAGACTCAACTTAACACAACGAACTGCCTAGAATTTAAACATGTCTCAAAGATCGTTGAAAAATTATTACTAGAAAAATGTCCAACATTCCAAGAAGTTATAAGTTGCATCGACTATCTTTCTCTATTGATTCCCCAAGTAGGTAATCCCCACTTTAATCCACATTCCGACTTCCTGGACTATTTTTATGCAGAAAAACAAAGTTTATCAAATGCTGGCAGACTCCATAAGCCTAAGTATCGAACTACTCTCCACTAATGAGGATTAGACATTACTAAAGATCAGAAGGTCTTTACAGGCTTGTAACGTTAGGCTCGGTTAGTGGGCTTAAAAGAAACGGTCAGGATTAATCAAAGCAAGAGAATTCAGTTTTCTTTAAGCAAACATCAAGACTCAACTCAACTTCCACTTTCTTCCTCAACCACCACTACAAAGTCAACCAATTTATAACCCTCAAGCATGTGCACTTCTCAAATTTTTTTTTTTTTTTTTAAGCAATAGCAATAATCATTTTATTGAGGTTAATTACCCCTTTTATTCTTCTTGCCCTTCTCACAACCCCCAAACTAATCTTTTAGTTCATTCACACAATTCTCCAAGCTCTTTGTGTTTGCATTAGGTTTAGAATTCTCTTAAAGGTCGTGGACGTGTTTAGGGTGAAAGGTTCAGGCTTTATTGGTTGCTCAAGAACACAAAAAAAAAAAAAAAAAGGACAATGATGATTTCATAAGGTTCAAATGGGTAACTAGGGATAGAATTCATGGTCGGCTGGAAAGGCTCAAACATTCCGAAAAATCACCTAAATCACTTCCTCAATAATGTCTATTCCTAGAATTTTGCCTCAAGCATTTCTAAACTAGGTTCTAGAGTCTACCAACATTATCAAGACTTTACCTAGCCACATAAAATGAATCTAAGCATGCCGAAATAAATGAAAATGGTGGTTGAACCACTCAACAAACCTCAATCAAAATTTAATCAATCAACATAAACTTGAAGCAATGCTTAACATTTCTCAACAATAAAATCCCAACAACCCTATTCTCATCATAGACTTATACAATTCATCATTGGCATACACAACAAAACATGAAAATAAAATAAACACAAATAAAAAATTTTCAAATTTTTCCTACCCCCAAACTAAAGATGACATTATCCCCAATGTCACATTATACACAATTGAAGAATAGAAAAACAAAAATCTACAAAGGTACAAGATAGTTCCCTGATTAATCCGTGAAGTCGAAGTTTCGATCAACAGCATGCACACCTGGTCCTTGGCTTTTTTTTTTTTTTTTCATCACCAAATTCTGAAAAACAATGGAAAAACTGTGGTGTCCACTGTGTTAGAAAAGTTCACTGACTAATGTGAAATTATTACAATCCTAATCTAGCATTTTCAACTACTAGGAAACTAAAACAAAATTTAAACAATCCAAAACAAAAAGCAGATTAGTTCACTGTTCGAAATGAAAATACAAAAACAACTAAAACAAGAAAAAAAATTAAAATTAAAAAAACAAATTGCTCAAAGTTCATTCTTCACCTTCCTCATCTCCCTCAGTATCGTCCTCTTTTGAGTCGGAGCCCATCCATTCTTCTAAATCCCAGTCAGCCCATTGGAATTTCGAAGTATCAACGTCTAGCTTGGTGAAGTAATTGGTCTGCATGTCATACATCATCTGGGTCTGCTAGCCAACCTCCCGACGCTTTTGCCATCCGCTTTATCTAATTTCCCAAGATCTGTATCATTTCCATAGCTGGCTGGAATCGGATGATGTGGGCGGTGCCTTCTGTGGTTGGCTCATCGCTTTTGTCCCCTGACCGGGCCGCCCTTGCCTACCTGTCCCTGGACGTTCAAGATGCTTGTGATAATAATCTGAGTCGAGAATTAGGGCAACATGGATAAGTGGCTCATCATCGCTGCCTCGACTCCTGCTTGAGTGCACAACTCTGTAATGAGATGTGGGAAAGGGTAACTCCCTCACCCTGGTTTGGCTACAGACTGAATGTTGTTCAGATAATTTTTCCCACATCCATTCTCTTTCCTATGGCAATAGAATAGAGCAATAATGCCTTCTCATAAGTCAACGTGCTATAGTGTGTCTCCAGCATCATCCTCGCAGAAATGAATAGTCGCGGTGAGTATTTATAAAAAGCAGGTTTTGCCGCGGTGAAGTTCTTCAATTCAAAAACCCTAGATTTTTAACCCAGTGCGAAAAATTACAGAAGCTCATCGCCTCGGCGAAGAACAAGCTTCGCCGTGGCGAATTTTCCCTTAGTGAATTTTGCTCAACTTGCTTCGCCGCGTCAGAAAATAACAGAGGCTCATCACCTCGGTGAAGTCTGGGACTTTCTGAATTCCAAAATTTGCAAAATGTGCTTCGCCGCGGCAAAAACTAGAAAAAAATTCCATTTTTCACCTTGGTTTGATAATTCACCTGAAACACCCAAAAACACACAAATTAGACTTCATCTTAAAATTATACGAAAAATACACAACTGCAAAACAATAAATAAACAACAACAAATGAAAACACTTAGGTTGCCTCCCAAGGAGCGCTTGTTTATAGTATAAAGCTCAACTCTCTCAAGTTCTCATGTCGGCATGTCAAGCCGAAGGGGAATTGACTTGCAACTCATCACTCCGTCGATGTATGGCTTCAACCTCTGGCCATTGACCTTAAATGTGCCTTTTTCTTCATGTGACACCTCCACTGCAACAAATGGGTAAACTCTTGTAACTATGAAGGGTCTGGACCATCTAGACCTAAGTTTTCCAAGGAAAAGCCTAAGTCTATAATCAAACAACAACACTTTCTGACCCACTTCAAAGTTCTTCTTCCTGATATGCTTGTCATGCCACTTCTTGGTCTTTTCCTTGTACATCCTAGCATTCTCATAAGCCTTTCGTGACGGAACTCATCGAGTTCATTCAAAGTCAGCATCCTTTCTTTCCCAGAGCTCGTAAATCCATGTTGAGCTGCTTCACTGCCCAGTAGGCCTTATGCTCGAGTTCTACCGGCAAATGACATGCCTTCCCATAGACCATCCTAAATGGAGACATACCAATCGGAGTCTTAAATGCAGTACGGTAGGCCCATAATGCATAATCCAACTTCCGTGACCAATCCTTCCTCGATGCATTGACTCTCTTCTCTAAGATTCCCTTTAGTTCTCTGTTTGACGGCTTCCACTTGTCTGCTAGTCTGTGGATGGTAGGGTGTCACAACTCTATGTTTCACCCCATATTTCCCCAAAAGTGCATCCAATTGCATGTTGCAAAAATGCGATCCTCCATCACTAATGATTGCCCGTGGTACTCCAAACCTTGAGAAAATGTTCTTTCTCACAAAATTAACCACCACCTGGCCATTATTGGATGGCAATGCAACTGCTTCCACCTATTTTGATACGTAGTCCACCGCTACCAAAATGTACATATTCCAGTAAGAATTTGGGAAAAGACCCATGAAGTCAATTCCCTATACATCGAACAGCTTAACAACAAGGATATTGTTCAATGGCATCTCATCTCACTTTGAAATATTCATACTTCGTTGACATTAATTGCATTCTTGAACCATCCGAAAAGAATCCTTGAAAAGGGTAGGCTAGTAAAACCTAGATTGAAGAACATTGGCTATTGTCCTAGCTCATCCAAAATGGCCACCTACTTCCCTCTCATGACAATGCCTTAGAATACTCTCCATTTTCTCTTCCGGAACACACCTATATATCATCTGATCAACATAGTGTCTATAAAGAAATGACTCTTCCCAGAAGTAGTACTTCAAATCTGAGAAAAACTCCCTCTTTTGTTGGAAAGTCATTCCAATGGGAGTACTCTCGCTGACAAGTAGTTTGCAAAATCTGCATACCACTGTGCTTCCTCCACTCTCATCAATTTCTCATCCGGGAAAGTTTCTCTGATTTGGGTTTCTTCTTCATTTTCCTGAATTGGTTGTTCAATCCTTGACAAATGGTTTGCCACCACATTTTCCGACCCTTTCTTATCTCGTATCTCCAACTCAAACTCTTGTAGCAGTAGGGATCCATCTTATCAGCCGAGGTTTCGCTTCTTGCTTTGCCAATAGGTGCTTGAGTGTTGAATGGTCCGTGTAGACTATCACCTTGGCACCTAGCAAATATGAACAAAATTTATCAAAAGCAAAAACCACAGCCAACAATTCTTTTTCAGTGGTGGTGAATTCAATTGTGCATCAGTGAGTGTTTTGCTAGCATACTGAATTACATGCAACACTTTGTTTTTCCTTTATCCCAACACTACCCCTAGTGCAAAATCACTAGCATCACACATCAATTCAAATGGTAGTCCCCAATCGGGAACTGCAATAATAGGTGCAAACACTAATAACTTTTTTAGAGTTTGAAAGGCATGCATGCATTCATCATTGAAATCAAAAGCAACATCTTTAATCAATAAATTGCAAAGGGGTTTAGAGATCTTAGAAAAATCCTTGATAAACCGTCTATAAAACCTCGCATGCCCCAAGAAACTTCGAATAGCTTTAACATTTGAGGGCGGTGGCAGCTTCTCAATCACGTCCATCTTTGCTCGATCCACTTCTATTCCGTCCTTTGAAATTCTATGACCAAGAACTATTCTTTCCTGGACCATGAAGTGGCACTTCTCCCAATTGAGTACCAAGTTTGTCTCCTGACATCACTGCAAAACAAAAGAGAGATTAGATAAGCAATTATCAAAAGACGAACCAAAAATAGAGAAGTCATCCATGAAGACTTCTATAAACCGCTCCACCATATCTCCAAAGATCGACATCATGCATCTCTGAAATATGGCTAGTCCATTACACAACCCAAAGGGCATCCTTCGATAAGCAAAGGTGCCATAGGGACAAGTGAAGGTTGTCTTCTCTTGATCCTCATGAGCGATGGCAATCTAATTGTATCCTAAATAACCATCCAGGAAACAATAATAAGCATGCCCTACCAATCTCTCCAACATCTGATCAATGAAAGGGAGTGGAAAATGATCTTTCCTTGCGCTTCATTTAATTTCCAATAGTCAATGCACACTCTCCAGCCCATGACCCTCCTAGTTGGTATCAATTCATTGCTCTCATTCTTTATCACTATGATACCTCCCTTCTTCGAAACCACTTGCACCAGACTCACCCATGAACTATCAAAAATGGGATAAATTATCCCTGCATCTAGAAGTTTCACCATCTCCTTTCTCACCACTTCCTTCATCGAAGGATTCAATCTTCGATGTGGTTGAACTCTAGGCTTGATATCATCCTCTATGAGTATCTTATGCATGCAAAAAGATGGAGAGATGCCTCTAATATCCAAAATAGTCCATCCAATTGCTGATATGTGTTCCCTCAACACCCAAATTAACTGCTCTTCTTCCAATTTGCTCAACCTTGAACTGATGATTACTGGGAAGGTTTCTGATTCCCTAAGATACACATATTTGAGGTGGGAAGGTAAACCTTTCAGCTCAAGCTTTGGAGGTTCTTCCTTTCTTTCCTTTTCCTTCTCTTTTTCAAAATCAAATTCCTCAAATTCTAGATCTTGACTCTCATCAATCGGGCGGGAAGTCTTCCAACAATCTAGCACATTCTGGGCCTGCCGACTCTTCTACCTCTATTGTTCTTGATTGGGCAACACATGCTTCTAGAGGTAGTTGTGGAGTGTTCTCTTCAATGACCTCCGCTACTAGTTTATCCACCACATTAACACTAAAGCACGAATCTGACTCGGATGGGAATTTCATAGCCTTAAACACGTTGAACGTTACTATTTCATCTTGAACCCTCAACAGTAACTTTCCTTCTTACACATCAATGAGTGCTCTTCCCCGTACAAAAATGGTCGCCCAAAAATAAAAAGGCATTTCTTTATCCTTTTCCATGTCCAATACAACAAAATCTGCCAAAAAGATAATCTTGTCCACCTTCACCAACACATCTTTGACTATACCCCTTGGATGTTTGATGGATCTATCTGCAAGTTGCAACGACACGGTTGTTAGCTTCACTTCACCAATTCCCAATCTCCTGAAAACAGAAAAAGGCATTAAATTGATGCTAGCACCTAAATCACATAAAACTCGATCAAAGGTAATGTCTCCTATATTGTAAAGAATAGTAAAACTCTCTGGATCTTTGAGTTTCGGAGGTAGCTTATTCTCGGAGAATGGCACGCACTCCCTCCAGGGAGCATCACTTGCTTTCTGTCCTCTAACTTCCTTTTGTTTGATAAAATCTCCTTGAGAAATTTCACTAGTCAAGATTCGTTGCAATGCATCCTCAAAGGAATGTTAAGATGCAATTTTCTAAATATTTCAATGAATTTGGAAAACTGCTTATCTTGATTCTTTTTCTCTGAGGAAACGGCACAGGAGGAGTGTGATGTGCCAATTCTAGTGGTATCCCGGGAAATGGCAATTTCTCTTTCCTTTGTCTTTGCCTCACTTCCCCGCTTTTTGTTCTTCTTCCTAGAACTAGATGGTTTTCTTCAAGAACTATCTTCTTCATCAACTTCCCTAATCGTAGTCTTCCTTTTTCTTTCCCTTTGATGAACTTTCTTCTTCTCTTGATTTTTCCACCTCTTTCAACATTGTCCCACTTCTTAGGGTTATCATATTTGCTTGCTCACGTGGGTTAGTCACCGTGTTGCTTGGTAGTGAGCCCTATGGTCTCTCATTTAACTTATCAACCAATTGACCCACTTGTACCTCCAAGTTTCGAATGGACACCCCTTGATTTCTGAAATTCGTTCTCGTCTCATTCACAAAACCTATGGTCTCTCGCATAAACTTTCCAAACATGTCCTCTAATTTTGTCACTCTTTGCTCTCCTGATTGATTGTTCACCCCTGTTTGGTTGTTTGGCAATGCTCTTTGGTTCCATTGATTGTTTTGCTGATTCTGTTGATTCTGATTGCCCCAAGATAGGTTCGGATGATTCCTCCAACCAGGATTATATGTGTTGGAGGACAGATTGTTTTGTTGCCTTTGATTTCCTGCCAAGAAGTTAACTTGCTCTGATGATGATGCTAAAGCAAACGTGTTCCCCACTTGACATTTGCTGCTCACGTGATTACCTGCACAAAATTCACAAGTTAGTTGAGGTGCTTGAATGGAATTTACTCGCCCCATACTTTCCAATCAAGCTTCAAGTGCTACGGGCAATAAATGGTCCGTATATGCATCAACTTCATGGAAGGCCTATAGATTTCTTCTAGCACCCTCCTTATTAGGTCTTTGATAATTGTTGCTTGCCTGAACTTCAAGTAACTCGTGAGCTTCTTCTAGAGTCTTATTTTGCAGTGCTCCTCCCGATGCTACATCTACCATAGTTTGCACATTCACTATCAATCTGTTATAAAATGTTTGGACTTGCATCCAAACTGGCAACCCATGATGTGGACACCTCCTCAATAATTCTTTTGTATCTCTCCCAAGCCTCATACAATGATTTCCCACTTTCCTCGAGAAAAAGGATGTGATATCGTTTCTCAGCTTTGCCGACTTTGTTGGAGGAAAGAATTTGGTCAGGAATTTATGTGCTAAATCATTCAATGTTGTAATCGTTCCTATTGGTAATGCCATCAACCATCTTTTAGCTTTATCCTTCAATGAAAATGGGAATAGTCTCAATTTGATGGCGTTATCCGACACCCTGTTTGACTTGAAAGTATCACAAATCTCTAAAAAATTGGGCAATGTGTAGATTTGGATCTTCCTTCAAATCTCCCCTGAATTGTACCGACTGTTGGATCATCTTGATGATTGCAGGCTTTAAGTCAAAGTTGTTGGCTTGTACTATTGGTCTAGTAATACTCGACCCATCGCCATCAACTAAGGGAACTAAAAACTCCCTTAGCGTTCTATTTTCTACCATCTCAACAACTACAACCTCTGGTTCCACTGTAGCTTCTTTTTCTCTTCTTTCTCTGTTAAGTCTTCTAAAGGGTGTTCTTCCAATCTCGTGGATCAACAGAAAACCATCAAGCAATGTCTTGCTCTTCGCACAAACTACACAGAAAAATAGAAAGAGTAAGCTCACAAACCAATCGAAAAGAATAACAAAATTTAAACAAACAACAATTAAGTGAAAATAAACCTCCAATCTAGCTAACACAAGAAAAAATTAATGTTAACCCAAAACTCAATCCCCGGTAACGGCACCAAAAACTGATGCGTTGTAACTACAACATGCATAAATAACAAGTGCACTAGTCGCACAAAGTAATAAATTGATGAGTGAGTATCATTCCCACGAGGATTGGTTGTTAAACACTAAATTTCCTAACTATTTTCAAGTTGCAGAAACCGAATGTGTTTGGATTAATGGGAGAGATTAAATCTAAAACTAAAACTAAACTTACTAAGTATTAAAGACTAATTAATGGGAAGCAAGAATTTAAACGCCAAGAATAATGTCAATTTAACAAACGGTTAGGGTTTTGGACTTATTCGACTTCTATGGATGAATTCTAACGGATTATGTTAATTCCACACTCACATGCATGGTATTGTAAATTCGGATTCTCTAAGTTTGTTAAACATACCTTCTCAAATCCATGAATTCCTACTTTCCCTTCCATTAAACTTTCGCACCCAACAAATTGAAAAGTAATAGATCTAAGTTCATTAAGCTAAGGGGGAATCCTAGATTGATTTCATTGATTCTCAAATCTAGCTCTAGCATTCAATACTACAATGGTGATTACCCAAGAAGCTCAATATGATTCATTTCATCAATGATCATATTCATCAAATAAATTCCATTAAAAAATAGAATAACCACACAATCTATGCAAAAGAATAATGGAAATAGCAATAATCAATTTATTAACCCATAAAGAAATTTCCGAACTTAATCAAAACCCTAACCCAAAATGGGTTAGTTTATAACTAAATCAAAATACACAGCAAGAAAAACAATAAACACAAGGTTCAACATATTGAAATGTAGAGAAAAGAGTAAAGATTTCCCCTAGTTGAAGAATCCACAAGATTCAAGCTCAAATCTTCTCTCTAAATCTCAAATCTATTCTAAACTCAATGAGAACAGCATAAAACCTGACCAACCCCCTACAAAAATGGTAAAGTTTTTCTTTATACCTCCGCCCAAAGATCTAAAACTTTCCTAAAATAAAACTGTGTATTTTGGAAAAACTAAAATTCAGTGCATTCCCACCGCAGTTGAAGAAAGATTTTTGCCGCGGCAATGAGGTAAAATGGATTCTCGTACTTAATGTTAAAGTAGATGCCCTAGAGCCAATCAATTATTGTAGAATTGACTCTTTGTAATAATGTTCATTAATCAATAAAAGACATTTTATTCTATGTTGCGAAATCATTATTATTGCAATATGTATTGATATATGTCCTTAGAATGGTAAGAACCTTGTGGACAAAGTTATCAAGTGTTTCAAATCTTGATAGTGAGAACCCTATGAGCTCATATGGTGGCCATTCTAAAAACGTCCATAGCCCTAGTATTATTCTCAAGTAAGGGCATAGATAATACGAAGGCTATCATAAGTGCTTGAATCAATTCCCTATCGGAAAGGTAGTGACTAACTCACTTGTCAAGGTTGTTTGGTGACAACCCGTGCAACACATCCGTGTTTGCCGTGAGGCGGATATATCGCAACAAGTTCACTAGACTAACCCATTAGGAGGATTCCATATGGAGTGGTAATCCCCAGTTGTCTATGGAACAAATCCTCTAATCTAAGCTTGGTGGTGCATGTGATCCTTAGACTTGAGATCACCCTAGACCTTGTGCACCTATTTGGGTGCGCTTTGACACTAGCCTAACGCAGCTTCTATTCCCGTAGATGTCAACACGGTGGTGATTGGCACATCAAGGAGTTGTATCAAGACTATGGTGGATTGACAGAGGATTCATCACTCCCGGCATGGGAGAAGTTATCTCACCGCCGCATTCCCAAGATCATAGCAATGACACTAAAATGCGGGCCTACAGTTGGGATTGAGTTTGTTGCTCTTTATTCCGGTTTATAATACCGAGTCATTGGCCTAGAAATTCCGGAATACATAATACGAGATAACCGAGGTTGACACTATTTCTATGTCTTCGCCTCGCCGAGATAACTTATGATGAAAGGATCGAATTGGGCATGGTAAACATATCGCTGACGTAGCTACTTTGTCAATCCTCGAATCTATCCGGGGGTATGATGCCTTGCTAGGGGCCAATCTTGGTCCTGTATTAGTTGAGACGATATGGTGTTAATCGCAATACTATACACCGCCGGTATGATGAGGAGCCTATGGGTCACACACATAGAAGATAATTTAAGAGCCAAGAAGAAAGAAGGGCGGTTGCCTTTTTGGGGTGAAAGGGTTTTGATTTTGATAATTTCACAATGCAATTGAATTTGTTGTCGTAGCCTTTCTTTATTTAATTTATTAGAAAAATTAAATAATTGAAATTATGCTTTAAATGTAGTTCAGACCATATTTAATTAAATCATCATTATTGTTAAATGTTAATTAAATATTAACCGATTTTAATTGAGATAATGATGAATTAAATTAAAATATTCTAATTTGGAGTGTTTGGCAACATGGGTGTTTGGGTTGGACCCCAAGCCCATTCCATGTGGGAATAGGGCAACTAAGTTTGCCTATAAAAAGAAAGGTGTTTAATTAAAATTTTGCTCCTTTTTGGAAAGAAAAGAAAAACACACAACACATACACACTCCACGCCACTTTCACCGCTTGATTGAAAATCAAATATTTCTTTTTCTTTCTTGATTTTCTTAATCAAGAGGATTCCCAGCAAATCCCTCCTCGGTTTCCGCGATTATCTTCGCGGATTGGATGCTTCGGAGATCTCACTTGGGATCGCAGCAACACGTCAGACGGCATGGCAGAAAGCCTTCCATGTGGTATGAATCTAAACTTTTAGATTTATTTTCTACTGCATTCTTGATGTAATATATAAACCTATATTTATGTGTTTGATTTTGTTTCTAAGGAACGATCCATTGTTGTAAAATTTTTATTTTTTCTTCCGCACGCAACCAGGTCGCTTCCTAAATCGTTAGGAAACGAAAACCTTGCTTGCCAAGCAGCGGAAAACAAAAGAATTTACAACCACGGATCGCTCCTTAGAACCCAAAATCAAGGCACAAATTTTTACCCCCAGCTTTTATGGCATAATATGAATTCGCAGAAAAATAAATCCAAAGGTTTAGATTTATACCCAACGCTTGAGCTTCCAACCAATTGTTGTTCTCCCGAATGTTTGGTTTCTAAACGAATCCAAGTGTAGGATCGAACCGTAGAGGTCCACACGAAGACAATTCAACAAGAACCAAGGAGGGATTTTGCTAGATCCTCCCTTGGGCCTTTAAGAAATCAAGAAGAAGAAAACAAAAGGTGTTTGTTTTCAATGGAACAAAGGAAAGGGTGGCGGGGTGGGGAGAGCTTTTGGCGGAGGTTTTTCTTTTTCAAAATCAAAAAGAATGAATTTCCCATCATAACACACACACACTATTCTTTTTATAGGCAAAACCAAGTTGCCCCCTATTCCCCACATGGAATGGGCTTGGGCTTCCCAAACCCAAACACCCCATGTTGCCAAACACTCCCAATTTGATATTTTAATTTAATTCATCATTATCTTAATTAAAATCAATTAATATTTAATTAACATTTAATCAATAATGATGATTTAATTAAATATGTGCTAACAACAACATTTAACCGTAATTTCACTTATTTAATTTCTTTAACAAATTAAATAAAAGGCTTACTAATTCAAAGAAATTTAATTGCATCAGAAATTACCCAAAATAATTCCTTCGCTAAAAAGACGAAAACGCCTTTCTTTCTTCTTGCTCTTAAATTATCTTCTATGGGTGTGTGACCCATTAGGCACCTCATCATACCGTAAGAGGTGTATAGTATCGTGATTAACACCAATTAATCATCTCACTAATACACCGTACTCAAGATTGGCCCCTTTAAGCAAGGCATCATGGCCACCCGATAGACCTGGATTCAAAGAAAGTAGCTACCTGGTCAACGATATGGTTACGATAATACGATCCTTTCATCATAATGGCTATCTCGACGAGACGAAGGCATAGAAATAGTGTCAACCTTCTGGTACTTTCTCATATTATATTCGGGCCGACCAATGACCCGTATTATAATCTGGATAGAGCAACAACTCAATCCCACCGTGGCCACGCTTTAGTGTCATTGCCATATACCGAATTGGCGTCCATGAGATAACTTCTCCCTGCACTCCGGAGTGATGAATCCTTTGTCAATCCACCATAGTCTTGATACACCTCCTTTGGATATAGCCAATCACCAACCGCATCGACAGCCTTCTGAATGGTCAAGTAGGCTAGTATCAAATCCGTACTCAATCGGGTGCACAAGGCACCCTCCGTGATCTCAAGTCCAAGGATTCACATGCACCACCGCTCGTTAGAGGATTTGTTCCATAGACACCGGGTTACCAATCCATATGGAATCCTCCTGGGTCACTCCTTGAACTTGCTGCAGTTATATCCGCCACAACAAAGACTCCCATGTGTTGCACAGTTGTCACCAAACAACCTTTTGACAAGTGAGACCGGGTTCCACCACCGCTTCGACAAGGTCGCTCAACACTAATGGATAAAGGGCCTTATCAGACATTCAGTGCTCCCTTACTTCTGATATCACCTGGGCTGCTGACGTTTTCTTTAGAATGGCCAAACCATATGTGCTCATATGGTTCTCACTTATCAAGATTTGAAACACTTGATACCCCTCGGCCACGGTTCTACCATTCTAAGGGACATATATCAATACATATTGCAATAATAATGATTTACGCGATATAGAATAAAAATGCCTTTTATTATTGATTAATGAACATTATTATAAAGAGTCAATTCCACAATAATTGATTGGCTCTAGTGGCATCTACTCTAACAATTTCTCCCACTTGCAACCCTATAGCCAATCATTCATGTATTTAATACCAAATGATTTCAAGTGCCTTTCATGCTTCTCGCCGATGAGGCTTGTGTTGGATTCTGGCGAGATGTAGTAAACTGGTCCCGTATAATGCAAGCCTGAAACAAAAAATTAATAATATCGGGTGGATCGCTTTACAATGAGCCAAGATCAAGGGTATGATTTAACAATTTATATTAAATAAAAATCTGCATAAATATTCAACATGAGTTAAGAGAAACAAACGCACGCTTGAAGGCTCCTCCAAATTTGTCGACCGAACGCTTTTGCTACCGATCCAAGTGTAGGATCGAACCTGCGTAGTCCACACAAAGACAATCCTAAAAGAACCAAAAAGAGGGGATTTGCTAGATCCCTCTTGGCTTCAAGATTAAGAAGAAAAGAAGAATCAATGGTATTGATTCCAAAACCAAAGTGTTACCGCTTGCTTTTGGGATCGCTTCTCAAAATGGTCATGGTTTTGGTTTTTGGCTTTTTCAAAGAAAAATCATCATTAATTTATCACACACACACACTTTTCCTTTTTATATTTAAAAACAATTTGCCCTAATCCCATACGGAATAGGCTTGGGCTCCCAACTCCCAAAACGCCCATGTTGCCAAACACTCCCAATTTGATTTATTTTTAATTTCATCATTATCTCAATTAAAATCAATTAATATATATATTTAAATATATATTAACATTTAACAATAATGATAATATATTTAAATATGCGAACACACATTTAAACGTATTTCACTTATTTAATTTTTCTAACAAATTAAATAAAGGCCTTACGACCTTTAAAGAAATTTAATTAACCTGAAATTACCCTTAAAATATCCCTTTTCGCTTTAAAAAAGACGAAAACGCCCTTCTTCTTCTTCTTTCTTCTTGCATCTTAAATTGTCTTCATTGGCAAGTGACCTTAGGCTTCCTCATCATACTCCTTGTTATAGTATTGGGGCCGACATTACTGCACTAAGATTGGCCCCTAGCAAGGCATCATGGCACCCGATAGATTCTGATTCAAAGAAGATAACCACCAACGATACGGTTACTGCAATCTTTGATCCTTTCATCATTCAGTTATCTCGACGAGACGAAGGCATAGAAACAGTGTCAACCTTCTGCTTACTTCCGACATTATTTATTCAGGCGGACCAATGACCCAGATTATAAACCTCGGATATAACAATCAATCCCACCGTGGGCCACAGCTTTTTTAGCAACACCGGTACTTTAACCGGGAACCGCGCCGCGAGGATAACTTTCTCCCCCGCATCCGTGGAGTGATAAATCCTCCTGCAATCCACCATATAGTCTTGATACAATTCTTCTTGATGCAAACCAATCACCACCGTATTCGACAAGAACTAACAGTTAGGGCTAGTGTTTCAAACTACACCAACCTTTGCACAAGGCACCTGATCTTCAAGTCTTAAAGGATCACATGCACCACCATTCGCCAGAGGATTTGTTCCATGTAACAACCGGGGTTACCATCCATATGGAATCCCTCCCTTTCCCGCGGGTCACCCGGGCCCTTTGGAACTTGCCGTGGTGTAATCCGCCACAACAAACACTCCCATGTGTTTGCACCTTGTGTTGTCACCAAAACAAACCTTTGACAAGTGAGATCAGGCCATCGCTTTTCTTTTCGACAGGTGGTCGTTTCAACACTATGATACTTTATTCCAGACATTCGTGGCCCTTAGTTCTGTAATAATACGGGCTACTGGACGCTACCTGGGCCTTACCATATGTGCTCATAAGGGTTCTCTACTATCAAGATTTGAAACACTTGATACCCTCGCACGCGCTTCTACCATTCTAAGACATATATCAATACATATTGCAAATAATAATGGTTTACGCGATATAGAATAAAAAGCCTTTTATTGATTAATGAACATTATTACAAAGAGTCAATTCTACAACAACCGATTGGCTCAGGCATCTGTCAACAATCTCCACTGCACTATAGCCAATCATTCATGCCCTCAACACCGGACCCGGACCCTCCCAGGTGCTCGCACTATAGGCGCCATTCATGCACTCAACATTGAATGACCCGTGCTCCATCATGCTTCAGTACAACAAAGAAACTTTAACTGCTGGGTTGGCAGGAGTTATCGCAAATCAAGACATTCCTTTTCATATCCGATCCTTCGATCATATGAATCAACAAGTAAGTGTTGATTATCGTGAGACCGTGATTCCTCACCACAACAATGGCCCTTCCCATTGTTATCGCAGACAACATATCCGGGATTAGCAATGCTTGAAATCACACGTTCTTGCAGAATGAACTTGATCCAAACCGCCACACGCCAGATTAAAAATGCTAGTATTAACCCTTCCTTTAGTACAATTGTAGAATCCATTCCGCAAGACACCAATTTGAGCTCTTGACACCGGCAGTTATAGGAACAGACAAAATGTGTAATCCCAAATTGCAACTATAATCATCCTTTTCCTCGCCCTTAAATAAACAAACACCGTATTTCTCTTTACAAGAGCTCATCTTTCTTCCATAACTTAAGAATATATATTCAGCCCCTTTTCAAGCACTTAAGAATGTCCATGACCAACCTTCGTACCCAGTTTTTGTCATTCACTTGGATTTAGTTGTGATATTCTACTATGCCGAATGCACATAAGACATCAATCTAAGTACATAACATATTGCCTTCACTTCTTGAGCTCCGATTGACATCCACTACAAATGCCGTTAATGCACATTAGATATCAAATTCCGGAACATATAGATGGATCCACTTGCTAAAGCATGTGGGATCCTCTTCATTCTATCTCTCTCTAACTGTGGTTAAAGACACATATCTCACAGAGATGTGACACCATATACCGAAGAAATCCTCTTGGATTTTTCTATACCGAATGTGTTCAGACTTGCATGTACTTTGACTTCTTAGCCCTTTGAGCAACTACACGCATCTATCACGATAGATCTTTGGGATTCCAAGGATAGTGGTTGTTTCCCTAAGTCCTTCATGGAGAAGCACTTGGATAACCAAGTCTTTACCGTCCAAGTAAGTTCAAGATATCATTCCGATCTATGTATGTCATTCCGGACATACAACACTAGGAATGCTATCGGCCGGCCCCTTCCCCACTCACTTTCTTGTAAACACAAAGTTCATCGCTCGATAAAACCAAATTCTTTTATGGCTTCATCAAACGATGTTCCAAATTCTTCCTTCCCAAGCTTGCTTCCGAGTCCATAAATGGATCAGAATTTCCCGCATACCTATGCTTTGACTATCAAGAATTCTAAACCATCAAGAGTCATGTACACATCCTCCTCAAGGTTTCGCCTCCAAAGGAAAGCCATGACATCCATTTGCCAAAACCTATACATGATACGCAGAATTCCGCAAGCATAATCCGGATGGATTAATCATGGCAACCGCTAAAAGGTTTTCCTTTTCATAGTCAATGCATTGAATTTGTTTGAAACCTTTGGCAACCACCCGTGCTTTATAAAGGGTATGCACGTTGCCATCCATGTCGCTTTTCTTCAAGCCCATTTACACCCTATGGGTACTTCAAAGGGTTCCACCAGAGACCACCACTTGCCGTTCTAGACAGGAGTCCTTATCTCGCATTTCATGGCTTCAAGCCACCCGAACACTGATCCGATTTGTGTTCTCCCGGGTTTCTCGTCTGTAGACCAAGACCGTTCCACCATATTCCGGAGTCATGAGATAATCGTATCTCTCGCTCATGGCGTACTCTCCCTTTGCATCTACGTAGCCTTCTCGTGCTACTGAGTTCACTTTGATCCACAAGTTCCGTGGAGTAACCTCCTCATGATGCTCAACCACTTTTGCGGTACATCATCCGTCCCTTCGTCTAGTATGCCTGTGGGTTCTAGAACTTATCGAAGTTCTACTTTTCCCTTTTCCCACTAGTACTTCTTAGAAAATATTCCTTTCTAGGGAACACGTGGGACGAAAAGTAACAAAAATTTTGCGCTCTTCCGGGTGGTAGAAATAGATCCTTCCGGTCTCCTTTGATACCCCTCCCCACAAATATACATTTATATGATTTTCGCACCTTGTTCAAAGTCATCCTTAAACCAAATAGTCTCGGCAACCCCAAATCCTTAGATAAGACAAGTTCAGCCGCACCCTACGCTCATGGAGTCTTATCTGCGTAACTTTCTTTGACGCACACTACAAAAACGCGAGTTCGGCAGCCTTCCCTGTGGCATAACCCCGTAACGATGCGTAAATCACTATCCCATCATGGACCTAACCATGTTCCAAGTCAGCGTCCTATTCCTCCTTTC